>LLKO01000001.1:2074566-2273672 GCA_001513895.1 Graphilbum fragrans
CCCCCCCCCCCCCAAGACTGCAGTAGTGTGTTTTTCGTGCTGCCATGTCTGTCTGCGGCAATCTGTCACCCACCCTGGTCTTTTGGTGCTATTTGTCATCGTGTTCAATGGCAAAAAGACTAACGTTTGGTTCTGTTCCCCTGATTGCAGGTTTTCCGCGAGAGCGTCCTTGTCAAGCCCATCAACACCCCAATTACCCCTCTGTGCAGTGAGTGTGACCCTGTAACGACGACCGACATGACTGCCGATGCGGTTCCTAGCTCCGAACAGAAAATGCAGCTTTGCTGGCACTGCCAGCCGTTCGGCTCCGCTTTAGGTCACGACTAACAATGCTTCTTTTTTCCCTATAGCGAGCCTTACCACTTTGACCTGGGAACATGTTCGCAATGCCGGCACTTTCCGCGACGCCATCAACCGGTTCGATGCCTTTGCCTCAGAGCACCTGACCTCGCAGAACCTCGAGTTCGTGTTTGTGACCCTGGACGCCTGGGATCTCCGCGTCCAGCTGCCCCGCGAGGCTCGCGACAAAGCTGTTGTGCTGCCGCCGTACCTGCAGCACTCCCGCACATTCGACCTGCGTCAGGAATACCAGAGATGGCAGCAGCACCATCCCGAATCGCTTCCTTTCGGACCGTCGTCACTGGCTAACATCTGTGCCGCACTGGAGGTTGAGGCGGTTCAGTCCAGCGCGCCCATTAAGAACAATTTGCCTTTCCACCTACAGGCTCTGGCCCCCGCTTCGCCACGCCGCGCCATGGAGGAGACCGTGACGCTGGCTCGCGTCCTGCGCGGTCTTATTCGCAAGTCGCAGCCGGCCCACGAGCACTCCGACGTGCTTGTGCGTCCCATGGATGCTCGTGCCGATGTGCGGGCGTTCCTCTCTGAGCGCAGCAAGGTTCTGCACATGTCTGGCCTTCCCCACGATACCACGCAGTCGGAGCTGGAAAGCTGGTTCACCCAGTTTGGCGGTCGTCCGATTGCTTTTTGGACGCTGCGCACCCCGGAGCAGCACAAGCCGACCGGAACGGGCTTTGCCGTGTTTTCGTCGCATGAAGAGGTGAGTCGACTGCTATCGCCACTGCCACCGCTGCTGCGGCTTCCCACCATCTGCTAGTTTGCATGTGCTAATACTCTGTTAGGCAGCCGAGAGTCTGTGCATGAACGGTAGAGCTTTGAATGAAAAGGCTATCGAGGTGTCCCCTTCGTCGAGCCGGATCCTGGATAGGGCTGCCGAGATTCTGACGCCCTTCCCTCCGAGCAAGAACCGGCCTCGTCCGGGCGACTGGACCTGCCCGTCTTGCGGCTTCTCCAACTTCCAGCGCCGTACGGCCTGTTTCCGCTGTTCGTTCCCTGCTGTGAGCGCAGGACCGACCGGTGACATGGGTGCTGGCGGCGGCGGTGGCGGCGGCGGCGGCTACAACAATTACGGCTTCGGCAACCAGGGCATGATGCCTCCACAGCAGCATGGTGGCCACCACGGCCACAGCCACGGACATATGGGTGGTGGCGGTCACGGTGGTGGCCGGATGGGTGGTGGTGGCGTGGTGCCGTTCCGTGCCGGCGACTGGAAGTGTGGCAACGAAGTGTGTGCCTACCACAACTTTGCCAAGAATGTGTGCTGTCTGCGTTGCGGTGCCAGCCGCGCTAGTGCCGCGGTGGTAGCCGACTCTGGCTACCCGTCTCCGATGGATGCATCGTCGTACAACATGAACCAGTCGTCGGTGGGCGGCAACTCGGGCCATGGTGCTTTTGGTGGCGGCGGCGGCGGTCCGTTTGCTTCGCCGGCTGGTGCCGGTGGCTACGGCCAGCAGTTTGGCGGCCCTCCGAGCACGTACTCGCTGCCGTCCGGTTTGGCAGGAGGCGCCGCGGCTCCTTACCCGGCGCTGAACACGCACTTTGGCCCTGTGTCGGGATCGCACTCTGCTGGTCCTTTTGACAGCCGTGCTGCCGAGGCTGCGTTCCAGTCTGCTACGAACGGCCCCGCGTCTGCGGGCCCGTCGAACAACTTTTACTCCCAGAACGAGAGCGACCCTTTTGCGTTTCTGAGCTCGGGTATTGGCGGGCTGGCCGTCGGTAGCGCTGGCGAGGGTCGCCAGAACGGCTCTGGTGCGCCGCCGAGCAAGTCTCCGGCGTAAATGAAAAGAACGCCGATTCATGACGAGCGCACAACCAAAAAAACACCAAAAAAAACAAAGAGGGAGCGACGTTGTCTAAGCTGGCTTCTTCGCATTCCTCTTTCTTCTCTCTCTTCTCTCTCTCTTTCTTTCTCTCTCTCTCTCTCTATCTCTCTCTCTCTCTCTCTTTATGAGCATTTGCGCGATGTTGTTGCCTCGTTTCCAAATGGGCGTTCATCGGACAGAACGAGCAAAGACGAATCCACGATTCATAATGATCCGCTGATCTCACATGTCGGATATTTCATTGCGCTTCTTGTTGTGTTGGTTTTTCCCTCTTTACTGTTTCAGGGACATAGAGAGCATGTACATGTTGGGCCTTGGCATATTTTCTGGAAACACTCCCCAGCCTCTGTTATTTGTCGAAGGGGGGTGTGTGTGTATCCAGTTGTACTTTTGGCAGGCTTGGGCAAAAGGACGGGGTGGGATGGGAAAAGCGAGCGGGGGTTCTTTCACAAAGAGGGCATATAGGAAGGAGAAGCGACTTTTTTCGCGATGGGCGGTGTCGAGACTGTGGAATTTTTTCTTTGATTTTCCCCCCCTTGTTTTTTGAAATTTATCGTGTTACTATCTGATTTGCTTGATTTATTTTGTTGTTGTTGCTCCGCCGTTGTTGTACCTGACACACAGATTGTTTTTTCCCATGGGCCTACTTGCTCCTGAGCTTGTTTGCCCGCATTGTCAGGTCAACTCACACCCCCCTCTCTACCTCGCAGTTCTTCCTTTTTTTGCTTTTTTTGCTCTTTCTTCTCTTTTTCAGTCGCTCTCTTTTGCCCGCATTGGGCGGCCTCCTCGTCCCTGTTGTGTCTCTTGTTCTTGTTTTTCTGAGCCCGGTTTGCTGTTTGTTTCGACAGCTCGGAATACGGAGGCAAGGACAAGAAGAGAAAAAAACACCAAAACGCAACACGGAGACACGCATATACATGGGACGGGAGAGCAGCCTGGGCAGCAACGATCGAAAAAAGACTCGGACCGGTGGGAAGCGTGGCGTGGGGTTTTCTTCGTTTCATTCAACATCATCGTTTTTGATTCTTAGCATAGGGCAAAAAAAGGGGGGAGGGGCCACGAGGATGGGATATGGGATGGGCTGGACGGAGAATGGGAGGGGCTCGGATCTATACTTGTTTTCACCTCTACTACACGTCTCGTTTAGATGCTAATTGTTGTGATTTGCTATTCTATTGTCTCTACACTACTAGTGCACCTGGTGTGGCGCGGGGAGCGGTGGATGAGGTCTATATAAGCCAGCTGGCCCTATATATGCCGTGGCTGTGTGTAGGTGAATGATGTATGCCGTTCTGCCTATGCCCAAACACAAAGACGACCCTAAGACATAAGAACGTTGAGAGCGGCAAGCCCGGTTGACGGAAACGTCGTAATGAACGAAATAGAAAACAGGAAAAGGAAAACACGCCCCACGCACTCAGGCCTGCAGGATGTCATTGGCAAAGACCTCTTGGGTGAGACGGACCTCGAGACGGCGTTCGAGCAGCCGCACTTTGGCGCGCAGATGCTGCTCCGGCGAGAGCGGCGTGTTTTGGGTTTGCGCCTGCGCCTGCGTCTCGGCCTGATCCTGCAGCGGGGCCTGGTGTTCGTTCTCCTTGTTCTCAGCCTCCTTTCCCTTCCCCTTGCTCGCAGGCTCCCCACTGCCTTGGCCGACCAGCCGCGCCAGAGACTGCCGCACAGCGCCCAGCTGCATCACCAGCGCCATGACGTCGTCCGGGCTGCCGTACTCGCTGACGTGCACGGAGGTGAACGGGTGCTGCATGGTGTCGTCGTCGTCGTCGTCGTCGTCGTCGTCGTCGTCGTCGTCGTCAAAGCCATTGTTGTTATAGGCCGCTGGGGGCACCGTGAGCCCCGCGGGCCCCGGCTCGTACGACTCGTCACCGCTGCTGCTGTCTGCGTCGTCCACCGTGGTGGCCAGGGCCGGGAAGGCGGCGGTCAACGACGGCAGAGCCGGCTGGTGGTGGCCCAGGGCATCGACGGCATCGACGGCATCGAAGGCAGCGCCGGCAGCGACAGCGGCGGGACCGTCGACGGTCTGGACGACGTCGGCCTCGGCCTCGGCGAGCGCTAGCTCCCAGAGCACAAGGTCCTCCTCGTCGTAGTGATCGTCGGCCTGGGCCTCGAGGACGGCGTCGACTGCGTCCTGTTCCTGGAGCTGGCGCTGGACGTAGGCGTCGATGAGGCGCTGGTGGCGATCGGAGAAGGAGCGAGTGGAGGCGGAGGACGACGCGGCCGACGCGGACCCGAGGGCCGGGGGCAGGGCCTCGTCGATGATGGTCTCGCTGTCGCTGTCGGCGAGGATGTCAGAAGTGGTGCCAGAAACAACGCCCGCAGACACGTCCGTGGGCGTGGGCATGGGCGTATCGGCGTCCTCTGTCGCGCTGGCGGCATCCCCGATGTCGAGGTGGACTAGGTGCTGGGCCACATCGTAGGGCAAGGGCGCACTGGCAGCGGGTGCGGTGCCGCCGAGGGGGCTGCCAGCGGTTTCGTGGTCGCTATGCACGCCGCCGTCGTCCGCGTCTTCGTCTTCGTCCTCGTCGTCGCCGTCGCCGTCGTCTAGGAGGTCCCGCGACCAGGCTTGCGTCTTGAGGCGCTCTTGCTGCTGCACCCACCAGACGTCCAGCTTGTCGTTGAGCGTCAGCTTGGGCCACTGGGTCTGCATGACCTGCCAAGGCTGCCACTCCCCGGACTCGCAGGGCACGTTGCCGAAGAAACGGGCGAGGCGGTCCTGGGGCGACTCTTTGCGGCTGGTCTTGGGCGCCGCCGTCTTGGGCGTCTCCGTCTCCGTCTCCGTCTTCGCAGGCTCGTCCACCTCCTCGTCCGACATGTACATCTCCTGGGGCGTGGGTATGAGATTGGCACCGGTCTGGAGATCGCGGTGACCCCAGACGGCAAAAAAGGGGAGGAAGGACGACATGTCCAGCTCCCGGCGCACGGCCTCGCGCAGCACGACCTCGTCGGGGCGCATCAGGTGCTCGCGGCCAAGGCCCCAGCCCTCGAGGTGGCCGACGCCCATTTCCCAGAGGGGCACGGACTGGAGCACGGCGTTGAGCGCGGCGACGGGGTCGTCGGCGGCTGCGTCGGCGCCCAGATCAACGCCCGAGGGCGCGGGGATCTGCGTGGTGTCGAACAGCGCATCCATGCTTGGGCCTGCGTCAAAGACCGTGCCGAGGCCGTCCAAGGGCTCCATCGAGTCCCAGGGGCCCAAAGGGTCCAGCAAGCTCAAGGGATCTAAGGGATCGACAGACCCCAAGCCGCCCAGAGTCGCCAAGGGAATGGCGCCAGGCCCCGTCTCGTCGTAGAGCATGCTGAAGACGTCTTCGTGGGCGGCGGTGCCAGCCTCGCCAGCAACAGGCAGTGGCAGCGCATCCGCCGGGCTGCTGGTTTCGTCAAACACGGCCGACGGCAGGTAGTCGTAGCGCACTTTGAGCTCCATGATCTCGGCCACCCGCGTGTACTGCTTGCCGCGCAGCAGACGCCACAGCGGATGCAGACCGGCGCGGTGGCCCAGCAGCGCGTCGACCACGGAGGCATCCTGCAGCAGAGAGGAGGAGGCGGCAGCGGCGAGGTCGGGCAGCGGCGCCACGCCGGCCACGCCGGCCACGCCGGCCATGTCGACCCCAGCACCATCGGCCGCGCGCGGGGCCGACAGCGGATCGTTAAAGTGCATGACCAGCTTGACGTAGAACATTTGCATGATGATGAGCTCGAGGTCGGAGAAGAGCTGCTCGTTGCGCACGAGCTCGAGGCGGCCGCGGTTCGTGGCCACGTCCATCAGCAGCCACATCTTTTGCAGCGCCGTGGCCGCCGGGCTGTGGCCCTGGTTGTCGGTCGTGGTCTCGGCGCCGCCGGGCAGTCGGTGTCCCGAGCGCGCCAGACAGGCCAGAATGTCGCGCACCTTGCGGCGGCGGCTCAGCAGCAGGTTGAGGTAGCGCATGGTCGGCTGTGCCGGGGGGGCGGCTGAAGCAGATGGCACCGATGGCGCTGATGGCGGCGAGGAAGACGAGCAGGGCCCAGGCGCCACCGGAACATGCGACAGCGGCCGGCCCGCTTCGGCGGGCGCGGCATCCGTCGTCGCCTGGCGATAGAGCACCCAAGGGAAGACGGCGATGGAATGCGGCACGTAGAGGCGCGCAAAGAAGAGCACATAGCGGCGCAGGTCGGCGTCGACCGTGGCCTTGAACACGCGGCTCGTGCAGTAAAGCGTCAGCACGTCGCCCGGCCCCAGATACGTGCACAGCTGCAGCAGCAGCTCGGGGCACGACATCCACGAGCTCAGCAGGTCGAAGCGGTAGCTGCCAAAGTCAGTCAGCGGCTTGGGCGTGGCTCTGGCTCGTCCTCTGCCGCCGCTGCTTCTGAGGTGCAGCTTGGCTTTCTTGCGAGCCGGCTCCCGGTCGGGGCTCGAGGAGAGGTCCGGGTCGGCCGCCGTCTCATGGGCCATCGGCGCCGACTCTGCCGCCGCCGGCTTCGGCTGGGCCATGTTGGCGTAGTATTTGGTCCACGACAGCACGGTGCCGCGAGGAAGCACCTGGAGAGGCGGTCGGAGAGCCTCGTCGCTAACACCGGAAATCGTGGCCGGCTGCACCAGAATCTGAACGGCTTGGCTGTCCACGGCAATGCCAGCCGCGTCCACGGCAGCCGCAGAACGCAAGCGGCGAGAGACATGTGCCGAGTGCAGCGCTGCTTTCACGTCGTCTGTCGAGTAGGTGCTCTCGGTGAGATTCTCGTGCGTGGCGAGAGCCAGCGCGCTTTCGTAGATCTCGTCGGCACTCGACGACTGCGTGGACTGCATGTGGGAGCCAGAAAAAGCCCGCGACTGGCTGGACCGGCTCGACTGGCCGGACTGGCTCGACTGGCCACATGGGCTGGACTGGCTGCGAATCGCCAGAGTGAGATCGTATAGATCAGAAGGCAACGGGCGTTTTGTCGCCATAGTGCAAAGGTGAAGGCGAATATGCGGATCGAGAGAATGTATGAAGAAAGGAGACAAAGGTGAAGTTAGCAAGAGAGAAGGATGAGAAGGAAAAAGGACAGAATGAAATACAACAGAAAGAGAATGAAGAACATAACCTGAGACCAGGTAGTCACTCAGTGAGGCTATTCAGACTTCCTCAATAGGCCGCATTGTGCTCAATAGGGACAATCGCAACCACAAGTGGGGCGCCTGACAGAAGACAGACGCCGCTGGACAGCAGCCAGGAAACACCAAACACAGTACTCCGTACACGCAGAAACAACGCAGCTTCAATTCACTTCTTCTCACTTGTCTGCCAGCTCTCGCTGACTAAGCACATGGAATCAACCCAACGCCGCCAGACCTGTCGGCTCTCTGCCTCCACCAGATTCTCGTTCGCTAGATGCCCGTAGTGGCTGCATCCGCCTTGCTATATGCCAGACGCCCCTGGCGCCCTACATCGCACTGCCAGGGCTCGGGTACCACTCCTACCGGTCCATCTCGTCCACAGGCAGGTCGGCGTCGTCGCGGCCGACAATCGAGTCCGCCACCTTCCAGATCTGCAGCAGATTGTCCTCGGCCGCGCTGCACACCAGCCACGAGTCACTGGGGTTCGGGTTCCAGCTGAAGTCGGCCAGGTGGTTCGTGTGGCCGCCGTGCATGAAGAGTCTGTCGAGGAGTCAGCACCACCAAAACGAAGAAAAAGGAGCAAAAAACAAGAGAGCAAGAAACAAAAAAAAAGGGCACGCACAGCTCCGGAGGCCCGTCCTCCTGGTCGTCCGGCAGCTGCTCCTCGCCGACACGGCTGAGGTCCCAGAAGATGATGCGGCGGTCGTAGCTGCCGCTGCCGAGGATCGCCGGCTCGTGCGGGTGCCACGCCACCGATGTGACGGCGTCGTTGTGGCCCTCGAGCGTGTGCACTTTTTCGCGCACATTGCGCAGATCCCAGATGCCAATGGTCTTGTCGGCCGACGCCGTCGCCACAATGTACTCGTTGGTCGGGTTGAACGACAGCGCGTTGACCGCGTCGCTGTGGCCGTGGCGCGCCACCAGAGCGGCGCGGTCGTTGACGGCCTGCCGCACGTCGACAATCTGCAGCGTCAGGTCGTCCGACACGCTGCCCAGAAAGCTGCGCGAAATCGGGTGGTACTGCACGTCGTTGACGATCTGCGTGTGGTGCGTCAGCCGCCGCGCCGGCTTGACCGTCTTGCTGCTGGACGACGCCGCCGACGCCGCCGCTGCCTTCAGGTCCCACAGACACACCGTCGTGTCCTCGCTGCCCGTCGCCAGCTGCCCGGCTTCGTGCGGGTTCCACGCCAGCCCAAAGCCCTCCTGCTCGTGGCCCACGAGCTCAAACTGGGCGTTGACCGTCCCCGTCGGCGTCGAGCTGTGCTTCGTCCGGTCAAAGATGAGCACCCGGCCGTCCACGCACAGCGTCGCGATAATGTCCGGGTTCTGCGGCTGGTACCGCGCCTTGTTGACTTCTTGCGGGTGGTCGATCTTTTGCACAATGTTGAAGCTGATCGCCGGCGCGCTGCCAGCCCCCGACCCGCCTCCTCCGGCTCCGGCTCCGGCTCCGGCTCCCGGCCCCGACCCTGCCGCCGCCCCGGCGTTCTTGCTGTTGTAGCCCCCAATCTCTCCCCGCTCCTCGTCGTAGTCGTGCGCGCTCGGCTCTGCCGCCATCGGAATCGACACCTCGGCAATCTGCACGTGGTTCGGCATCCCCTCCGACGTGTGCGTCCCCAGAAGCAGCCGGTACACCCGGCACTTCTTCTCCTCCACAATCTTCACGTCCGGAAACCACTGTGTCGTCAGCGTCGGCCATGGCAGCGCGTTGCTAGTTCGCCGGTGTTAGCTTCGGCTTGTCGTCTTTCCCCTCGCCTCCCACACAGCCCTTCCCCCACACTCACCTGAGAATCATGTCATAGAGAAACGGGCTGTTCTTCTTCCATGTCTTGTACTCTGTTCCCGCCGGCTGTCAGCACTGTCCACCTCCTTCTTCGTGATAGTGTCGTACTGTGCCCACTCACCTTCGTTGATCAGCCGCTGCTCCTGCTCGGTGTCGTCCTCATGCTCAACATCCACTGTTCGTATTAGCATTGCCATCATACACCCCTGAGCTAGTTAGCCAAAACTCACTCTCCACGTCATCCACAGCCTGTGCGGGACTCATTTTCGCTTGACTGCCTGTCCAAAACTCGATTGTGTCTCTTTTGGGGGGTTTTGGGAGCTGTAGAGCTGTTACCCGAAGCTGTCCTCTGTCGCAGCTTTGGCTTCCGTGTATCTGTGTGTCTCTTTGACTGAAGTGTTTATATACACTGTCGCTCAGGCTGCACTTGTCACTTGGTGCTTTTGCTGTTCAAGTCTCTCTCAGCAAGCTAGGCGGTGTTTTTGCTAAGAGGGTGGGAACGCGCTCGGCCAACTCGTACCTGGTCGCGTAAAGTGCAGAAACGTGTGGGGCGGTGAAACGCGGCAAAACGCTCAGCTCCTCTGGACAAGCCCAACCACAGCTCCTTTTCTGGACTAGCGTCCGTTGCAGCTTGCAAAGACTGTCCAGATGCTCCATTGCAACAAAAATGGGAGATGAATCTATTGACACATGATATCAAGCACATCTACCGTTATGAGACTAATCTAAGTACAGTTTCAAAACAAATAGAGATGGGGTAGATGCGCCTGCAGCATTCTGCCTACTGATAACATGACCGAAAACCAACACAGCATCCTTCCGGCCCTTGCCGTGACAAACAGCGCCTTTAGTATCTCCCTGTTCCCGTCGGCACTTTTGATGGATTATTAGACAGGTGCACCCTTGCAGGAAATACATGAAACAAATAGGACAGTGTATGAACAGATGTCCTTCCGTTCTAGGTGGCTCGAACCGGGCAACTTTTCCCTCCCGTCTCACGCCCCATCCTGCATCTCCTATGCACTCATCGCCTATTCCGCCGTGGCCCCCTCCACCCAGCCCCTCCTAGCATGACGCCTTATAGGGAATGACACTGAATCTTGTCCGGTCGGGGAACATTGCAGAATGATTGCTGAGACACATAATGCATTGGACAGATGACTGTGTGCTCAAGGTTGAGGCATGCCGCTTTGCTTGCCATGTGAATCAAAATGACGGGGATGTTTGCAGCTCCATGTCTAGGAAACCAGGAATATATTGACACGTAGAGGCCTAGGAAGAGCGAGGATAGAGCGGTGCAAAGCCAGTAGTGGTCTTGGCCAGTCTGTGTGGTGTGGTATGGTGGATGTGTGTCCTTGGCGAGGTGTCTCTACCACATAGTTAGAACAGCCCAAATCTTAGTAGAATGGAAATTGACGTACTTCTCAGATAGAGCCCTGCCATGCACAAGTGTTTCCTCTAGATGTGTGGCTTGTGACTAGATACTTGACACATTGAGTTAGCATATCCCGAGCGAGGAGGAGCAGCAAATGAGCCAACCTTGGGAGAGGAATTGTCCAAATGAGCCAGCTAGAAAGGCCGGGCTCTGGAAGCTTTGGCATCTTGCCCCCCTGGAGTCAACGCAATGCCGAGTTTCTTTGGGCCCTCGAGGGCTGATCGATTTCAGAGACTGCCTTTTTTTTTTTTTTGTAATAAATATATTCGTCGCCGCCCCTTAGGCAGCCGGGCTTTCACCCAGGCCGTCGGGGGTCAGGGGGGAGGCATTCCCACCCCGGGGCCTGACCCCACCGGGCCAGACAAAAGACACCGACCGTTACCAGGGCGGCGACGGCCACCACGAAGAACACGGAGACCACTGCGGTCTCCGGCCCCTCCACCTCCTCCTCTATCGGGAGGAGGGGGTCTCCGCGGCGGGCAGTACCCCAGAGGGGCACCGGCAGACTGGAATTGGGTCAGAAAAACATCGTCGGTATCGCAGTAGGATGGCGAGATGAATAGCATGAGTGACTTACCAACAAATAATTTTTAAAAAATCTATTTTTAAAAAACAGTAAATGTGTTGAATAATGTGTTGTTGGGAGAAAAAAAAGGAGGAGGATGAGACGAGCAGGCAGAGGAATAGATAATATATCCCATGTTGTTGTCCATCCCCTGATCCAGACTAGAAGGGCCAACCACGCCCAATGTTTTCTTACCACTTTCCTCATTAGTAACCCTCCGAAGCTTTGAGAAGGACAGATCTATTCACTGATGCCCTCACACACATTGAACGTATGGTCATGGAAGGCAACTGCGGTGAGCGCCTCCATGGTTTAGAGATAGAGAGGAAAGAATGGCCGATACGAGCTGCACTAAGTCTACATCACATAGCAGCCATCTGCAATAATCAACAACACGACTGTGCTTGGGCGGCCCTACCTTTTTCATTTGTAAGATACTTGGAAACGACTTCTTCGGCCTGTGGCTGAAAACTTGCTCTAGAGGCAGTCGGCGCTCTCTCTTTTATGTAG
Source organism: Graphilbum fragrans (assembly GCA_001513895.1). Lineage (NCBI taxonomy): Eukaryota > Fungi > Ascomycota > Sordariomycetes > Ophiostomatales > Ophiostomataceae > Graphilbum > Graphilbum fragrans. The sequence goes on from LLKO01000001.1 coordinate 2,086,120, forward strand.
CACTGCTTCTTCTTTGAGGACTACATATTCTCCTCTTTCCGCATAGACCACAATCTCTTCTTTTCAGATTATTACAATGGTTACCTTGAATATTTCTCATCGCAGTTTCTGGATTGTAACAAGAGCATGGATCGAGGATTTCTATATTATTCTTCAAGACAAAAGCCTGCCATAGTTTCACGATAAACTAAATCCTGTCAGAATATTTTACTATGAGACCCTTCCTTAACTGTTTCGCACAAATTAACGAGCAAGAATCATCCCACCCAAACAACAAAAATACAACAGTAGCCGGACATAGCGCCAGACTAGTCATATCCAATTAGAGTGCCCTCCTCGTCTGTTGACTCAAACGTGGCATTATCTCTGCCCGTGGCATCGTTGATTTCATCCTTTTCGTCAGATCTATCCCTGTTGAGGCTAGCATTTTCCTTCAGGTCTTCCATCTTCGGCCATGGCCATCGTCCTTTCAAAGGCATCAAACCGAATAGGGCATTGACAGTTCCCTTGGGGTTACTCAAATCATAGGAGTATAATAGCTGACCCTCCGGGTTCGATACATAGCATTTCGTCATAGGAATCTTGTCAAAATCGGACATTTGAAACGACGAAAGCATTTCTCGGCTGCTTTTGGGCGTTGAAACGAAAACCAATCCTGACCATCTTCTAGGATCCGACACATCAGTTAAGACGAGCCGGCGACAGTCATACAGGTTGTCGGATTTCTGCTGTCCTGCAGACCATTCACAGTCTTCCAAGAGCGTCCCGTATTCAGGAACCACATTTTCTGGGCCCCAGTCAAAGCCGTTTAGTAGAAAATATTTCACATCTGTGACAAAGATGAAGACTGTTGCATCGAATTTGAGTGGCGTCTCAGGGCCGTCTCCGTCTCCTTCCATTTCGTAATGAAACGCTAGCCGATAAAGGTCCTTGGTGTCTCCGATGGCGGATTGATACCGAGTCATATAAGCTTTAGAATGGTAGATCGGATGCCGAGAGTTCCTCATCTCAACTTTGGCGTTCAGTGTCTTCGCCGAAGGGACCGAAGCAGAGATCCCCATGATTTATTTGTTTAAGATGGGAATTTCTTGATTTGATGAGCGGTTTTTAATATGGCTGGAAGGAGGAGGTGAGAAGGTTGGGGAGAACAAATATGAAAGACAGAAGATAGGTCGGGAACTAGCAGATAAAAGGGACAAGGCATTAAATAGTGCGGCGAGCATGAAACAAGGGCCCAATGTGGCCAAACCTGCTTAGTTTAAAGGGTGAGGAACAGATGCTAACTCCCTTGCTCAGGAAACTAGTTTATGGCACAACTAATACACCGTGTTATGATTGGAAAGATACTGTTATGAACGTATGCGTCTTGTATGCGTTTTTGTCAGATATCGGGGGATTGGAGATGACTGAAAACGTAGTGTTTGAATGCATAACTCTAGATAGAGGGTGGGCAGTCTCACTGCTTGAATCAATGATGGTGATGGCGGTCGACTGGGGCACATAGAAAATAGAGGTAACTGTCTTTCCGCCTCACCTTGTTAGGGGAGAACAATGAAGGGCGGTACATTAGGATGGAATGCTTTTAGTTTGACTGAACATGGGGTTAGACGTGCCGTCTAGAACTTGGGCCCCGACATGTTTATGTTGCAATGTCAATAGGCGTGATGCCAGGGAGAACCGATTTGCACGTGGGGAAGTACTGGCTTTCTGCGTGGCCGAGTGGCCACATATCAAGTTTGGTAACACGTCAAGGTCTAATTCGGTTTAATCAAGGCGTAGCAGTAAACTAGCAGCTGGGGAACAGTTCAGATAGAATAACTACAACAAACGAACCGCACACATGTATAAGTGGATGAACGGTTTACGAGAAGCTCGCAAGGCTTCTGGCCTTTTTAGCAGCGGCAAGCGGATCTTGGTGATAACCCCTGTTATGGTTGCCTGTAAGTTTCACGCGGGATATTTGCCATACACAGTGTCGTTTATTGATGGGGGTCCCGAATGTACTGTAGCTGTTGCATGTGCCAACTGCAATAGTACCGATACGCAGATGGCGATGGTTACCGTCCCAAGAATCAGTTGCCCGATGGCGATAAGCTTAAGCATGCCGCCCTTGGCCTTTTACGGTAGTGGACTGCCAATGTAGCCAAGTCCGCCAAGAGCCGCCTCTAGAACCTGCCATCTAGAGTGTTAGGTTGGTAAGATAGCCGAGGTAGCGACGAGTAATGAGTTGCGCAGCAAGTTGCCGTCTTCGTGATCTCGAAACGGTCACAACGCCACACAGATTCGTATTCGTAGATAACGGACTGAGATATGAGCGTCCATGGGCAAAGAAAGGATGTAGTACGAGTACACTTCATTGGCCCTTGGGGACTTTATTTCCTCAATTGTTAGGCCGCTCCTACGACTAAGCAAGTGTGCTGGGGGCAAAGCTACTGGGGTTCGAGCTACCCCGTAGGATCGACCCGCTATAGCGCATCGACATACTCCTTTTGTATTGGAGATGTTACCTCTATCTTTCGCATTGTTGCTTGATAGCTATGATTTTCCGATAGCAGCTCTAGTGTGTTTTTTCTGTTATGAGTATATGCAGGTCACACGGAGCTAACATACATACGAGCTCAAATGCGATACCTAGTCTCCTGTTATCTTCTAACTTAATTCGGAGTACTCAATATCCTTGGTGGCAGTGGAAGCCATTCAATTGGCTGAATGAACTCTTCAGTAGTGTATCCGTGTGCCTGAAGAGCCATCCTGTTGAAACCCAATCTTGATAGGCTATTGGACACAGCTATGATGAGACATGAATCTCGCATTCTGCTTGACCACGCATTTTGCACCTGAACCATCCGGGTATGCTTCGATACGGACAAGGAAACCTCTGGATTGTCTAGAACCAGTAGACATGCCTAGTAATTGCATGGAACTAGGCAGCATTCCGTGATAGGAAAAGAGTGGCAAATATGTATGTAGGTGTCAGGCTGTCTGGGGATTCCGGAGAGGTCCGCTGAGAAGCAGCAAACACGCACTTGCATTCCTTATCTCGAATGACGTACCGTTGCAGGGCATCGTTGTAGAAGTAGTATATACGAGTACGAGTAAGCCCTCGCAGATAACGATCCCCCAATTATTCGCACACTGACAAGCCTCTCCTATCTTTATCGTGCCGTTCCCATGCAGCAAGTGTATCCACCAGCGGAAAATCCACAACAGCATAGCACTAAACTCATCCTTCGATAACCTAGAGACAGGCTTATCATTGTCGCGTGGGCGATGTAAGTCGCTTTTATAAACTGGGCCTCACCTCGGTGCTGGGAGTCTCTTTTGCGGAATTTTGACTGTCTCCATTGTCCAAGCCACGCACAGTACGTGAATTCATATCGCTCCTACAATATGGCTGATGAGAAGAAATCCGACGCCGTCAACACGGCGGCTGGCCCGAGCGAGGTTGAGGCGGGTGAAACCCTCTTCATCTCTCGGGACGAGCAGCACCTGGCCAACCTGGGCTACAAGCAGGGTATGTGACTCGTGCCATGCCAACACACAAGAAGAGCAGAGAGCAGAGAGCAGAGAGCAGAGAGCAGAGAGTAGAAGAACCGAACAGCAGAACACAGATGGAGAGACTGACAAACAGAATTCATGCGGCATCTGGGCCTCTTCGAGAACTGGGCGGCCACCTTCACGTCGATGAACTTCATCAGTGGCATTCCTGTCTTGTTTGGATGGATCATGTACACGGGTGGACCCAAGTCTGCCTTTGCCAACTGGACCATGGTGGGCGGCCTTTCCTTTGCCGTGTCGCTCGTCATGTCAGAGATCGCGGCCGCGTTTCCGACGGCCGGCGGCATCTACTTCTGGTCGTACCGCCTGGGCGGCGAGAAATGGGGACCGTTTCTGAGCTGGATGACGGCCTGGTGGAACTGGGCAGGTTGGGTGTGTGTGGTTCCAGGCGTCCAGCAGGGGTCGACCAACTTTCTGCTCAGCGCCCTCCAGATCCAGTACCCCGACGCCGAGGTCCTGTCCAAGGGCTGGCTGGCCTGGCTCATGACCGCGATTGGCATGTTCTTTGCCATGGCCCCCAACATTATCTCCCAGCGCATCCTCCAGCTGTACTTCCGCTTCGCCATTTTCATCTTCTTCCTGCTCTTCGCCCTCTACTGGATCTGGTTCCCGGTCAAGGCCTCGGGCCATTTCCAGACCCGTGAAGGCGTCTTCGACAATTTTTACAACGGAATCAACTTTGGAGACGAGAAGCAGGCCTCGGACCCGTACTGCTGGGTGATTGGTGTGCTGTTTGGTGCTTGGGTGTTTTACGGGTGAGTGTGGCGCGACACGACGCCCCAACTACGGCAGATCTTGTCGCTAACAAGCCTTTTAGCTACGATGCCTCGGCCCATCTGGCTGAGGAGACGCACGATGCCTCCGAAGTGGTGGCCAAGGGCATGTGGATGTCCACGCTTTCGTCCTGGCTGCTGTCCATTCCCGTGAGTATTGGGACACATGCATACTCCGTACATGCGCAAATGACTCTTAGTGAGACTAACACACATAGACCCTTATTATCATCTTGTTCTGCATGCAGGACTTTGACGGTATCATCTCGGCTAGCTACTCTAACAACTGGGCCGAGTACCTTGTCCAAGTCATCGGCAAGCGAGGCGCCGTCGCCATCCTGTCTCTTCTTTGGGTCGATTCCACCTGCGCAACAGCGAGTTGCTTTATGTCGGCCCAGCGCGTGACTTTTGCCATCTCCCGCGACGGAGTGCTGCCGTTCTCCAATTACTTCCGGAAGCTGAACAAGAACAAGATCCCGGTCCACGCTGCCTACCTCGTCTGTGGTCTCAGTATTGCTATCACATGTGCTGTGATTGGCTCGACGGTTGCGTTCTCTGCCATCACGGCCACGGCCACCATCGCGACCAACTTCTCGTACCTGATCCCCATCGTCGCCCGCTACACTGTCGGCAGAAAGGACTTTGTGCCAGCCAAGTGGAACTTGGGCAAATACAGCTTTGTCCTCGGCATCATCTCGATGCTGTACATTATGTTCTTGTTCATTGTTTTGCTACTGCCTCAGGTGTATCCTGTCACAAGCGTACGTTCTACCGGAAGACCTCTAGCGTTATTTGGATGCACTGAAGCTAACCATGGACATAGGAAACCCTGAACTACGCTCCTATCTGCATTGGTATTGTGACCATCGTCAGCATTGTGGGCTGGATTTTCCCCTTTGGACTGGGCGGCATGTACTGGTTCAACGGACCCAAGCGGACCATTGACGAGCTTGATCACAAAGAGTAAATTAGACTATGGCTCAAATAGATGTAATAATCAAATAAAGAAATAAAAGACAGCCCACATCGCGTACGCTCGCACACAAGCGGTTACAGTCGTGATACCCATGGTATTCTTCATCGCCGGGTTGCGCATCAGTTGTTCAAGCGGAGTGGTCAGCGAATGGGCCGACGCATATTCCACCAGCCCCAATTTACATAACGCGAATGCCTTATAGGCCCGTCATTTCGTTCATGTCACATGGGCCCCTGTGCAGGAGCTTGTAGTCGAAGTTCTCGTGACGCCCAAGCGGCACCTGAAGAGCCACGGTATCGGCGTCGCTGGGGTACCGTGTGCGATGGCCATGCTCAGAGACATTAGCAATGTCAGCAGCAATAATGAGGCCGTACTTGCCGCCGTGAACCAAAACCTCGTCAGTGCCGTTAGGCAGAGTGATGTGGGCCAGACCAGAGGCGAAGTAGACATATCTAATGCAAGCCAAAAGTGGTCAGCAAGTGCGTACTCTTTATGGACACAGAAATATACGTACTGCAGAGCTGGGGCATTGTGGTTTCCACCGTCAAAACGTGGCGGGATGACCGTGTAGCTAACAGACGAGGCTGTGTCGGCGAGGCGCAGACTCAGGGCACCAGAGGTACCAGCCACAGCCGAGGACGTGAAGGGGGACAGCTGCCAGCACTCGAGCGTGGACTCGCCACGGTGTGCCCCAATAGCTGTTACATTGAGCGAAGGCGTCGTGCCAGTGCTGAGCTGAGCAGTGGTTCCTGTCGCTAGGAGGGCCACTGCAAGGACTTTGGTAGCGAGGTCTTTCATTTTGGTGACTATGGGGACGCTCCGATCTAGTCTGAAGGCAGTAAGAAGCAAGGCTTGCTCGGGCTACAGCGAAGATCGGCAGAGTATGGCCAAGGTGCAGGAGAGTGATCGAGCATTTATATATACCGTATCGTGTGGGTCTGTCTTTGTTCTATGCAGCACACGGGGATGAAAGTAGAGACATGCATCTCATGTCAGCACCGAGATTGCTGTATGCAGATGCGTGAGGGTTTACCAACTCCGCCAATAATCCAAAACAAAGACTGCTAGTCTCAACACCTCAGGCTAGGATTTTCTCACACTGGCGTATATAACCCGCATGCCTTACGTATATCGTTACTCTCGCCTTGATGTTCTTCCCAGCTGTAAGCATGCTTGATTAGACTGGATTGATGCTAACATAATTTAATTTGCTTGGCTTTCTTATCTCATGTTCAGAAAAGTATTTACTACATGTCCATGGGTCGCGTATAGGGTCTAAGGAAAGGGCTGAAATAGGCGGACTAGTTCGTACGGTGTAAACAAGGGTAGCAGTGGCTGAGCTTTGATAGAAGCGAGGCATGCTAAGCCGGCCTTAACCTAGATTTTGGAGTGGCCAACACATGATCCTTTCATGGCGTGTGCCGCTGACAGAAGCTTCAAAGTCCAAGTTGCTTAAATCAAAGGAGCCCACTTGTGCGGAATTGCTTAGCGCCCGTGGCGCCGCATGGCCCCTCCCCAAAGTCAAAGGAACGTGGGTTTAACATGGGTGAACAGTAAGAATTTATACACATCCCTAGCATCCCCCGAGCAAGTCGCCGTGAGTTCTTCGTCCCGAACATACCGACCTCTGGTAAATAACAATACTCGCCTCCATCAAGGTTCCACCTAAGGTGAAACTAAGAAAATAACTCATGCCAACCAATGAGCATTGTGAGACTCCCTTGCTTAAGTTTCTATGCTTGCCATGCGTTGCTACCACATCGGAGTGGCGAGGATTCACAGAGAGAGATTGGTCTCTAGGCTAGGCCGTCAGGTGTATTTTCTGGCTTCTGCAGGTGTTCAAGAGAGAGGTTTCCATTCAAGTAACTTTTGAGATAGCTTCAAACATCAGCGACTGTCGCATTATACACTCTCTGCTTTTCCTGACCGAGCTGACCTTTTCCGATTACCGCGTGAATCAAACCAGAACTGCGGATGCAGAATGCAGAGGAGAACAGACATGATGACCATGGGGATGGAGTCTAAAGCAATAAATACACCCTCCTTGGAAGCTAGCTCGCCGTTGAATCCTCCGCTCAGTTCTGCCGCACGCCAACAAGAACGGATAAACAGACAAGCAGCAGCTAGGCCTATATAAACGCGCACCAGATTAGAGACCAAATTGCCAAGCAACATTTTATCGGAAAACGTACCCAGTAAGACACCGTACAGCACCACCGAGCTACCGCAGTGATGAATTTTGCGGTAGATCAGGTAGAGGGCGATGCAGAACATGGCCGTGAACAATATCTGGGTGCCAAGGCCGGCAATCATCAGGTCGACACCAACCGGGCTCCAGGCGTATATGGCAGCCAGGGAGCCGCCACAGCCAATAAAGCAGAGGCAAATAAAGTCGCCAAGAATAAAGGTGGTGGAAAAGACTCTGGGAGAGCCGACTACCCGGAACTGTGCCTTCGGATATTCCCGCATAAGTGCGCTGATGCTGAGATAGAGAGCCGATGACAGAAATGTTGGCCCAAGTGTGAGGCCGATGATGTACCTGTCGACAATAGTATTAGCGACTGCCAAGACTTGGCTGTTCAACACGGGAAGACGAACATAATGTATCCGCTCTTGTCGAATCTGTTGTGTGCCAGTTTCACCTTGGCAATGTATCCGAGAAGCTCGAGCAATAGGCCGCTGAGCATACCGATGGCATTGCCGTAGAACCGCCAGCCGCGAATGGCGAGGATGAGCTGGGCAAATAAGAGAATGCCAAAGACGATAGCAAAGACTATATTTGGCACAAGAAGCGGCGTAAATGGAAGGGCTCCAATGCCATTAGGAGGGAGTGTCGTTGCGTTATTCGAGTCCATGCCTGTATCCTGAGGTCTCTCTATACCAGTTATCGTAGTTTCGTGTGTGTGGCTTCTTGGCCGCCACAATCAAGTCTGGTCGTCGCTAGAGGCTCGTCTTCTATTCGCGAGTTTTAACTGAACGAATAAACTCCCGCTATCACAACCTCTCCTCGCCAAAGGGAAATCCGCGGCCCTTCCAGCACTTATATCTGCCATTTCGCTCTGAAAGATCGCCATTACGGCCATTATGGTCATTGCGGCCATTACGGACATTCCTAGCTGAGCTTTTCATGATGATGGCCGACTATGGTGATGACGGGCTGCCAATAACACACGCCAGCCAATGAGACCACGCTAAAGAGGACAAAGAAACCGCCGCGGAATCTCCGCAAAGAACCCGCTAAAGCACCGCTCGTGTCATCACACAACACCCCAAGTTAAAAGGCCGCGGTTCTGCATGGCTGAAGTCTCCTCGAAACCGCCGGGGACAAGGCAATACGAAAGAAAGGCCCTTGCCACGGAACAAATCGCCAAGCCAGCCGCGGCATTCTAGTAGGAAAAGAGGAGGGCCAGAGAGCGAACGATGCGTCTAAGACGGGGAATGGTACGCGAGTCTTGCGACTTTTGTCACCGGCGGAAGATAAAATGCGATCTCTTGACCCGGGGCAGCGAGGGCCATGCGTCGTGTTCCCAGTGTTCTCTGCGTCAGGTGGTGTGCCGCATGGACGACTCGGACGACATTCGCCTGCAGAGTCGCCGAGCTATATCTCGACAGCCAGACAGTTCACGCATCCAAAAGTCTCGGAACAGCCGGAGCCCTCACCCTCAGGAGCCGAAACCGCTACATCCACAACAACAGCAGTCTTCGTTAGGCATTGTTGACCAGACAGCTCCGTTTGCAGGAGGGGCTCTCACACCGGCTGCGTCGTCAATGCTAGACTTGCTCTCGCCTCTTTCGTTGCCAACTGTGTCCGCAGACTTGACGTCCTTTGATGCCTCTCTCCCCATCGACTACAACTTCTTCGACGACCCCTTTACCCTGTCGACAGACAGCATCTTCTTTCTGGACCGCATCTTTCTCGGGGACACACAGAATACCGCCATGACAACGTGGGCCAACGAGCCGTTGCATGTCCCTGTCCCTATAGAGCCGACTATAGAACCGACTGCGGAACAGACAAGGCTACCCGTTCAGGGGGACGGCGAGGGGGCGCATTTGATGCCTCAGCTGGGACAGTCCAGCCATATGCCACTGCATAATCCGAGGCCGTCCAACATGGACGGTGGCTTTGACCCAGCACCATGGGTTCGCTGCCATGTGGACGAGACTGCGTTTATAAGCTCGTTGCAGGCTTACTTTGCCTACTGCTCGCTCTATCTGCCCATCCTTTTCGAAGACGCCTTTTGGCAGGACTACCATGCTGGGCGCTGCAGTCTCAGCCTCGTCTTTGCCATCTCTTGCCGCGGGTGTCCGTTTGTCTTGCCGGCTCGGGAGGGCCAGTGGGCGATGCAACAGCGTGTGGCCGCGCAGTTCCGGTCGTCGTTTCTCGAGGCGCAGTTGGCGGCCACGGACCCGGCATCCGGGTCAGAAGGGCAGCGGCTCGACGACATGGAAGCACTGGCTCTGATGGTGGATTTTGTCTACGACGACAGCGGCCCGTCGCACTCCGCCCACCTAGCTCGTCTTTTCCTGACGCATGACGCCCTCGTCCTCACGGTGCTGCAGTCAGGGTCACGAAGAGGAGGGCCGGTCGCGGACAAAGCATCAGACATCTTGGCCCGTGCCGCGGAGCGCCGCAACCTGCTCTATTGGCACGTCTACGGCCTCGACGGCTTTCGCTGCGTTGACAAGAAGTGCCTCAGCCGGATTCCCCCGGACAGCCATGATGGAAGTGCGGCCAGGGCTCTTCCACGACACGGACTCCAGGGCTACCTAGATGCCATCTTGAACCTGTCGATCCTCTCGCGGCAGATTCTCGATGTTCTCGGCAGTTCGACGGCTCGCCGAGCCGGTATTAGAGCGGACGATGTGCTGATGCTGTACCGGAAACTGGGCCAGTGGCAGGAGCAGGACTGTCCAGCACATCTACGGCGGCCACAGCGCGATGCCAGCGGCCATTTTATTCTGCCGAGCACAGGCGATGCGTCTTCGTCGCGGTCGGGCCAGCAGCAGTCCTACGCACAGCATATTTGGCTGCATCGGGCCGTGGTGTGGCTTCTCGAGGTCAACTGCTACATGCAGATGGAGAGCTATGTGTCCGAGTTTGGCATTGGCGATGATGGACTGGAAGCAGAAATGCTGGCTCTCCGGGTCGAGTCGGAAAGCGTCAGAGTCGTCCATGAAGCCGTCGAGCTGGCACAGATGCTGCAGCAGGAGCACACCAAGGCGCAGCTCAAAGCCAGAGGCACAGAAGGCTTTTCACTTGCCTCTCTTGCGCCATCAGTAGTCCGTGATTGCTCTTCAGGGCTGTGCCTGTGGTTGTGCCACCGAGGCCGAGACTGGGCAAAGCGGCCCAGCTCGCCACTTCTCCGCCTACCTTCACATTCAGGACGACAACAGGAACATCTGACCAGTAGATATCTAGACGTGGCGCAGATTATGCGGGAGATCGTGGCTTCCTCAGTGACCGACAGAAGCACAGGCCAGGTAGTGGAAGGATTAGACAGGCAGATCGCGTTGTTGCAGGAAGCCAAAGAGCAGCTACAAGGCGGTGCCTAGTGTGGTGATGTTGGTTTTGGATTTGGCTCTGCATCGGGATTCTCAAGCTGAACAGAAAGCGCCCAGAACTCATGTACGGGTCCAGTGGCCAAATGGCAAGGCGCTTGGCTACGAACCAAGAGATTGCAGGTTCGATCCCTGCCTGGATCAAAACAGCTTCGACAGAAGCAAATTGGTTTTTTGGGGGGTTAGTTTTGCCACATTTTGCTCTGATTTTTATACTTCTCATCTTGGGGGAAGAGGATGCTGGCAGTACAAATGAAACATGGCCACTTCGTAGCCGGAGTAGTAGGGCGGTTCCTGGATCGTTAGCTTTAGCCGCTGTATTCAGGGAATTTATGCTTTTGATGGTCGAGCTCCAGCGCTTGGCAGCGGCTCCGTTAGCGGCGATAAGTATTCTAGCACGTCTGTGGTCAAGTCGAGCTTCAGAATGTTGATTTTACATTGTGGAATCTGAGTTCGGGAGCGGATCTCGCCGTGGCCTGTGCACGCGGAATTCAAATCGAACGTCTTTTCTTCAGACTGTTTTCGGCCACGCCTGCACGGCAAACACAGGACGCAAAGAACGAGCCGAGACATTCGCCATGGCGCTCAATCCGTCGCAGATTTACCTCCACGGCTGCGACCTCTATCTGCTGGTAAGGAGGTGCCTGGACTAGATCTTGGCTTGCGTGCCGCTGACGGCCAAAGGAAAAATGGAACGCCAATGTATCCGGATCCGACGACGAGCAGATGATGGAGATTTTTGAGCGCTTTGTCAAGTTGCCGGTTTCCGAGAGACAGGTACGTGGGAGTGCACTGAAGAGGGGGAGAGGCGAGGAGGGCGGAACATGCACCAACCAATCACCTGCAGGCATACACGCAGCAGGTCAAGGACCGCGGGCTCGTGACGGCAGCGAGGCTGTCGCAAGAGGAGCAAGACGTGTTGGCCCGCGCCAGGCCAGCCGAAGAGCGGCGGAGTTTCAACCCGGAGATTCTGCTGCAGACATACTACGGCCCGGGCAGCGAGGAGGCGCTGGCGTCGATCCTGTCGGATCCGATGCTGCATGCCAGAATTGACGTGGTCGCCGACGCTTCGCGGTACAACTTTGGCCGCGACTGGCAGCGCGTGTTCCAGCGGCTGCCGCAGCTGTTGGAGGTGTGGCCCGAGTACGAGGCGCTGGTGGCCGAAACACTTAACGAAGCGATCGAACGAGACCAGGCGGCGCAGGCGCAGATGGAGCAAGGGTCGGACGACGTGGATGGTGAATGGCTCGACGACGCCGACACGAGCGAGATATACAGCAGCTATCATCGACAAAAACGGGTTGGTTTTATCTGCGTGCTGGACGAGACAACGTTGGGGGAGAACGGGCGCGCGATAGACGAGCTTCATGACGAGGAAAAGGCTGAAACCACGAAAACAGACGAAACAAACGCCCAGCAACGCAAGTTTCTAGCCGGCTGGTTCGACGCGGACGGCGAGCTCGTGCGCTGGAACTGGGTGACGGCGGACGAAGTTGCGTTGGACCTGGGCTGCATTGCTTGTGGCACGTTCGAGGACCACCCAATCTGGACGGAGGCAGAGATGGATCATGAGGCCTTAAGTCCCTCTTTATAGTGCCTTGACAAAATACTGCAAGGTTGGCGAAGGGTAAAACGTCAAACACGTGAAATGATCAATTACTATCATAAAGCTTTCATGCCTCCTGTGCGCCCAAACTCAGTCATGTTGTTCCCATATCTGTCCATCCATGCGTAAAGTAAGCAGCATACATCTTCAGAACTACTTGTATATCCCGTTTTCAAATGCTTCCGCGTCGTAGTAACTCGGCTCAATGGCATTGCCGTTGAAAATTCGACCTTTTAGAGCGTTGACCGCCTATCCGAATTAGCGCTATCCTGCCATCGATAAATTCAAACGGGCCAGCATCAACAGGATCCACGACTTACCCGCAAAGCAGACACCTGATCGGTGAATTTGATAAAGACAAGCCGTGACGGCACGTCGACAAACACTCTCTCGACACGGCCATACTGGGTGCCGCATTCCTCGCCGATTTCCTGCACCAGTTGGCCGTCTGCTACTTCGGCTGCCAGGCCGGCCATCCCTTCCACCATATTGCGCAGCACAATCACCGGGCTGATTGATGGCGAGGAGTAGGATCCAGATCCGCCAGCATCACTGCTGCTGCTTTTGTCTTGGCCAGTGGTCTTCGGCCGGTTGCCGCCCACAATACGGGCCGTAGTGTTGCCTCCTTCGCCTGATTTCTTGATGACTTTGTGGCGTAGGGGATTCACAATACCGCTCTCATCCGCACCTAGACCCGATCCCTTTGTCCAGCCGTACTTGGCCATAAGTCGGGCCGCAAAGCCAGCTTGCCCTGGTCGGTTTGTGCGAGGGGCAGACGACGATGCCGAGGGAGACGCTAGAGCACTAGGCTCGTAGTCGTCGTCTATCCGAGGACCAATATTGTCTGCATTGGTGGGTGTGGCTGAATGGAAGCGAACCGGTGCTCGCGCTATGATCAGCCCGTCAGCCAAGGACGGTGCTACATCCTTTTGTGCTTGTGATGGTGGTTCTTCTGGCGGAGGAGGTACACCAGCCAGTACATCTGCGCTTTCGGCTGGCGGAGAGTAGTTGTCATCGCCGTCGTCGCCGTCGTCGCCTACCCCGCCCATGACCGTATCTTCTTTCTCTTCTTGGCTGTCTCCGTCTCTCTGTACTGGTCGCTCGATGTTCGTCCTGTTTGGAGAGGCCGCCTTTGCTGTCGTAGTAAGCAATGCCGGAGGTGGAGGCACAAAGCTTAGTGAAGGCGGTGGCGCAAATGCGTTGTTGAATTGGGGCTTTGTCCTTTCTCGCTCGTCTTCATCGTCCTCCGAGTCTGACATGCTAGCGCTCTGCCTCTGCCGCTGCTGTTCCTCTTCTTTCTGTTGCCGCTTCCGTCGATGGGCATACAGAACGGCCTTCCACTCTCTTATAGCCTGGATGCGCTCGTCGCTGTGCAGATAGGCCTCGATATTGGTGGGCCGACCCGGGTCGTACAGCTCGTCCCAGTCCACATCCATGCGGTGCCGCTCGTCAAGCCGCTTCTTCTTTTTGTTCTTCCGACCGCCGCGCTGGTGTTTCCGCGCTGTTTCAGGCCCTGCTGTGTCGTCATAATAGTATGGGTCATCGTCGTGGCCGCCTTCGCCGTCTCCGTTCCCCCCTGAAGGTTTGTTTGCCCAATCCGCCAGCGAGGAACGCGCAGGTGCCGCTGTTGTAGCTGCTGTAGCTGTAACAGTGGCCATAGAAGCTGTAGAAGGCACTGTCGCGCTCGAAGCTGTCGTCGTTGTGCCTGGCATCATCGTCTTGGCCTTCTTGGCCTTGGCTTGTTGAGGTCTTCGAATGATAGGCTGGAACCGTAAAGCTGGCGCGCAGTCAGTATAGTTACGAAAGCCCGGATACAAGTCAAATAGAAGCTCCGTGTGCTCACCAGAGTTCTTGAGTGCCGTGTCGGTACCCGGGGCAGCCTTTGCCGGCGCCGATTCAGAAGCTTTCGTTGTTGGCGATGAATCAGATCCGCCGCCCAAAAGATCCGCATACAACGACATGGCGCCGCGCGGCGGCTGCGGCGGTTGGGAGGCCATCCTGTTCCGTCCTCCCGTTCAGCAGAAGTCAGAAGCCGCTCTGTGACACTATCGGTTGTGCTGAGCAGCTGCTGTCGACGATGCGGTCGTCATAGAACAAGCTGGACTCGTTACCAAACGGCCCTCTTCTGCCAAAGTTGCACCGTTGTGTGTATGTAAGAAAGTGGGGCGCAGAGCCAGACCCGCTAAGCAACTTTGGTGCATATATCGTAGTTGTACTCCGTACCCGTATTGCTCCATATTTTGTTCAGTGTTCATCCTCGTACTGTCTTCACACACGGCTGACGACTGCTATTGTTACACGTCGCGACAGCTTTGCAATAACTGCCACTACGCACTCAAGCTATCATTCTACCACATGCATGCCGTATACCCAAATAACACTTATGGGCTGTGCCACAACGATGCATGGCTTAGGTAAAATAACAACAGCCTTGTCAAGATTAGGAGCAACTCCGGTCACAATGGGAAGCAGGAGGTTGTTCAAGGCAAGGCTACAGGAATGCATGGTGCTGTTTCTATTGAGGCCTGCTTGGCTACCAGTAAGACGTGTTAATGTTCTATATGAAAGTACTATCTCTACTCTGCCCCCTGAGTCGTGCCCTCCAGGCTGCTCTTGAGAGCGCTCATCTCAGCCTCGAGCTCTGAAGGCGGACAGTCCAGCTTCGCCGTCTCAAAGTCTACCAAAACAACGTCATACCCATCCCGCACAAGGAAGTTATGTTTGTTGATGTCGCCGGACTTGATACCGAGCGCATGTAGCCGACCTAAAGCTTTCGTACAGCCATCGATATCCCCTGGCCCCGCGGCCCTCGCGCCCTCCACCCACTCGGCGACAAAGCCAACCACGCGCCCGTCTTTGCCCTCGGTGAGATGGCCCAAAAACTTGGGGCCGATGCCTCTATCATTGATCCGTTGGTAGGCGGCCGTCTCAACTTCAACAAAAGGGATTTCCCAAGGCCAAACTGCGAGCTTAACGAGCACGGGCTTCCCGCCTTCGACATCGGGATGCGTGGAGATATGAACCCGTTGTCGCACTCGAGTTTGTTGCGTGAAATCAAGCTCGTTGAGCTTCACGGGATACCATAGGTTCTTCACCCCGGCATAGTGCACTGTCTCCGTCCTAGTAAAGGTAGCCTTTTCGGCCTCGGGGTCCCTGGATACGTAGCCTGTGTTCCAATCACCAGCTGGAAACGGTGGAAGGAGCTCGCTAAGTAGGATGGGCTCGAAGGTGCGGTTATCCTCAGCGTCGCGGAACGTGCCTGGTGCCGTTACAATGTATTTCACATGCTGCTTGTCGACAAGGAAGCGGTAGTCGCTATCGTCCGTGTCGTCGGGATCAACAAGACAGGCAAGCAGCCGGACATTGGCGTTTCTTTTCAAAGCGGCCATCATGGCAGAGAAGCAGCGCCGAGACGAGCTGCAATACCGTGGAGGTGCTGCACAGCGTGGTCGAACAGGAGCTTCTGAGAATTGAACGGTGTACAGAGCTGATAGATTGGAACCTGGGACGGCTAGAAGCGCGTGCCTATGTTGTGTGACGGAGAAATATAAGTATACGCGCTGGCTGGTCCGCATCTTGCAGACCTGTGGCCAATCAGCCTGTCCACTGTACTACGTGCGAACTCGGCCTAAACTAAGGTGGACCATTGTGAATCTTTGCAGCCCCCTCACTCAGAGGAGCAAGGCAAATCGTCGCCGGATCTCGCTTTGCTGACGAGATTCAATCGTCTAATAACTAATGAATATATATGCTGGCGTCAAGCATGCACCAGCCTTGCCGCGCTAGACCACAGCTACCGCGCCTCATTGAGGAGAAGGCTGCTCAGATCATAAGACATATGTGTACGTCATATACAGCAAGGAGCTATATAAGTTGACTCCCTTGGACATGAGCGCAACAGCAGCGAGGCTCGGCTCCGTTCGAAAGCGCACGCTGAGTGCAATTCCCCATATCCTGGTCCTACTCTCTTAGAAGCGCTTTCTCGGAGCCGGATATAGTCTAACAGGATTAAGCCTGCCAACGGATTGCATCCTCGCAGCGCAATAAGTGTCCCAATTCTTGCCCATGGCAAAAGGGTCGGTCTCAATTGTCGGCATTGGCACCGGAGGGAAGCACGGAGTACATTGTGCGGAGTACTCCATAGTACCTTGTATCCGCAAATCAGATCAGGCGGTCAGGAGTGGCAGAATATACAGGCCCACTTCTCACTTCACTAATGCGCTGCCGGCTTGGGCCCCAGCGGTCTCACACACTAACGTTACTCCATTGCGACATTGACCTCATCCGTCCGCACTTCGTTTCACGCAACCCCCGGCCAGGAGGCTCTTCCTACATCCCAACCTCTGGCAGCCAGGTTTTTCTGGAGTTATTTTGTTGACTTGAGATTGTCTGCTGTGCTCTTTAGGCTGTGCCTTTATTTCTTCTGACTGTTGCTGTCCCCTTGCTACGTGGCTCTTCGCATTGAGCTTCCTCCTCGATTTCGCATCTCCGAGCTCACTCCACCCCCATTTTATTTACTCTCACCACCCCGGAATCGCCGTCGTGTCTGAAATTCACGGGAACGGCTGTTTTCACCATGTCTCCGACGCTTCGCTCGGCCATCAATGGCCAGTCCAGCGCGACCGCTGTGATCGTTCCCGGAAAGCAAACCCCCTCAGGGCCTCTTGTGGCCTCCTACCTCGACCTCGTCTCCGAAGTCTCCCGCTACCAGGCCAAGCTAGCCGCTCTCGGCATTGGCCACGCAGCGCCCGTCTCGATTGCCACGGTCAACTCGTACGAGTTTGTCGTCTCGTTTCTGGCGGCTTCGTGGCAGCGCGCCATTGCGGCTCCCCTGAATCCGGCTTACAAGCAGGACGAGTTCGAATTCTACATCGAGGACGTCCGCTCCGCCATCGTGCTGGTGCCTCGCGGTGCCTATGCTGCCAACAGCCCGGCTGTGCGTGCCGCCCGCAAGTTCAAGGCTGCCGTTGCCGAGTCCTACTGGGACGCTGTCCGTGGTGAAGTGGCTCTTGATGTCAAGGAGCTCGGCCAGCTGCAGGGTTTGGCGGCCACGCCTACTCTGAGCCCACAGCCGGACGATGTGGCTTTGATTCTGCACACCAGGTGAGCAACTACCACCCCATTGCTTCTCTGCTATGCGGTCTCTAATCATCCAAAATCCAGTGGAACGACCTCGCGGCCAAAGGTGGTGCCTCTCACCCACCGCAACTTGACGCGAACCATGAGTGAGTGATATAATCGCACCTATCGCATCTCGTATATTCGTCACAATTCAAGGCAGCTAACACGTATAGAAAACATCCAGGCGACGTACAAGCTCACCCCGGCCGACCGGACGATGCTCGTTATGCCGCTTTTCCACGTTCACGGCCTCGTCTGTGGACTTCTCGCCACTCTTCTCTCCGGCGGCTCCATGATTGTGCCGCCCAAGTTCTCGGCCGGCGAATTCTGGCGCGACTTTGTCGACCACGGCGCCAACTGGTACACCGCTGTGCCCACCATGCACCAGATCCTCCTCAAGAACCCCACCCCCAACCCCCGCCCTGCCATCCGCTTCATCCGCTCCTGCTCCTCGCCGCTCTCGCCGACTGTCTTTGCCCAGCTCGAAAAGGCCCTCGGGGCTCCGGTGCTCGAGGCCTATGCCATGACCGAAGCTGCTCACCAGATGACCTCGAACCCTCTGCCGCCCGGCAAGAGAAAGCCCGGCTCTGTCGGCCTCGGCCAGGGCGTCGAAATGCGCATCCTCGACGACAACGGCGACGAGCTGCCGCAGGGCACCGAGGGCGAGATCTGCGTCCTCGGCGAGAACGTCACCAAGGGCTACCTCAACAACCCGTCTGCCAATGCGACGGCCTACACCAAGGGCGGCTTCTTCCGCACCGGCGACCAGGGCAAGAAGGACGAGGACGGCTACATCATCATCACCGGCCGCATCAAGGAGCTGATCAACAAGGGCGGCGAGAAGATCAGCCCCATTGAGCTCGATAATGTGCTGACCCGCCACCCCTCCGTGTCTGAGGCCGTCAGCTTTGCCATCCCGGACGACCTCTACGGACAGGACGTCGGCGTGGCCATTGTGCTCAAGCCTCGCGCCAAGCTGGGCCAAGACGAGCTGCGCAGCTGGGTGGCCGACAAGCTGGCCAAGTTCAAGGTGCCCAAGAAGGTGAGTTTCGTTGTGTGCGTGTGCGCATTTGTCTCTACGAAAACTAACAAGGTTAGATCTACTTCACGGACATCATGCCCAAGACCGCCACCGGAAAGATCCAGCGGCGCATTGTAGCCGAGACCATGCAGAAGCAGGACGACAAGGCCAAGCTGTAATGGCATCACAAACGAATTGTTGGAAGCGGTCTTTGTGGCAGTGCGCATAAAAGGCGGTAGAATGAGACTATGTACATGATTTTCTTTTGCATATCTAGGATACAGCCAGATCACAATTGCACGGGACGCTAAACAAAATACCCAGAAGCTACCCGCTTCGAATATTGGATGTTCTGAAGAACCAAATACAAGGCCCTTACGGGCTGTCGCCTTGTCCGATTAGGCCGTGTCCCTCACATCGTCGGAGGGGTGGAAGACCGGTGGCTTTGCTTCTTGTGGGCGTGATGGTGCTTGCGGCGGGCCTCGCTGTTCTCGGCCTCAGTGGCGTCTTCAGCCTCGGTTGCCTCGACGTCACGGGCGAAGCCCTTGTGGTGCTCGCGGAACTTGTGATGCTTGTGATGCTTGCGGCGGGCATCCTCGTTCGCGGCCTCCATGCCGTCCTCCAAGGCATCTTCGGCCTCTGTGTCGTCGACATCACGAGCAGAGCCCTTGTGGTGCTTATGAGACTTGTGCTGCTTGTGATGCTTGCGGGGAGCATCCTCATTCATAGCCTCCGTGCTGTCCTCCGAGGCGTCTTCTGTCTCCACGGCGTCGACATCACGAGCAGTGCCCTTGTGGTTCTTATGGGACTTGTGGTGCTTGTGGTGCTTGCGGGGAGCATCCTCATTCACAGCCTCCGTGCTGTCCTCCAAAGCGTCTTCTGCCTCCACGGCGTCGACATCACGAGCAGAGCCCTTGTGGTGCTTGTGAAGTTTGTGGGACTTGTGGTGCTTATGGTGCTTGTGGGCACCCGCATCCCCTGCCTGAAACTCTTCGGCGTCTGTCGCATCCGTCGTCACAGTGGCTTCCACATCGCGAGCAGAGCCCTTGTGATGCTTGTGGACCTTGTGGTGCTTACGGCGGCTCTCCTCGTCCAGCGAAGCGGCCACAGCTGCATCAGGGATGGTGCTCCCGACAACGGTCTATACCCTGGTTAGCAGCTGTAGACGTAACCAAAATATTGTGAAGGTGCTGCTTACAACTGAGTCCCCGGCGGGGAGCGCGGCACTGAGAACCCCAGGCACCATAAGAAGCGCCGCTAGATAGACCTTGGACAACATGGTGGCTAAGATGAGAGTTTGACTTCAAGAGCAGACTGGGAGGATGGCAAGAACTGAATGGTGATGCCTTCTTCATGCATCATCTTGGCAGAGGCTTGGAGCAGAGTATTTATATTCAGATCCAAGTCCCAAGCTCTTCCGTGGTCTCTCTCTTGTGTATCAAATAAATCAATTATGGCGAGGCATGGCCGGTCATGCTCTTCCCTCACCCGTCCCGTGATCTCCACAGAGCCTCTCAGTCTTCCGTAGACGTTGTCAGCCATCGGACGCGATTGAACATATTGCACAGAGCAGAGTACGGATTCGACTTCCGTTCACAATCAATCTGGATAAACCTGTCTAAAAGCAAACAAAGCGATCACTCAATGCTGTGATCCGAGTTGGATGGTCGCTAGGGACGCCTCCATTTATGCTTGAATTATCTAGGGACTCTGCAGCGCGAGTTCTAGAATCGTGTTCTGGCCAGCCTTCCGGGAAATTTTAGATAGTATTAAATGCAGTTCTCTTTTAACATTGCACCTAAGCTAAGGTGTTTCGCTTGGCTTATTTGGTTGGTTCGTGATAGTCCGAAGGGGTAGAGGCATTTCATGCGCTGCGTATTTACAGATCTCCGTGTATGCTATAGCGCAGTTGATGAAAAGTTGAAAAGCTCTCTGCCTGTGCATTAAGTCGAAGGCAAATACTAATATCGCCATCCAGCTCGTAGGGAAGTCCGATGATGACGAAAGTTCGAGTACGGACACTTTAGGACTACTCTACTTCAAAAGGGAATATTGGAGCTTCCCTTATCCGTAGGTTTGGGAACCGGCGGTTGGACTTTTCAATATGAAGCACAGCATGCATATCCTTTGCACGTCCACTGTTTATTAACAAAAGGGATGACGTGTTGCCCACCAATAAATAGACGGACGCAAGCACTTCTGTTCCGAGAGAGGTTTAAGTAAGGCCCTTTGCATATTGCGTGGCCGCTGCATGGAGCATACATAAGTTCCCTTCTTCTGCGGGTATAACGGCAGCAACTAATACGCGTCCTCCCATAAGCAATAAATAGATAGATTAGATTAAGGCAAGGAGGCTCCGTCATTGTTTCCCTAGGTCATGTTGGCACCGAGTTTATGGATGGATAGGTGAGCGAACAAGGTGAGAGCGTGGGAACATCCGTTTTGTAGATCTGGGTAAATGCATGGAGCTCTGTCGTCATCCACAATATCATGCGGGGGACTGTTTCTTCTCTTCTCATTCCGCGTTATGCTGCCTTTTACCGACGATCCTATGCGGCATTGTTGCGTTGGCTCATGCAGAGAAGGAGGCAATATCGCAAGACATGGGCTCCTGTCATTACTTTTTCAACGAACCTGGATTGACCGGACAGCATGGGAGGGGTGTGATCTATACAGTACACACAAGTCCATAGAAAAATATTGAGCCGGACTATTGAGTCTGCAGATGTCCGCTTAGGCTGGCCCAAACAACAAAGCTAGCAAGAAAGCCGGACAAGGAAGTGCAACCGAGGCCGCTTGATCGTCCTGTGATCTGTAGACGTTTCACCGGTCCCGGTTCAACAATCACCAACAAGCGCACGGGTGTCTTTCGTGGCAACGTTTCTTCAAACACTACCGCAATCTGTTTGCTAGACTCTGCGAAACAAGTTGGCGTGTGCCCACATCACATTTCAGTATTGGTAGGCATCACGCTCCATTCAGCGGCCGTATAGTTGAATATCTGTATTGTCGCCCTTCCCCCGTCTAATTCTGATTCGTGTTTTCTTGGTTTTAGGTGATTTTAATGTAGCAGTGATATATGCACGAGGCGTTTCCCCATCCCCAAAATTTTCGACCAACCCTATGACGTCAAAAGAACAGAAACCGACGATAAAATGTACAAGATGTGTGTATAGGAGAGAGAGAAAGAGAGGCAAGTGAGGCTAGTGGCGTAGCCAACAAGAGATAGGCGCATCCTGACACTTGCTAGAACGGAGGAGATGTTATATAACAACAGCATTACCGACACCTCCATGGTCTCCCTCTTTTTGTTGTCCGGTATCGTTTGCCCCCCCCCCTCTAGGGCCGGTCGAGAACGCCCACCCACTCTCTCATCCATCCAAGCCTAAGACACACAAATCGGGCGTGAGGCGAGCTGGCACCACTCAGGCACAATATGTACCGGCAAATGGCGCCACACACTGGCTTGCTCGAACAGGTAACGACGGGGTGTGACTGAGGAGTACAGAAAGAATAGAGAACAAGCGCCATGCCCCCGGTGTCCGAGTCCCCCATCCAGAGGGGGCGTATATAGAACAGAGCAAAAACAGGAAGTTTTTTGAAAAGGAAAAGAAGAGAGAACAAACAGACAGAAAGAGTGGAGCTGGTCGTTGCTTGTCCTCCGTTCATCATTAGGACAGCATAAACATATGCAGACATATATATGCGTAGGCCACGGGAGGAGAACTGCGCCGTCCGGTGAGAGGCTCCCTCGCCGTCACTGACGAGGTGCAGGCCGTGCCCCTCCCATTATATTTTCCATGGTTGCCGACATCCCTGCTGCGCGGCCTCTTAAAAAGGCACGCTGATGGGCGCAGGCGGCTGGCCGCTCGCAGCCAACTCCTGGAGCTCTTCGGATTGTGTCTCGATGGAGATACCGAGGCCGATCTTGGATTGTTTCTGTGTATGTTAGCAAGGGCTCGTCACGGACTGTCACGACGTGTGGCGGGGTCCACTGTCAGAGTACATACGGTGGCGTGGTCGATCTCTGCCGCAAAGGTCATGGTGACGGGAGCAGCGACGCGCTTCTCGAGCAGAACACCAAGCTTGCCCTTGGAGTCGAGCTGTGCGCGCAGAGCCGACATGCTGAAGTCGTACTTGACGCCAAAGGCGGTCAGGCCGTCCTTCTGCAGGCCGCCGCCGGCCATGAGGCCCGGGCCCTGCGGGGGCGCCACCGTTAGGGTCATATCGAGGCCAGCCTGGACGGCCGGCGACAGACGGCGCCAGTAGGAGGTGTTGATGGCGCCGCTGGGGTGCAGCTGGCCGGTGGCGATCCAGTCGCCCGAGACGTAGCGGGCGCAGTAGGACATGTTCGCCTCCGGCGGCTGGGACATGGCGGCGCGCTGCCAGACGCCCTCCACGCCCAGAGCCAGCCTGGCCGTGACAGACTGCAGGTAGCTGCCGATGAAGATGCCGGTGAGGCCGCCGTCGAGGACGCCCGGGTTCATGCTCTTGAGCGAGGCGCTAAAGTCCTTGCCGGTGTACTCCTGCTCGAGCTGCACGACGTTCTGGCTGCTGCCGCCGGCGCTGCCCAGCTGCATGGACGCCTTGGCCACCAGCTGCGGCGACAGGCGGTAGTTGAAGCGGCCGTTGAGGTTGCCCTGCTCGTCGACGCTGGCCTGGCTGAAGATGCGGTCGGTGCCGTAGAGCGCGGCAAAGGTGTAGGGTGACAGCTGCTCGCCCAGCGCAAACTGGTGCGACACCTGGAACAGCGGCGTCATGCCAAACACCTTGGTCAGGTCGGCCTTGAGGCCCGTGAACATGTAGTTGGACAGCAGCACCTCGCGCTGCACCTCTTTTGTCAGCGCATCCGTCGTGCCTGGGTTGCCTAGGTTGAGCCGTTCCCGCCGCGCCGACAGCGACTTCCACACGTCTGACACCGCCGCCGTCAGCGGGTTCGACTGCACCAGCGCCCATAACGGATCGGAGGACGCCATGATGCTGGTTGGGTGCTGTGAAGCCTGTGTTTCTGTTTTCTCGTTTTCCGTTCAATCTCGCGATGCTTTGTCGACTTCGTCGTCGTCGTCTTCGTCGCTGTCGACAAACTTCGAAGAAAGCCTTCCCTGTAGTCCTGGGCTCCCAGAGACTCGCAATGCCGCAATGTCGCAATGCCGCAATGCCGCGGAGGGTTGGCGGTTCTCGCGTGAGGGGGAGGAGAGAACTCGGGTGCAACGCTATGAAAGGGTCGTCACAGAACGGCGCAAAAAGTCTAGCAGGCGCTATGCAGTCGCACAAAAGCCACACCAGAAACAACCTGTGCCGAAAGGGGGGAGGCACGTCCGCGTCTTCCTGGTGCCGGAGTCGAGAGTGAGGCCGTTATTGGGACGCAATGTTGGTGGGGGGGAGGAGAAGGGCGGTTTTTTCGGTCCCTTTTTCGCTGCTTTTCGTGGTCGGGCGTTGTCCCCAAGAAAAAACAACACTAGACAAAAAATTATGAAAGCTCTTCTTTTTGCGGCAAAGTGTGTGGTGCTTGCCCAGACGACCCCGGTAAACCCGCTGTACGGCTTGGTTTCTAGCGCCCCCACTGGCCAAACCCAGTAGAGAGCCGCTAGGAGGATTAGGAGAGTACCCACGTGACGACGTCACGTGATGTGTACGCAGTGGGTTAACGGCAGTCAACTGCGAAATGCGCCCTCTGATTGGCTAGCTCAAAGCTGCTCTGAACACTGACGCTCATCGCCGTCTTCTCTTGGCCGTGGTCGTCAAGCCGTTATATCCCATCTACTATGGTATGTATGCGGATGGGAGCATATAATCTTCCTATGAGAATTCTTGGCGCAATGCAGCGCACCCATGCTGTTGTGCGCCATTTTGTGCTGCTCTGCAAGTACATCCTCTTCACTTTTGGGGCCGTAGTGACTTGGCTCTGGTTCCGAGAATATCCTTTGATAGCCCGTCAGCCGAGCTAGCGGTACCAGAGTACGGGTACAACACTCATCGTAGTGGCTCTTGCTGAGCAGAGCACTTAAATGCGCACAATCGCGCCTTCCTTCTTACACACGCCTTTTTGCCTTTCTTGCCTCTTCCGGAACAGCATCGAACAACTGGTAGATCGGCCTGTCGTAGCCACTTTGCCACAAGGCTTCATTCTTCTTAGACCTCAACAGCAGCGCTGTTTTGTGACGCCGTTTCTTCTTTTGAATATTGTCGGCGAGCGCCTCAGGCCGACCAGCTCTGTGCATTTGCGACGGAGTCCCGAAGCTATCCCCCCACTTTGATCCAGGCCCCTCCAGTTGTTGGGCTTCACATATTACCAACAGCATACTTCTCTCGGGCATTTATTCTCGATCTCATATTTCAGCTCTTCTTTCTCTTACCAGCAATCATGGATACTCTTCTGTAAGTTGATATTGGTCTGTTTCTAAGACGCACTGCTATGCATGCGCGCGAAAGAGCTTCACAACTGTTCCGTTGCGCCGGACCCCATTACGCGCAGTGACCTATGGCGAGGTGACAAAGAACCACGGCATTTTTACTTTTTTGGGGGGAAGGAAGGATTCGTGTCATTAATACAGGACAATATGTTTCGCTGTCATCGAATTCGGCAGTCGGGGCTTTTGTATTGTCTGTTTCTCGCCGGCTCACTGTCTCACTCGTCTCCCCGCTTCTTTCACCTTTTCCGAGCTGGAACCCGTCCTTGCGGACCTTCTAAGAGCCTCCATCACTAACAACGGCACTTCTCTAGAACGGCCGAAATTGCGGCGAATGCCCCTCGCTATCGGCGCAAGAGCTCAACGTTCATTGATGGCATCCACGATGTGTCTACTGAGCCTGGCCACATGGCCCCGGCCCAGCTGTACAGCACGATGTCGGGCCGTCTCTTCCACTCTGGCCGTATAGCTATTGTGATGGTCGGCCTGCCGGCTCGGGGAAAGACGTATGAATCCCAAGACCTTCAATATTCAAAAGTGCGCACAACGGGAATACTGACTATGGCCTGTTGCTCAGACATATCTGCGTCTCGCTGTCTCGGTATCTGCAATGGTAAGTGTGGTCTGCTTCCAGCTGCTACGTCGTGTTACCCCAAACTCTAACTAATAAATCTAGGCTCGGCGTCAAGACTCGTATCTTTCACCTGGGAGATTACCGTAGGGCCACTGTGCCAGGCGGCGAGGTCCCGGATGACTACTTCTTCCCCAACGCCACCCCTGCGTCGATCATGCTACGCCAGAAGATCACTAAGAGATGCCGCGAGGACATCTATTCCTGGCTCAACCACGAGAATGGCCAAGTGGCCATCTATGATGCTGTCAATGCCACAGCGGCCAGCCGTCGTGCTCTGGCGAAAGAGTTTGCCAAGCACGATGTCCAGACGCTCTTCCTCGAGTCCTATGTCGACGACCATCGCATCCTGACCGAGAATGCGCGCAACGTCAAGATTTCGTCCCCCGATGTACGTTTCGTTGGCAACAGCTTGTTTTGTCTTTTACGGGAAATCAACATGTGCTAACTACGCAAAGTTCGAGGGAATGGAACCCGATGCTGCGGCTGCGCTCTATCTAGAACGCATCAGTGCCAAGATCCCCGTCTTTGAGACCATGGACGAGAAAGAGCTCAACTTTGTCAAGATGATCAATGCGGGCCAAAAATTCTTTTACAACAACGTGTCCTTCAACTATCTCTCCCATCGCATTGTCTTCTACCTCACCAACCTGCACATCAAATCGCGCACCACTTTCTTTGCACGCGCGGGCCTTGCCGCAGACATTCCCGAAGAGGAAGAGTCGTACCGTGCTGACCCGCCTCTGGGTCCTAACGGCAAGAAGTACGCCGCCTTGATGTCCGAGGCCTTGATGGAGCGCCGCGAAAAAGAGCGCCAGGCCATTGCCGATGCCACCGGCGTAGAGCCTCCCCCATTACGCCAGCTGACAGTCTGGACGTCCACTCGTCTGCGCACTATCCAAACAGCCGAATACCTCAAGGAGCGCAACTACAAGGTGCGCCAACGCTCGCAGATGAGCCAGATCAACCCGGGCGTCTGCGAAAAGCTGCCGGAGCGCACGCTGCGGGCCCTCTACCCAGAGGAAGTCGAACTTCATGAGATGGATCCTTACCACCACCGCTTCCCGCGAGCCGAGGTTTGTCTTCTCCCCCTGTCTCTTCTTTTTCTTCCCCGCTCGTATCACTCACTAACAACACAGTCGTACCACGATCTGGCTGTGCGCCTCGAACCAATCATCCTGGAGCTGGAGCGTGAGCAAAACGACCTGCTGATCATTGCCCACGAATCCGTGCTGCGCGTACTGTATGCCTACCTCATGCACTGCAGCACCATGGACATCCCCAAGCTCAAGTTCCCGCGCGACAAGATCATCGAGATCATCCCTGCCGCCTACCAGAACGAGGCCAAAGTCATTGGCATCCCAGGCCTCGAGACGCCGAACACCCAGGGTAGCAACAGCCCGGACAACATTTATTTCCGCGGCCACTCCTCGCCCCTTCTCCAGCACACCTCGGGCAGCGGTGGCAGCAATGCCAAATCCGCCACCGCCGGAACCTTTGTCAGCGCCATTAGCAGCGGCACTATGAGCCCTATTGGGGGCATATCGACGCCGCTGGAGTCATTAGAGCCTCTGGTTCTGCCTCCGGCCGGCACTCCTGTCTCAGCTGGAGCCCCTGCCCCGGCCACAGCGACGACGGCACCCATATCGCAGCCGCAGTCCCCCATTCACTCGCGGTCGCAGTCACAAACGCAGTCACAGGCGCACTCGCGCGTGCAGTCGCAGACCCAGTCGCAGACCCAGTCGCCCGCCCTGTCGCCGTCGACGCCGCAGCAGCAGTGGGTGCCGGAACGGGTGGTGAGCATATCGAAGGAGTCTGTGGCGGACGTAGCAGGCGACGAGGACTAGACGCGGCGCGATGGAAGCACACGTCCCTTTCCTACAGGGTACACGCATGCAACGGATGAATTTTGAGTATGTTACGTATTTTAGCAGATCCAAGAAATGCACGTCTCCGTATCCAGATGCAATTTTGAATCTATCTTGCTAGCATATATCTCGTGGTATCATCAAGGAAACCAAAAAACCAGGAAAAACCAAAACAGAAAGGCAGCGAGACGCTATGGACAGCTGCCTTCGAGCGCCCTAGTCTTCCAAAAAAAAAAAAACACAAAAAACAGATGCGAATGCAACTCCAAGACTTTCCATGCACCAAAATCGCCTATCATATGCACCAGAAACAATGGCGTCCGCGGTGCCTTTTGTTTTAATGGCCCGCGGGGAATTCCCAATAAAAAAGATGAAAAGTGTGGTCGAAGACGTGCGACCTAAGCGCACATCCAAGTCTCCCACCAAAAATGCATAGACGCGGTCAACCAATCAGGCAACCCACGAGTATGCCTCTCATGAATAGCCACGCTGTAAATCAAGTTTGCCGAAATATGGCTAACCACAGAGAGTGGCATAGCCATACAGACAGACACCGGGGCCAGTGAGAAGCCGGTCACATCACCACGCACTCTCGCTCCGGTATACCGCGCTTGTTTCGGAGCTTCTCCTTGTCTTTGCCAGTCTCGGGCCCGCCGACAGCTAAGTCGCCAGCCGCACTGTCCACCTCCTTGCCCTTGCCCTTGTCTTTGTCCTTCTCCAGTTCCGTTCGGCTCCTCGACTTGCCTCGCCGGATATGCGGATGGTGGTAGTGATGGTGGTGATGGCGAAGGCCATCCGAGGCCAGATCAGCGCCGCCTTGCTTCTCGGCTGTGGCTAGCGACTGCGCTAGTGTATCGGCTGGCACAACCGTGGCTTGGGACATGTCCGTAGTTGACTGGGCAGCGGTGGCAGGGGCGGTAGAGACCATTGTGAGCGTAGAAGATGCTGCCGCCGACGCCATGGCTGACGATGCAGTGGCGCTAGACACCGAGGGCATGTTCGCGGCTGAGATGCTTGCGACCGTGAGTGTCGACGTCAAGTTTTCCAAGCCATCTTCCGACAGCCGCAAGGGCTCTTTGCTGGGCCGCATGAGGCCGCCGAGACGTGACATAGTTAAGCTGATGCGGCCTTCTCCGGCCTGGCTGGCAGGACGGCTACGGCTAGAGGACTTTCCTGACAGAAGCATCCGCGAGAAGCGCTGAGACGTCGTAGGCTCTTCCGCTGGGACATTGACGGGCACCATAGAAGGAGACTGGCCGCCCTCCGGAGTCATGGCTGGGGTAATGGACGGAGTGATAGCAGGCGTGCCTCCAGTCTCCGACAGGATGACACTCCCACGGCGAGAATGCGCTTCAGGCCTTAGATAAGGGCCAGCAGCAGACGATGAGGCGTTGGACACGGCATCCATACTAACACGCGAGGGACGCTCAAATTCTGCCGAGGGCCGAAGACTGTTGTGGGCTGTCGAGGTAGAGCCCCACGTAGAGTGCTCAAAGTAGCCGCTGCTGGTGTTGCTGGCGGTTGTTTCTTGGTGGCCCAAATGATCGCCGTCGACATGAACAGCCTTCTTGGTGCTCCCAACATTGGATGTCGAGTCGCTGTAGGACGGCGGTTCCGCAACGTCTTTGCCGTCTGTCGACGAAGCCGCCACGTCCACCATAGGGACAATCTGGTAGAAGAGCAGGTAGGGCATTTCATCTTTGAGGGCCACCTTGATATCGTCGACGTAGGTGACCCGCTCGCCTACCGCGAGATCGTCAAATTTGACCCATTGCTCTTCTTCGTAGTCTGGAGGCGGATCGTGTTCGTGGCGGCGGTTGTCTGTAAGAAGCTTGGGGTTGACGCGGGCAAACGAGATGTAATGGCCACTGTGCAGAGACATGCCACGGTGACACACCACAGACTGGAGAACCAGCTTGTACTCCAAGTTGAGCTCGTTGCCTTCTTCAGAGCGAGCGCCGTCAGCCATCATAAAATATGGCAAGCGGAGGCTGTCTGGGATGTCGATGTAGGTGTTTTGCCGTTGGGGCTGACCATATTGGGTCATCATGTAGCGCTTGAGGCAGATACCGACAACGGGCCGCTGGTTGAACTGCCGCACCACATCGATGTCGCTAACCGGTTCGTTGTTGGATGCTGCATGCCAGGCTGTAGTCTTGTCAGTTACCAAGAATATATATACTTTCGATAGGGTATTATGGAAACGCACGAATCAAGCGGAAGAACTGCCAAGCAGGAATAGTGACGGCTTTGATTATGGTAGAGCCTTGACGTTTGAAGTGATCGAGGAGACTCGACGCTCCTGGGCTCGGTGGCTGTCCTCCCTCGATGACAATGCGTTGTATGATGCTGCCCGATCGCTGGCGCGTGTTGGCCAGGAAGCGTGGCTCAGCAGATGACGTGGAGGCAGGGCTTTCTGGAACGAGTGAATCCGGGTCTAGCATTGTCCAGCGTCGTTGGATCGGCGCAGGGTCGCGATCCCGGGACTCATTGTCGCTGTCGGTTGCCCCCGGGGCAGTATCCTTTAGGCTGGTGGCTAGATCAGGGCTAGAAGTTGCCTGCTGTACGACCTCGGCCAGGGGCGTGATATCTTCGTCTGGAGCTCGGATTTCCTGCGGGGATTCCACCATGCCGTCGGTGCCGGCTGGTTGAGAGTCGGTCTGCACGTCCGCTGTTTGAAGGGCAAGGGTGTTTCCTTCCGAGGCACCGTCTAGCTGATCACTGGCAGGGACAATCCGAATGGTACTCTTCGGCAAAGTGGGCGTCCGCTCAGCTGCCTTCTTCTCTTCGAGGCTGTCTCGCAGAACGTCCACCTTTGTGTTGAAGTAGTCCTCAAGGCAGTCTTCCAGCTTGACGCCTTTGCCCTCGGGGTCGGCGGGCACGGCTAGGTTTAGCAAACGCTCGTAGACAACTTTGTGGTCATCGACATCGCGTTTTCCCTGGTGGAAGAGGTCGACTTGGAGGGTGAGAAGGGGGAGCTGCAGTGTCTCGGTGATAAAGGCAAAGGCTTCCGACGTGTCTTGTTGCTGGAGTAGACTGGCTTCCGCCCATCCGCATGCAGCCAATGCATCCTGCATCTGGGCGGTCTGTGATCCTCGTAAGTATAGTGCTGAGAATGGATTCAAGCCATCGTGCATGAACAACTCACCATATCGGTGCGGATCAGCTTGCCGCTACGAAGCATGTTCACCCATAGGCGAAGAAGGGCGGCCAAGTTGCGCTGGGCATCGGTGGTGGTCTCGTTTTTCAGCATGCATTCGAACGCCTCGAGCTTGGCGAACATGGCGAATAGCAGAGCATCGAGGTAGCAGGTGACATTGTTTCTATTTTCGGCGCCGACCATGTGGACATTGGGGTTGTAGGGTAGGAGGGCGCCAGAGTAGGCCTGCTGGTGGAGGCGAATGAGCTCGATCGCTTTGTCGACATCGCCTTCAGCGTAGCGGGATTCTAGGCCCAGACGAATGTGGTCTTTGGAAATGTTATGGAATTGCAGCTCATCGGCGTGGGAGGCGATTTCTTCTACCTGGAGATGGAGCCGCAGAGTCAGCTGTCAGAACTATACCTAATACGGGGAGGAGACGGCTCATGTCAAATAGAGCTCTGGGGACGCGACGGACCTTTGCAGACAACTTTTCCTTCTCCTCCTCAGCTTTGACGACCTGCTTGGAGCTTTCGCCCTTGAAATAGGAGAAAAACACATCACTAGATAATGGCCGAGTCTGAGCAAGAAAATGGGAGGGGTCAGCTGGACGGCCATAATGGGGAGGGGAAGAGAGGGGTGGTGATTTGCCAGCCAGGCGGCAGCTTACCTTGTGGCCTGGTTCCGAGGATTTGCTTCGGCGATGGGTTCCGTTCTTGTCCCGCAAGCTCATAAACTTCCTAGGGATGGACGGCTTCATTGTTGGGGATGGAATGAGGAATGGGAGGGGTTTCGGGGAGGTGATAGAGACACTGATAAGAGCAAAAGCGGCGGGGGGAGCAGAT
This sequence comes from Graphilbum fragrans, assembly GCA_001513895.1. Lineage (NCBI taxonomy): Eukaryota > Fungi > Ascomycota > Sordariomycetes > Ophiostomatales > Ophiostomataceae > Graphilbum > Graphilbum fragrans. The sequence goes on from LLKO01000001.1 coordinate 2,117,630, forward strand.
GCGAGGCCGTGGGAGCATTATTATAGAGCGTACATGCGACTGGCTAGCATGGGATTGGCCGACGGCTGGTGCGGGAGCAGCAGGCAATAGAGTGAAGTCGAGATGCGTGGAAGCGTAGGGAAGAAGAAACCCGAACACGAAAGGACGAAAAAGCAGCTGTATTTTTTAACGAAGAACCGGTTCGAGATGACGTGGAGGCAGGCAGCTCACTAGGCGGACAGCTGGCGCCGTTGGCCCGTGTTGGAGGGGATTTGAGAGGCTCACTGACGCTCTCTTGTTGGATGATGTCGGTGCACAGAGGATGGGTGTAGATCTGTTCTCTTGTTCCTCCACGAGCTGGCGGATGACAGCGAGATCCGGGCGCCTGCCTTCTTCAATTTCTTTGTCAGGGTGCTTCTTGACGAAGTAAGCTCCAGCGTCGCGGGGAGGGGCGTGGGTGGCAGAAAAAAAGCGGGGGCGGGCGCCAAACGTTTGATGGGAAAGAACGATGGCGAGAACCAAGGATACAGAACGCCACCCACAGATAACGAGATATGCAAGAACAAAAAAAAACAGAGAGAACAAGGCCAAAATTATACGCGAGAAAGAAAGAATGAAAAAGACAGCCGGAGTGGAAAGATGCGGAATGGGCCTGTTTTCTGGCGTCGGATTCGGGAGCGAATTGGGACGAGAAGGAAAAGCTGGGCGTACGACGCACTGCACGCAACGTATGGGCACCGGCCAAACCGAAGTTTCGGAGGAAGCAATAAGGTTGAGAGGGTTGCGACTGCAGTCTCGCGATCACGGAAAGGGTGGGGCAGAGAGACCCAGGGACGGGAAAGAACTGGGAGCAGAGTGTGACTTGTCTGTAGAATTTTTCTTCTTCCTGTTTTTCCTGCTACGGGGCCTTCCAGGGACCGTATTCTTGTAGCTGAGGGGAAAATTTTTCTGGCAGACGGTGCCTGTATTGGGAATTAGGCCGTCGAATTAGTGGGGGTATGTAGTATTGAATGACGATTTATGTATGGACGAATCTGGATAGAGGTAGAAACGCAAGGGAAGAAAACAGGCAAAAGACAGAGAAGGAAAAGGAAAGAAGAGATACGATTTAGGAAAGGAGAGCAACAAGGCAATCGCGAATAAAAAGGACGGGGCAAGGTTGATAGATTACTCCGTACAGCTGATGGTCAATGTTTGATGCCTGCGAACCAGTGCACTCACGTTGTGCCGCGCTATTACAACAGGGGGGTTAACAGAGGGCAATTGCCTAGAAAGGCAAGGAGGGGGGAGGGACCACCGATGCGCGGGATGATTGTGTGGGTGGGTTTTGGATGGAGACCCAGCAGCAAACGGATCGGCGGCCCACGGGGCAGGCCTGATAGCCCGGGACAGCGCTCGTAGGGCATTTATTTACAGCTAGGTCTGGCGTGAGTAAGATTTGAACAGGGCGGAGCTCAGCTCCAGCGCTATCGTCGTTCGTTGTCAGTAGCTGGTTACCCGACATAAAGCAGCGCTATGAGTGGTGAACAAAGGCGCTAAACGCTAGAAAGCTCCGGTGGAAGCTGCCTTGTACGGAATGTGTTTGCCTTGTCTGCCTCCTGCCTTCTGCCTTATCCGAGTCGACTAGGCGTGCTAAGTATAGCCAAGGGCCCTAAAACAGCTGCCTTTCGCGGTGGCACGAGCGCTGTACGAGGAGAGCGAGGAACGCCCAGCGCGGTTTTGTGCCCATAGCGAGACCGAGCAAGGCAGAGTGGTGCTACCCTCCGTTTCAGCTCTCGAGTTTCTAGGCGCACTGGTCTCATGTTCGTCGCGCTGCTCTCGTGAGATGGCAGCCACCGTCTCGCCTAGTTCCATTTGGCCGGCTCAGCTTGGTCTTGTTGCAGTGTCGCGTTTCGTGGTCTCGTGCTTTTCTTCTTGCATTTCAGACGGCCGCCATCATTCTCTTTCTATCGTGTTCCATGGTCGTGGTCGCTCAGCTGTCGTCTCGTGTTCTGTTTTCCGGGCTGTACGTAATGACTGAATGGTGTCGTGGCTGCTATTCGGCTGCCTACCAATTGCAATGAAGACGATGTCTACTCGTATTCCCCGGAATGTCGCAGGATGTGATGGCGTGTATATACCACTGGCGGCCTCGGTATAGGTCACCTGACACGAAGCTCGCGCTTTATGTCCCCAGCTTCCAGTGGGCAACAGCTATCTCCACGCTGTCAGGGGCGCTAATACCCCACACAGTTCCCGGACTGGACCTCGGCATACGCCAACTAATCAGTCGGTGGTGCGCCGACTAGAAGGAGACCCAACACTGGTTGCCGCGGGGAAGTGGACGTGAACTCTGTCGGTCCAGCATATCTCTAGATTTGTTGGCCCTTTTATGCTCGTGGAATCGTACCACTTATTCTGGGCTATATTCGTCTCGTCGTGTCTCGTTTCCTCTCGTCCTCTTCTCTCTTTCTCCTTCTTTCCCATTCTTTCGGACGTCTTTCCATTCGCTCGGAGATCGCAGTTCACCATGTCTGACCGAATCCCAACAATTGTGAGCAGTGCTACTTCTTGCTTTCCTTCTCTTTGGCTTAGGTCCGCTTCTAACAATGAATAGTGCCGCGACCGGGTGTCGGAGACGGCCAAAAAGACACTGGACGCCGTGGCCACGTTTGTGGAGGAAGAATGCATCCCGTAAGCACTGCCCCTGCTGGGGTCTACAGCACCCAACACAGCTAACCTTCAGGGCCGACACGCTGTTTGACGTGCAGGTCGGCACCGGTGACGAGCGGTGGGAGGGCCATCCGGCGATCGTGGAGGAGCTCAAGGCGCGGGCGCAGGCGCTGGGGCTCTGGAACCTGTTTCTGCCCAAGGGCCACTACAAGGAGTCGCCGGGCTTCACGAACCTCGAGTACGGGCTGATGGCGGAGTGGCTGGGGCGGTCGCGGGTGGCGTCGGAGGCGTGCAACTGCGCAGCGCCGGACACGGGCAACATGGAAGTGCTGGCCAAGTACGGCAACGAGGCGCAAAAGGCGCAGTGGCTGCGGCCGCTGATGGAGGGCCGGATCCGGTCGGCGTTTCTGATGACGGAGCCGCAGGTGGCGTCGTCGGATGCGCGCAACATTGAGCTGCAGATCACGCGCGACGGCGCGGACTACGTGCTCAACGGCCAAAAGTGGTGGTCCAGCGGCGCCGGCGACCCGCGGTGTGCGATCTACATTGTGATGGGCAAGACGGACGCGAAGGCCTCGGCCTACGAGCAGCAGTCGGTGGTGCTGGTGCCGGCCGGCACGCCGGGCATCACGGTGCACCGCATGATGGGCGTCTACGGCTACGACGACGCGCCGCACGGCCACGGCCACATCAGCTTCGACAACGTGCGCGTGCCCGCGGCGGCGAGCATCGTGCTGGGCGAGGGCCGCGGCTTCGAGATCATCCAGGGCCGTCTGGGTCCGGGCCGCATCCACCACGCGATGCGCGCCATTGGCGCCGCCGAGCGCGCGCTCGACTGGATGCTCATGCGCATCAACGACCCGCAGAAGACGCCCTTCGGCCAGCAGCTGCACCGGCACGGCGTCATCCTCGAGTGGGTGGCGCGGTCGCGCATCGAGATCGACGCGGCGCGGCTGCTGGTGCTCAACGCCGCCATCACCATGGACGAGCAGGGGCCCAAGGCTGCGCGCACCCAGATCGCCGAGGCCAAGGTCATGGTGCCGACGGTGGCGCTGACCGTCATCGACCGCGCCGTGCAGGCCTTTGGTGGCGCCGGCATCAGCCAGGACACGCCGCTCGCGGCCATGTGGGCCAACACCCGCACGCTGCGCATCGTCGACGGGCCCGACGAGGTCCACCTGCAGCAGATGGGCCGCAACGAGAACCGCCGCGGCGCCGCCGTGACCGCGACCATCCAGCGGCAGCGCGCGCGCGCCGACGAGCTGCTGCGGCAGCACGGCGTCGAGCGCGCACAGCCCGGCACGCGCATCAAGCACGCCCACAAGCCCAAGCTATAGCGGTCGATAGACGTGATGGGCGTAGATGGGAGGCAGTGTGTATGTACTAAGGGGGAGATGGGAGGAGAAGACCGCACAACATGTGGAAAATGGGCGGACAGGACAGCAAGAGAACACAGACGCATAGATTGGATACTACGAACGCTTTGCACCAAGACGCCTGCATGTGTATGGACGTAATGCAAATCTGCCGCATCCATTGGGCCAAGAGCTGTACTCTGTAAATAACGCAATCCTCCCGCTTCTCACAACAATGCCTTCCGTGCTTGTTTCTCCAGTGACGTCGACGCACCGAGGAATGTGAGTCACTGGCGCATCTGCAGAGCAAAAGCCTGCTCCGCATGTGCGGTGGCCCTGTCGCAAAGATTTGCACATGCTGTGGCATGAGTGGCCGTCCGGCGCTGCCTTGACCGTTCAGCGGGCCGTGGACAGCGTGTGGAGCCCTGCCGCTTTTTTGCTGCTGGGGCCGTGTTGCCCCGTCAACAGCGGTGGCAGCTCCCCATCGTGGCCGTCTTGTTTATGTCCGACAGCACCGCCCAGGCCAAAAAGAGCGGGCGAGCACAATTCCCGTCCCAAAAGAGACGACCCCACCCGCCGTGTTCTTATTTTCTTTTGATCTGGTTCTCAGGCTGACTACGACGGCAGCTCCGTACTTATTCGTACATATAACAACCCACCGACGCTCACACTCTCGCTCTTCACTCACTGCCATTCTTCCGTCTACACAAACACACTCACACATCACCATGAACACTTTTGCTCCCAAGACGGCTCTGGCCAACAAAGACGTCAACGCCGCTCTGTCCGAGACCAAGGAGACGACCGCGAAGCCCGATATCAAGAGCATGGAGTACCACCGCCAGGTGCTGCAGTCCAAGATGGAGGCAGAGGGGTGAGTTGTCTTGTTTCCGTCCTCTCTTGTGCTGTTCTGCTGCGTTTTCTCCTCCTCTTCCTGCTCCTGTCTCATTCTGTCTGTTCTCTTGCTCACTATCGCAGATCCAAGCAGTACATTTCGCCGTCGGACAACATCATGAGCCCCTGCACAGCCAAGCTCAAGGCCCTGCGCAACAAGCAGGTTGGCAAGTGAGTGCTCCTGAGTCTGTTATTTCTGTCGGCAGCACTAACAGCACAGGGTCAAGCCCAAGTCGCTCTTTGCCCAGGCGTCGGCCCGCAAGATGGAGAGCGATAGCGCGCCGTTCTAGAGGCGCTTCCTAGCTCGGTCATGTCAGCATTGTTACGCAATTTGGGATTCATGTGGTGCGATGGCGGCGTTCTGCGGTGCCTTGGGTTGCGGCGCCTTTGGTTCACGAAAAGAGGAGTTTTGCATTTCACTACCACCTTCCAGGTCGTTACCACTTCTTCGTCCTGTATTTGCTATTGAGTCTTTCTTACTCGACTCGACCTCTCTTTGCATGCTTTCAATATTTCACTTGTTCTTGGCTTTCTCGCTTGGCTGCTTCTTTTACTGGCTCTTGATGCTCACTGCGTATGGCAACGCATATACAATCTATGCCCATTCCTCCGCCTCACGCCTTCCACCCGCTCACAATATAGACCACATCCTCGTCGGCCACCTGGTGTGCCAAGCCCACGCGCTGCGGCACATGGCGCGCACTGGCGCCCCAGACGAGCGCGTACTTGAAGGTGTCCTTGAGCGTGCGGTGGATGCGGTCGCAGACGTCCTCGATGGTGCTGTTGGAGCGGACGATGAGGGCCTCGGTGAAATTCGGATCCACGGCCTTGCGCTTGGTGTAGACGCGCATCAGCCGCAGCTCGCGCCAGCAGCGCTCGACGACGTCCTGGATGCCGAGGTCGAGCTCGCAGCTCATGACGGCCGTGTGCGGCTCGCGCGCCAGCTGGTCGAGGAACTCGAGCGACACGCTGTCGATCTTGTTGTAGACGTAGAGGCAGCGGATGTACTTGCGGTGGTCCTTCATGATGACGTCGATGAGGTCGTCGACAGAGGCGTTCTCGTCGCGCACCAGCACCTCGCAGTTGAGCATCTTGTAGTCCCGCAGGATGTTGAAGACCATCTTGTCGTCCAGGTTTCCCTTGGGCGGCGACTGGAACGTGATCTTGACGCCGCCCGCCTTCTTCTGCTTCAGGTAGATGTTGGGCGGCTCGCGGTTCAGCCGGATGCCCACCGCTTCCAGTTCCGCCTCCAGCTGCGCCCGCTGCTCCGCCTTTTTCGTCGCGTCCAGCACCATCATGATCAGGTCGCTCGTCTTGGCCGCCGAAATCACCTGCCGGCCCCGCCCCTTTCCTTCGGAGGCGCCCTCGATGATGCCCGGCAAATCGAGCAGCTGGATCTCCGCGCCGCCGTACTCGAGCACTCCCGGGATGGCCGTCAGCGTCGTAAAGGCGTACGCCGCTACCTCCGACCGCGTCTTGGTCACCTTGGACAGGAACGTCGACTTGCCCACGGACGGGAAACCCACCAGCGCTATGCGCGCGTCGCCGCTTTTGCTCACGTCGAATCCAGCGCCGGGGCCGCCGCCCGAGCCGGGGCCGGGTTCCAGCAGCTGCGCACGCAACCGCGCGATTTTTCTGGTCGTCAGCAAAGCCTATCGTCGGGATGAACAGACGCCTTACCCTTTTAATAGACCGAGATGGTATTCTGGACGACGTTAGAGAGTGCCTCGAGAACGGACAGCGCTTGGATGGACCTACCTGTGGCCTTGTTCTCTGTGAGCAGCAACGTTAGCTCTGGGCGCCACGCCGGGACTGCAGACACCTACTCTGTGTCTTCCGCATTTCATCCTCGATCCTGTAGCTGCGTCAGTGGCTCGTTTGTGCTTTGTACTTGTCGCTTGCGACACCACGCACTCCTTGATCTTCTCTGTGATGTTCACCATCTTGGCGACGGTGGGCAGCACAGCCGCTGCGCTCCGGGCGTTAACGTGTATTCGGTTCTATGTCTGGGGCCTTCTCGGCCGGTTCGTGTTCGGGCTGCTGTCGGTCTTGTCGTCAATGTTCGTCCGTCTTCTTGTCAGTGTCCTGATGCTGTCCACGCTGTGATGCAATCAGAGGTGATAGCCATTTTTATTGTGGGGGTAACTAGCGGGGTTGTGATTGGCGATTGGTGGGCAGGCTGAGAACCAGTATCAAAGTATCCAAGTACTTTTACACGGCTTCACCAATTGGACAGGACTTCTAAATTGCGCTCAAAAATAAAGTATATTGGCAAGGTACATGCTCTCGAGTTTCGTAGAAATCCATGCATGATTACTGGCACGTCAGGCAGTCTTTGGTGCAAATATCCCATTGTCGCAATCTTTACCCAAACCATCCTAATAGTAACAACCCAAACCCAGCACAGAGACATCACAAACCACAACACCTCAGCTGTTGAATATCCGCGAATACAGCATCTCGTGCCGCCCCATCCACAGATCTACCACCGGTGCCGTCTGCCCTGCGGCTTCCACCGGGACATCCCACGCCCGCTCCACGGCCTCGGCCACCAGCGTCTGCACCAGCGGCGACGCCAGCAGATGCTGTGCCTGGTACGGCCCCAACAAACTTGCTCGGACTGCTGCGGATGCCAGCGCCTTGATGTGTGCCAGCATAAACACGTCCACTGTCTGCTGCCGGTCGAGCCCTGCCAGCGCGGCCACGGCCCCAAAGAGCGGCGGTAGATGGGCTGAGGCCGGTGGCAGACTTGACGGCGAAGCAATGGCGGCACTAGCCGGATTGGCGGCGGCCGAGGAGGTGGCAGCTGCTGAGAGTTGAGAGCCGCGCTTGACGAGAACGGCAAAGGGCCGAAGGGGATCGGAGCCGGGGCCGGGGACAGAAACAGGGGCCCCGGAGACCCCCGAAGCATCCGCAGCCAGTGCTGGGCTCAAGGCACGCTCCCACACCGACAGCAGAGCGCGGCCCTGGGCCACAGAGGCACGACGACCAACAGCACAGATAATGGTGGCATCGTAGGTGTCGTCGAGGTCCACCAGACGTTGGGTCAAGTCTTGGGGGGAAGAGGAGGAGGACGAAGAGGAAAAGGCTGAGGCTGCGTCGTGGCCGGCAAGCACAAACGGCAGATTGGTAGCCGCATAGGACGACACGGACAGCGGCAGAAACGCAGCAAACGCGTCAGCACCGCGGAGACTGCTGCGGCTGTTGTGACTGCTGTGGCCGTTGCTGGCACTGCGTGCCTTGTCGTGCGCCAAAAACGACTCGAGGCCGCTGCTAAAGGCAAACGACCCCAGCGGCAGCGCCGAGTCCGCGAGCAGGAGCAAAAAGTGCTGCTGCCGCGTAAAGGACGCCAGAGAGGCCGCCCGTACCGGCAGACTCTTTCCGCCTGTCAGCTGGGCCTTGCGCTCTTGCGCTTGGCGCAGTTGGGCTTCGAGCTCGGCAATGTCCTGGTCGATCGAGGCGACAGGATCCTGGAGGAGACCACCGGCCACAGCGGCCATGGTCGTGGAAGCGGAGAAAAGAAAACTATCCGAGCCCCAGCTCGCGCCAATGAGGTCACTGCCGGCTTTGCGTGGCGGTGGGAGGGCTAATGGCGTTGTTGTCTGACCGAGCGATGTGAAAGAGAATGAGATGCAGCTATCGCCGTTGGCGATTTTGCGATTTTGGCGCGAGAGCGGGGCACCCAACGGCCTACAACCGCCCACGCTCTACCACAGGGGATCTCACCACGGGTCCTGTCTGTCTCCGGATGTGCAAGGTATACATTTTATTGTTCACTAATCTACTGTACCGCTGGAGCATGTTCAACGCTCTGCCGCGGAGTGTTTCTGGAAGCGATCGTAGTCTGCGTCCGTCTTCTCCCCATCGGTTTCTATAAGGCCTCACAAAGCCTTGAAGGCCACATGGTACAAGTCGACGGCCTTGTTGCCGCTCCGCAAAAGTGTAATGTTGTCCAGAATGGCTGCTCAATGATTAGCATTGGCTCGTGTATCGCCGCCAACGTAGAGAAATACTCACGTCCGGGCTTCCCCTTGGCCTCTAGGTGCGCCTCGCGGCTTGTCCAGCCGATGAGCAGCTTCACCGACGGCCCACCCCACGCCGTCTTCTTCTCTTCAGCCAGTCCGGGTCCGGCCCTCACTCCCTCCACCGAGTCAAGTACGGCTCCCGCAAGAAGGCCTTCCGGCCGCGGGTCCGCCGAGTATACATTGTCCCAGAATTGCACCGTCGATTTGGCAAAAACGCCCGGCTCGGCGCCATAGCCCGTAAACACTTCTGTGCACGGCGCAGCAAAGGCTGCTGCCGCACTGTTGGCGCTCACTGCACCCTCGGCCACTACAGACAGTGCTTCCCGCACGAGGAGGTCGTCTTCGCTGTCGCTGACGCTGCTGAGGTGCTGCAAAAAGGCCGCTCTATCGCTGGCCGACGTCCATACTGCACATCTGGTAAGCATCCCGGTTATATAAGAGTCCAGAACTCGGCCTACTCACCTGTCACATGGACGGCTTGGGTAGGGCTCTCCATTTTCATGCCCAAATACTGCTGCACCAGGCCGCTTCTGAGTTTGGCTGCGGCCACGCGATGACGAAAGACGTCTTCCAACGGCAGCGACGAGGTTGGCAGCGAATAAACCGCAAAATCGTAGATGTGTGTAGTCGCCATGGCTTGTATTGGTGTGTAGGATGTATTGTAGCCTCTTCAGTTGCAGTCCTTTGTTTGCGTGTGGTGGCAGTATTTATTTGACGGCTTTATGTAGAAGTATAGTGTGGAGGTAGTTGAAGATGTCTTTCGATGGCAGCTTGCTTGCCTATATAGTGTGGCGTTAGCTATATGTTTTGTGGGTATGTGATGAGAACATCCCGTTTACGACAACAGTGTGTATGACGTAAAAGAAGTGGACGTAGTATCTCCGTAACAGGTCGCTTGCACATAATTAAGTAGCACCAGTGTATTATGTGTGTGCATATTTTTTTTGTAGGTGGAAGAGGATTATGATGTAGAGAATGAAGAAGTCCAGTGTGGAAGAAGTGGTTCTCTTAGTAGAGGACTGCTTGGAGACAGTTTGTCATCTGTGGTACAATATGTTGTTGCTCTAGCAAATAGTTCTAGATAAATCTAGTAGCTGAATCGAAGTTGGTTGCTAAGCCTGTGCTGTAGTTGAGACACATTTTGATACCAGTGAGTACTGTGAGAGTGTACCCAAGGTTCGGGAGCTTCTTCCTCTAGTTTGTTGGTGTCCTCTCGATGCTGTCCTTCCCCGCTGTCCTTCTGCTGCGATTGTCGTCGAGCAATCTTGCGGCATATGATGTTGTGACGCAGTACCGCTATGATAGTCCAATGTTGCAGTCCGTAGTGCTGCAATCCTGCGGTGATGTAGTGCTGGGTACTGCGTTGCCGCAATGCTGGGCTTCTGTAGTGTCGTGGTGTTGCGACGTCGTGATAATCAACTCGTAGCCAAGCTGGAAGTGTAAGGCTCAGCGGCCGTAGCAAAGCTAGAGCCTTAACCCACCCACCTCCCACCTCCAGCCTCCGACCTCCAACCCCCAAAGTTTGAGTCCAAGAAACAGTCCGCCAGCAGATGCCTTGGTACTTGACGCCGATCCGGGATCTCTCCCGGGATGCGCTGGAACCGTTTTGGCCAGCCCCATCTCCGTGAGCCTTCCGTCGTGCGTCCATCTCCCTTGAATCCCTCATCAGCACTCCCTCCCCGTCCAACGCACGCTTCCTGGGAAGCAAAAGCAAACCCAAACGCCAGCCCAGTAACTGCAAAAATCGGAGACGGTCAAGACTATGTACACATGTTGAGCTCCCGTGCCATTGTAGCCTGCCGTCTCCCCCACACCTGAAATAGAAGTAAGTAGATAGTAGTGCTTCTTGCCGCCGATACATCAAAGCACCAGAGCGACTCTCCCAAGTCTGTCGAGGATGTTTCCAGGTCCAGCTAGAAGCGCTCAGCGGACATCCCGTCTATGTCTGGCATCCCCCACTTCCTTCTCCAAGATCAGAGCTCACGGCTCTCTACCAATACTAGGCGTATCGAATGTTGTATTATTCGCGGTATCTCCGGCATGCCTCGATGGCACGGCATGTATCAATCAAGGCCTCAGCCCCCGTCTCGAGCTGTCTCGCCCTCTGGGCCAAAGCAGTCTGTCGTTTCCAACTCTTCTACTTTGAGAAGGGGGAGGGGTCAGTCCGCCGTGGCGGCCCAGGGCACAAAATAGGCCTCCGGAGAAGACCGCCATTCCACTATTCCAAAGGCAGACCTAGGGCCACTGTTGCCCGCCGGTTGGCTAGTCTAGTTCCGCCAGTATTGTTGCAGTATGTCGTTTGTTCCGAGCAGAGCCTCCTGCCGGCTCCAAGCTCGGCCGCTCTGTCAAGTTATAGAGAAGTGGTGATGTGGTATGTAGAGTCGAAATCTTCTCGTTCTGCGCAGCGTTGGGCCGTTGTGCATGCGAGAACACCTTCTATCGCCACATGGCTTGGAAAGGGGATCCTGGAGGCTCTGGAGTGTTCCTCTCCCCCGCTTCCCATCCTCTACCATGAAAGCGGCAACGCTTCACTTCTGTCTTCTAATCCTGGTACGAGATGTAGCGCATAGTGAGAAACGATGCCAGGGTGGTTTGGTAACGTTGCCACCCCAGGACAACAGCGGCCGAGAAGAAGAAGACTTGGAAGAGAAACCTTGAAGAACCAATAGGTCTCCCTCAAGACCCTCTTTTACCCGTTCCAGACCGCTATAGCCCAGTGGTCAGAGTGTTGCGGCGAATTGCAATGCTCAAGCTGCCACTGGTAAGCCATTTTATCGTCGGCTCAAGACGTCGACGGACGTACCTCGTGGAAGTTAGGGAACAGGTTAACGTGGCCCTCACACCCTATTCCCTTCCACCGTCCTTCAGGTAGTATCGTCGATTGGAGTTACATATTGGGCCTACGAACGGATCGAATTCCCAGTATTGCGGAACTCGGGCCACAGGACAGGGTCCTAGTCCTAGACACTTGAGCTCCTGGGAGGTGCCCGGCTCTATACCTTCAGCGACTGCATCTCCAAGTTTTTTGCCATTGTTCCCAATGACTAGCCCTCCCCGTGTGATGAAATGTCCGCACACTCACCGCCGGCCAAAGGCATCGGAAGGACACGCGCCTGGTCCAGTCTTCCAGGATAAGGGCTCTTTCTTCCTCACTTTCTCTTTAGTCGTAATATCCAGGTAGGTGAAACACTGAAATACCCCGAATTGGCCAAGAGCAATGATGGATGAGGTGCATTCTAACACTATACGGACAATGCTTCAACAGTTGTAGCAAAGCCCCTTGGATGTTAGAGGGCAGTTTCTACGTCATGCTTAGGACGCCCCGGCAGGCGTGATGCCGAGGTTGGCCATTTAACGTCATGCTTATGACGCCCCAGAGATATCCAGGGTACCCTGGCAGAGAAGGTTACCAAGTGGCAGTTTATCGTCGTTCTGCTTAGAACGCCTAGTCGATACGTGTCAACCAGGGGCAGTTTCTTGTCGTACCCAGGATGCCTTTGCAGTTTATCGTCATGCCTAGGACTACCGAGCAGAGATGCTAGGAAGCAGTTTAGTCTCAATTCTCGAGACAACCAAGCCGAAGCCTATCAACCAAGAAAGCAACACGTGTTGTAATTTGGGACCAGCAAGGCTGTGATCGTCGATGGAGAAGAGCCGTCATGCCTAAGACGGCCTAGATGATCGAGTCACCTAGGGAGTAGTTTATTGTCGTACTCGGGACAGCCTAGCATGTAATCAAGAAGCAGCTTAATGTCCCGCTTATGACGACGTGGCATGAAAACCAAGAAGCAGCTTAACGTCCTGCTTATGACAGCTTGATACAAATGCTAAGAAGCAGTTTAATGTCATACTTAGGACAACCTGGCACATATACCAAGAAGCAGTTTAGTGTCATACTTGGGACGACATAGATGCTATGTTCTAGCAGACATGCAATTGCAATCGTATATCTCGGAAGATTGTCCTTAATAGAAAAGGAATAGCGGATGTGGACGGTTTGGCATAGAGCTGTTTAGAGATCATCCTGTGATATATTTGGTAGATTTATTGCTAGCACAACAGGCAGGTTAGCAAAGGCATCGATTTTAGCGGGAAAACCAGTGTTAGCCTACTGGTAGAGACGATGTTTGGCAATAGAAGTAGTCAGTGGCGAGTAGCTGTGGGCTCGATGTCGTACCACCATAGCGAGCAATAGTAGAGAGATGGTAGTGTATGTGTAAGATGGGGGTATGATTTTTGTAGTAGTTGTAAGGCATGTAGTGGTTGTAATAGTTGTGGCGCCGTGGTAGTTTTAAGACTTGTAAATTTGTAGTATATGTAAGTTTGTAGTATATGTAAATTTGTAGTATACGTAAATTTGTAGTATATGTAAATTTGTAGTATATGTAAATTTGTAGTGTGTAAGGTCGTGTTTGTAAAATAAGTTAATATAGTTTTCGGTGTGATAATTTAACTGTGGCTCTAGTTGTAATTGTGCTGGTAGCAGGAGTCGTACTTATAACTGTAGTTGTAGTTGTAGGTAACTGTCGTTGTAGTAGTTAGATGAGAGTAGTCACGTACAGTACATGCCGTATATAAAATACCGTAGTACAGGTATTTGCACTGTAATATACAGTAATCCGCACTGTAAATACTGTGCGTACTGCACCACAATGTGCACAGTACGCAAAGTTCTCAGTGGACTGTTTAGGGCTATGTTCTCTAATATGCAAGTGCAGGTCGGAGTTGACGCATCTTGGGTTTATTAGATGGCATATTTTGTTGCCTGAATCATCAGGGCTTAGCTTGTGATGGGGTAGGATTAATCCCGCACTGTGAGTGGCATTGCCATTAGCAGCTGAACAATGAAAGCAAATGCCTTGTCTCTGTAGAAGCCGAAAACTTCATGGTATTCGGGCATAAAGGCTATTAAACCTTATATACAGAGGATGTGGGAGGCATTTAATAGGGTTGATCACTTACCTTGAGACATCTTGCTTCACAGGACGCAAGGTGCCGCATATCCAAACGATGAATATGGTAGGAGAAGAGAATAGAGCAAGTGTACTATTTTGTAGAGGTGGGAAATGATGAAGAGTTATGTGAAGAAGAAGAGATATAAGAAATGTCAAACAAAGCCTGGGGAGGAAGGAGTGAGTGAAGGGGTTATCAAATATGAGTGTCATGAAATGTAAAGATGTGTGAATGTAAATGCATCAAGAATGGTGAAAATAGTATAGTATGTATGGGAAATAGATGGAATGAAAGAAGAAAGAGGAAGAAGGAGGTGAAGCAGTCAATAAATATAAGTCTTGATTCATAAGTGTACGTGACGTAAGGAATGGTAATACATGTAATATATGTAAAAATAATGGATGAGTATTCATAATGGAAGACAAAGACAAAAGAGCAGGAGGAAAAGTAAGGGGAAAAGGAAGGAGAGCTGGTCTTTTTATACCCAAGGTAGGGAAAGAAAGGAAGCCTTGAAATCAGCAGTGAACCTTAATTGTTTTCTTGGTTACCCTTTCCAGAACCTTATTCGTCATATTTTTCTAGGGTTGTGTCAAGATCACGAACCTTCGCGACTCCGGTGCTTTCTTGGGCTAATCCCGCTAAGAGTTGCTTTTATTTTTCTTCTCCCTTCACCTCTTCTTGATGAAAGAAAAGGGGCAGATTTTCTCTCACGTGCTGTGTGCGGTTCGCTGTGAATTTGGCTGACTCGGTTGCTTGTGTATTGTAAATTGCTTTCCCTAAACACAGTACCAATATCACTGCCTCATGGACCCACCAACAGCAGAACATGAAAAATTACACGATATTGAAGCCGGCTACACTGTAAGTGGCAAGTTTTCAATTATTCTTGCAGCATCTCACGCGGAGATAGCACTGTCATCCTTTTTGGGGTGAGGTTAGCCTGGGTTTGGGAAGGAACATCACATTGCCCAGTGGTTCCTTCCCTGAGGTGATAGATAATCTGTGTTCCGAAACAAAACACGCGCAATTCATATATGTTTCTTACGTCTGCGCCATTTATTTTTCTTCAGTTGTGACAAAGTGAATTATTGCTCACTAGGATTATCTACTTGCTCAACTATCTCCATTCACGATGATACTGTGATGCCCGCGCTCGTGCCATCAATGCCCAGCTGACTGCACGAGTCCATTTTCTCTACACAGTGTGTTACCTTTTTTCTTTGTCAGATCCAGACGAGCAAGCACATCAATGGCTTTTTTGCCAGACGCTTCCGCAATAGGGACAGTGGATCGTATTGCCACTTTCTTCTTCAAAAAAATTCAAGAAGGGAAGAGGGAGAACGAGCTAGCGAATTTACAGTGCGCCGCACAGTTGAAGTTCGAAGCCAGCGAGAAGCTGCTCAAGGCACACAATGATGAGCTTTGTTTATTGCGTCAGGACATGAAGTCCTTCTGGGATACGGTGCCAGATCTATTCATTCATAAGTTCACCCTCCAGCTCGATGCTCTGGCCGCTGGGCGACGTGAAAAGAGCCAGCTGGCTTTGTCTCGGTTCGAGCAGAGGATGAATGATGAGGTGGAAAATCTTGGCAAGGAAGTGGCGGACATGTCTGCCAAACTGGCTGTGGGCATGGCAAGCTTGAAAGGTCATTTGGAGAGCATGAGCCAGAAGATCAGGTCGGGAGAGGAGAAGACTGAAGACAGCATCCGACACTGCGAGACCGCTCTTCGGGCAAAGATGCAGAGAATCGAAACTCTATTGGAATCTAGTAGAACGGAGTCTGCTCTAGGTCACGACAAGACGGCCAAAGCAATAGAGGAATCACACAGGAATCTTATACGCAAAGTCACCGATCTGGATTCCGAGATTGCGAAACAGTCTGAGGTGCTTGCAACGCAGGACGGAAAGCTCACTAAGATCGACTCTGATTTACGAACCTTGGCTTTGGAAGTTGCCAAGGAAATGAGAGAAAATAGAACGGCAATATGCCAGCAGCTTGAACAGAAGCTCCTGTCGCTAGCTGCCGCTGTGGACGGAAGATTGGAGGGCAGTACCTTTACGGATCCAGACACACAAAACCGACATGAGGACCGATCACAACATGATAGATGTCTATCCCCTCCACCAGCCTTGCCACTGCGGAAAACGGATCCTTCCCTAGAGGGAAAACATTGTCCAGTTTCAACGTGCACTTCACCGAGTTTGATGCGAGCCAAAGGCCAAAATGCAGCGGCAGCTAAGACGCCAGGCAATGGGGAGTCCGCTGTGACTAGCGGGGAAGCAGGAGCTTGTCCAGGAACTCGTCCAAGAAGCTGGCACATAGAAGACAGGACGCCAGCATCATCGAGGCACTCTACGTCTTCTTCTAAATCCCCTTTTAGGTCATCTTCCACAAGGAGTCATACACCAAAGGAATCACTGAGCGACAGCAAAAGGGGGAAAGTGGGCGAGGATGATGGCAGCCATATGCTCAAATCTGCAGCAAAGATCGATTATTCGGCGAGGCGAAAAGCAGAACTGGATGGCCCGAGGGCACCGAAGAGAAAGTCAACCACCCCTTCGACAGTCGGCCGAGATCAACATGGGGGGGTTAAGATTCAGGCGACCAAGGGGGGCATATCGGAGAAAGAGAAAGCCCCCTCGAAGTCGAGCACAGTACCATCGTCTAGTACAGTGTCACAATCGAGCGCAGCACCAAAGTCAAGTACGGTGTCACAGTCTACAAAGATGCAAGCGGCCAAAGCCTTTGCGGTGCACGTCAAGGAGTTTGTGGCAAAGTACAACAGTGTTAAGCCACTATCCGAGCGGAGGTTCATCTGGAGCTTCATAGAGGGCATCCATGATAGTCAATGGTCGGCCTTCATCCAGTCTCGCCTGCTGCATATGTATCCGGATATGGTCACAAGAAGCTCGAGGGTGCGAGCGAGGCATTCGATTGACTTTAACAGCAACCTCACCTGGAAGCACGTCCTTCAGTCAATCGCGAGTGCAGGGAAAATGGACACACGTGCGTAAGAGCTGGCGGGTGCAGAAGTTCAAATTGCAGGCAGGGATGGCTGATTTGGGGGAACCTAATATAGACGCTACCGAAAGGGATTGCCACCTATCATATTTTGTTAACTCTCCGTGACGCCATTAGGGCTAGGTATATTTTATCGACATGTTATGGCACCTGTAAGGGCTCCCGTGATTTCAAGCAGCTGTATTCAAAGTTGTGTAGTGAGTATTATACTGTTGCAACAACATCAAAATGTCTCGGCCCTAGCCGGAAAGTGAAGACTATAGCCAAGACTAAACTTGCACATGGGCAACAGATTGGGCCAGCTCATCTTCGCTGACGTCGTCGCTGACCCCTGCGTACTTGTTGATCCAGGCAAGAACCTCCCGGTGCCAAACAAGGGAGTTTTCGGGTTTTAGCACCCACTAATAGATATTAGCGAATGACTGCATGACGGTTTTTTTTTAATTTTGTGCGCAACTTACATGGTTTTCATCCGGGAATGAGAGGAAGCGACTGGGGATTTTGCGGCTCTGCAAGACATTGAACATGGAGAGACCCTCGGTCACGGGCAGACGATAGTCAAGCTCATTATGGATGACCTAAGGTGTTAGGCAGGATCTTTGCAACATAAAGCAGCTGCCAAAGCAAACCAAGAACACATATGTAAATACATACCAGCATAGGTGTAGCCCAGTTGCCTGTGTATTGAGCAGGATCCCAGCGCTCGTAGCCCTTGCGGTTCTCCCACAGCGGGCCGCCAAAATCGTGCAGCGGGAAGAACAGCTCCTCTGACGAGTATTGGTTGAGTGTGCTGAAGACACCGTCATGGCACACAAGCGCCTTGAAGCGGCGGCCAAATGGCTGGCCTTGGATCCAGTCTGCACAGATGTTAGTCTTGTCATTCTCGTAGGATTGGGGGAAGTTGTACAAGAACGGCGTCAACATACTGATCATGTATCCTCCGTAGGAAGCACCGAGGGCGACGGACCGCGAAATGTCCACATACGGCATCGTCTTTTCAATGTGGTCGAAGCAGTTGACTAGGTCTTGGTATGGAAGTCCGCCCCACTGGTTCTGGATGCCGTTTTCGAGGGCCATGCCGTAGCCTGTGCTGCCCGTCGGGTTCGGCGTCACCACGACGTAGCCCTGCTCGGCAAAGACAGCCGGATTCCAGCGGGTGTTCCAGCGGTCGTCCCAGGCGCCTTGGGGCCCACCGTGGATCAAAAAGGCCAGCGGATACTTCTTGTCCTTGTTCTCGGGGTCATCGAAATCGGAGGGGCGTACGACCAGCGCATGGACGTTGTAGTCGCCAGCGCCTTTGAACCAGATCTCGCCGAGCTGCTTCCGGGACAGGCCGTATGCCGAGCCCTGGCGCGTGAACGACGACACAATCTTGATGGTTGCGGGCTCCGAGGCCACCGCAGGCAGGGCAGCCACATCGAGAATCGCGAAAAAGGAGCTGTCGACCAGCGAGCTCATGCCGAGGAAGAGCGAGCTGCTTCCCTTGCCGAGCAGCTGCACGCCGACCACGCTTCCCTGGCCACGAAGGTGCTTGAAACCCACTGGTGCGGTTGCCTTGTCTTCTGCTTCCGTTAGTTCGCCGGGAAGCACCTCGTTGCCGCCGACCAGCAGCCGGGGGAGGCCACTGGCCGTGGCCTTGGCGGGATCAGAGGGCAGCCGGTAGAGGGCATTGCGGCCGTGATACTCAGCCGTCACAAACAGCTCGGAGCCGTCGGCGCTCCACGTAATCGAGTCCGGTCGTGCGTCCCAAGTCCCCTCACCATCGGCAGTGCCGTAAAATGGAATGGCATCGCTCGATGATCCCGCTGCTTCGCTGCCCAGTTTGCCCACATCCGGCACAAGCAGCAGTTGAGGTTTGTCGCTCTCGTACCGCTCCTCACGCATGCGAGTAAAGGCCAGGCTACGGCCGTTGGGCGAGAAGACCGGAGTGGCGCTGTAGCCCGAAAGCACACCTGTAGCAATGGCACGCGGGGCCGCCAGCGGCTTCTTTTCAGCAAAGGTTTCGAGCGGCACAAAGTAGAGGTTGGAGACGGTGTAGAGGGCCTCGTTGTAGGCTGGGTCGCGGGCAACAAATGCAATGCCCCGGGGTCCGAGGGCAAAGTCCTCCTCGCCGCCAAACGGCGGAACCGGCGATTCAAGCTTTGTGTTGGCCAGCAGATTGATCAAGTTGCCCGAGACCAGAGCGTACGGAGTGGGTTCCTCTTCCTCTCCCTCCTCGCTGCTCGACTTCTCCAGCCGCCCGTAAAAGATGGCCTGCGTGTTGGCCGAGACGTAGGCGTCCCAGTGACGCACATACAGCTTGTCGTAGATGCGTGCCGAGCTGTACGTCTCGGCCTTTTTCTTCTCCGCCTGGACTTCGGCGTTGACCAGCTTGCCGCCGGGGTCAGCCTCACCGACAAGGGCAACGGCAATGGCGCCGTCGGCGAGACGCAGCGTCTTCAGGCTAGACAGACCGCCGGGAAAGGTGGCGATCTCGGCAGGAGGCGCCTTGGGCTGGGAAACGCGGCCGAGAAGAAGCAGTGTAGTGCCTTTTTCGCCATTCTTGAGGAAGAGAAACTCGTCGTCGGAGATCCAGGTCGGGCTGTTGTAGGACGGCTCTTCGTAGAGAACGGTAGACTCACCGGACTCAATGTCCAGCACCTGGAAGCGAGATGACTTGCGGTGCTCTTCGAAGGAGTAGGTAGCCACCTGGGCCCATTAGCAAGAGAGCCGTCAGGTCGGGGAAAATACATATATGCACTAGCTACTCACCGTATAAAGCACCTTCTTCCCCGCTGGGTTAACTGAGCCGCCCGACCGCCGCGGGGCTGACAGCATCACCTTGGCGGTGAACTTGGAGGCTCTGATCACCATGGTGCTGGAGAAGCTGCGAATCTGTCGTGGAAATGGCTCTGATTGTGAGAAGGACGCTACTATCGTCGTTGTTCGTGCTCTTTGCTTTCTTTGCGTTCTATGCGTTCTTTGGCTATGAAGAGGCCGAGAACAAAGGTCTCGTGGGGGGTGAGGTCCCACACGAGTCAGAGCTTGGTAAGCTTGATCCAGCTGTGTGCTCACGCGGGACGTTTTCAACAGCCGCGAGTGGCGTGAACTCCCAAGCACAACAAGCAGCATTCAGACTTCGGTGTTTGAACTACACACAACACCCTGCGCAATGCTCGAATAGGCAGGACGGTTTGTCACTGGTGCCATCCCCAGGACTGGAAGCCACTGCAGCTGCCCCACATTTGCCTAAATGGAAGAAGTCGCCGCTGTGCTTTACGCAGTACATACGTATGGAAGACAGGACCTAGCTACCCCATACCTACTCCATACGTCAATCGGCATCGTTGTTGCCGCCTGTTGTATTGTGTTTCTGAATGGTTTGATCGCGCAATTATCCCTGCAGAAGCGCGTTGGTGCTTTCAAGAACCTTGACGGCTGCCCTGTGATAGCTGTGACGAAATGATGCCCGCAGTAGCTCGTTGAGCAACTACCATCTTGAGTTTGCTAGAGAAAACACCAGAATTGTCGGCCATGGCATATGCTGGTTCCTATTTCTTGTGTTATTCTCTGACAGCTCTGTTGTCGTAAAACAGCAACATCATGGGTATATAAGCACGTAAGCAGCACTTTCGCCTAGTCTCGTCCTGCATCCTATAATATCCCATCCCTTTGAATTGTTTCCACGTGCCAACGCCAATGCCCAAAAATGCCCTGCTCCTACTTATTTTCCCACTCTCCTGTTGACCGCAAATACCACAGCCCAGCCTTTCAGCTGCAGCCGAGTACATAGGGTACATACCGCCTCGGCGTAGCCGAGCCTCTCACGGCTGCAACATCCCGTTACCACCGATAAAAGTTGCTAAGGTCGAGTTCTTCTTCTAGGTCGGCAGAGTGCTACTTGCGGACCGCTCCGAAGCTCGTGCGCACCTTTTTCGTCGTCTCGCGGCCGTCTGTTTCGCTATCGTCGACAGCAGCCGCTGCTGCTGCAGCCATGGCGCCCTTCTTCTTCTTCGAATGCAAGGCCTTGGTGGCTGTAGCCGATGTCGGTGTCGCTTGGCCCGAGCCTGGCCCGCTACCTGCGCCGTCTTTGAACGACGTCTGCAGCGGTGTCGGGGCGTTGCTGCCGTTGTTTTCCTATAGGTGTCAGCAAAGGTTCGGGGCAGGGAGAGTACCAAGATAGCACGGAAGAAAATACCCACCGCGTTGTAGGAAATGCTGCTTCGCGAAAAAACGCGATTTGCCTCGACCTGGCTCGTCTTGCGCCGCTGCGCCGCGGCACCCGTCGTGCCCTTCGTGTAATTGTCGAAACCGGTGATGATGTTGCCGCTCAGCGTATTCTCGAGGTAGTCCGACTCTTTTTGTGCGATCGTCTCTTCGCGCGATTGCTGTCGAGCAGGTTAGCGAGTCGGCCATATCTGAGGGAGAAAAAAGCATGTGAGCAACCTACCAGCTGCTTTTCCAGGTTGCGCCGCTGCTGGAGAAGCTCCCGCAGCCGCTGACGAGACTTCTCATAGTGCGGAAGCCCCGGCGTATCGGCAGCGACGCCATTTGTGGACTGTGACTTATCGGCCATGGCGGACGCGGCGATGCATCGTTTGGTAACTTGAAGAAGGCCTTGGGTCTGATTCAAATCGCCTGGCGGGATAAAGCTGTGATTAGTCACTTTAATGGGGCGGTGGAGGCACCCCAGCGGCACCCTCAACATCCACTAAAACACTGCAAGTGCGGCTGCCCGAATTGGTATCAAGCTCGCCTGTAAGTTCTGCAATAATTCACTCGCTCCCCTACCTTGCTCAATACAACGTCACATGCATTGGATCTATACCACATATTATCTCTCTCTTATTCACAGGTCAGCGATACTAACAAGTAGACACTCCATGTTCAAAAAGCCTAAGCATGCTATTATGTATATAAAATTATGTTGACAAACCGCAGAGACATCAACTAAAAAGATTACTAGGGAAAAAAACCAAACTATGTCGTAGATAATTGCGAGTCCCAAGATCTTGCATGTAACAAACCATCTACTACACACCTCGCCCTCGGCGGTGTACTCCGTTATGCATCTCACTGTTGCCTGTGGTCACGAGATTGCTGGCAAGGAACATATCGTGAGGCCAAAAAGACATAGTCCAGTTGATGGATTAGGCAAGTCGTGGAAGCGAAGTTGCAGCCATAGAAAGTAGTGACGTCGTGCCAGCGAAATCAAAAGCGAGAGAAAACCTTTAGATTGCGTTAGTGGCGGTCATTCTGTATTGTCTTTCAGCCTCACGGTTGCTTTTCCGCGTCTTCTGCTTTGTCTGCTGTGTCTCGAGACTCGATGTGGTCGGCGCTGCTGCCCTGAGACGATCGCATTTGTTTAATGCGTTCCTTCAGCTCTTTCTCACGGCGTTCGTTGGCCACCCGTTCCGCCTTCTTGGCCTAAATTAGAGAAGCCTGTTAGATATGTGTTACTCAAAAAAACTTAGATAGTAAAGCGGGAAAGAAAAGAACCAACCTCGGGGCTCTGGGCTACCGTTGCTCGTTGGTGTGCCTCCGGCTGGGACGTGCCAGCAGCCTTGGCTCTGGGTCTGGGTCTGTCTTCCTTGTCGGAAACATCAGCAGGTCTGTCCCGGGATCTCGAACGAGAAGAAACAGAGGATGTGTTGGGCCGCCTTCGCTGCTTATCACGGCCACGGTCTCTCCGTGGAGATCGACGCCGACCATCATTGTCTGGCGAGCCCCGCGAGCTGCGGCTCAGAGATCGGTTGGCTCGTCCCCGTCTTCTGTCGCCGCCTCTATCACCACCTCCACGTCCACGTCCGCCCCGTCCGTAACGGGACCTTCTACCACGGCTGTCTAGAGATGACACAGAGCCTCTGCTCCGGCTCCGGCTGCGGCTTCGGGCATTGTGACTAGGGCTTCGCGATAACCGCGACGAGCCACCCGACGACGAAACAGATCGTCTCCGATTACCCCGTCCACCGCGGTCTCCACGGCCACGAGACCGGCTGCGGTCCCGTCCCGGCGATGAGTACCGCCGGCTGCGTTTGTGCACAGGCGATCGGGGGCTGGCGGACCGCGATCGCCGGCGCGCAGCTTCATCGGCTCCGGAACGTGCCCGTTTGCCTTCACCTGCCGCAGCTCCGGATCTTGGGTTATTCCGTGTAGCTTCTCGGTCTCTCGAAATACTGCGCGATGAGCTGGGGCGTGCAGATGCCTTGGACCGAGATCGCGAGCGCGACCGGGGTGACGGGGCTGCGCTGTTGGAACGAGATCGCGTTGGCGACCGTCCCCGTCGGTGTCTGTTGTCGCCGCGGTGCCGTCCTCGATCACTTGGGACGTAGAGATCGTGCAGTGGTGCTCCACGGTACCGATCACGATCACGATCACGATCGCGGTCACGGCCAAAGTCTCGATCTCGGAAGTCTCGTCCACGACCCGCTGGTGACCGGGAACGGTTGCGTCCTCTGCCAAATCCGCCGACGCCGCGACGGCTGTCGTCACCGCGACGATTGTCGTTGCCCCGACGCCCAAACCCGCCGCCGCTGCCACCACCACGCCATGAATCTCCTCCCCGGTCGCCGCCACGTGGTGGCCGGTCGCGATCAAAACGGCTGGAACCGTCTCGTCTCCGGCGGTTCTCTTCGGCAGCTTTTTCAGCCTCGAGCTGTAATACAAGAGATTATGTCAGCGCGATATTCGTACTCAGCTTGTAGCCCAAAGAGAGATGCGATGTACCTTTTCTTGAATCAGTTCCAGCTTCTTAGCCTCAAGCAGCTCCCGCGGGATGCCTTGAGGACTCGCCTGAGCGCTATGCAGCAGCTCCCATAGTTCCTTGCAGAAGGCTGGTGTCTGTGATTCTAAAAAGCCAGTGAGTTGGATTTGAAGGGCTTTGATGTCGGGCTAGGCAAGAAACGCGTTAGCAAACGGGCATGTTCAAGAGTCTGTGGTGGGATCGCCCAGAAGCAAAGCGAGCACGTACATTTCTGGAGCTCTCAATGAGATTGCAGCACAGCTCAATGACCACATCGTCATCGTTTCCCAGGATCTCGGCAATCTTTCCGGCGATCCATTTCTTCATAACCTGGATGTTAACCTTTTGCATGTCCACCTTCTGATTGAAGATCAGAGGGAACTTGGTGCTCTTGAGGAGCTTCGCGTCCACGCCGGTAGCCATGATGAAGGCGCGAGGCAGGAAAATAGTGAGTACAAGAGCAATCGGCACGAAATTTCGAGGTCAAGCGGCTGGTTTGAAGGGACTGTCTGTTGGCTGGCTGGCGTGCCGATAATCTGAAAAATAAACAGGATGACGATTGTGTTGAGCCTAGAAATTTCAGGCTAGGTAACCCCAAACTAATGTTTGGCTGCCAGCGGACGTGCAGCTGCCGTAGCGTTCCCCACTTAAGTTCCCATGGACAACTACTCCCATACAGGCCAATAAACGCTTCCTGCACAAAACAACAGTGCAAGAAGAGTGCCAAAATGGTGGATATCATCACCAGTTGCATTTTGTGACTCTTCCTGTCTGTATTTCATTGTATTGCCAAAACACGTCATCATTGTCATGATATTCGTGAATCCGAGAACCCAAGTTACGCCAGCCCTGCGATGTCCGTAAATGTAATCCATCATTTCCCGCAACCAAAGGCTCGTAGTTATTGAAATCTTGTTGGTAGTCTACTAAGCCGTCCACGCCTCGTATATATCGGTAAGGAGTTGGCTCTTCCGCCGGGAACCAAGAGTCTTCTGCTTGCCCACAGCAGTAGGCTTCAGAGAGGCCGGTTGACCGAGCTCCCGGTGATATCGCGAGGTTGCCGTCCCTTCTCTTTCATGATGTTCTAGACCAATAATATTCCGTTGTCTTGTCTTGTTTGCATCTGCTATTTCATTCTTATTGACGTGCTGCAATCTTGTAGCCATACGCGAACTTCTGCTTCGTGGTATACTCTCGCCCTTATGTTCCCTTCCCCTCAGAGTGCCCGTGTTGTCCACCAAAGAAGCCCTATGCACCCGAGGCGCTGGATTCGCGTTTCTTGCCTTGCTTTCTTTTTCCTTGGGTGCCATGAGTACTCGCTGATCTTCGGTCCTGTCAAAAAACTCGCGATACGCTTCCGAGCGGCCCTCCGTCTTTCCTCCAATGATGCGTTTGTTCTTTTCCCCATGCCAGTTCACCACTTTCCAGCTGGCCTCTTCCTCTGTGCTAGGCTTCTGCGGCACGTGGTAAGCTTGAAATTTTATCTATGACTATACCTGAGATAGAGAAGCAGCATCAAACACGTTTTCCATGACTGGGGATGTCACGAGAACATGACACATCAATTTTTGCTTACTTGGGTTCTTTTTAATATTCCTTGTTTTACACTACCATTTGAACCCTTTTGCAATTTTAGAACGGAAGCTATTTGTTAGCCAGAGTCAAGACTGTAAATAAGTAACGATGTGAATAGTAGATAGAAACTGTCCAGTTGTTGGGACTCTTCTACATCATACATCATTCACACTAATTCCCAACAGCTTTTCCAAGTAATATACACGATATAAATTAACTGTGTAGTAGTTTTGCAACTAGATTTTGTTACCCCTTCCTAAGAATAATAAACGCCAATAGAGACATAGGGATATCCAGTGAGTATTACAAAGATGTCAAATAGTACTCTGCGCCTATGTTCCCTTTCCGCGGTTCCCTGCCCGTTCCCATAAAGAAGTCCTGGGATGTAGTGCGCCCCAAACACCAAATAGTCGATAATATAGAGTAGGCTACAAAAAGTCTCCGCGAGCAGAACAGCCATCATTGTCGGAGTCTCAACTAGTCCTTAACCTCGAGACCATCGCTGACCTCTGCATACCCCAAGAAACATTCCCACTGCCCCGACAGCTCTCACGATCGCGGATATGTGTAGTTTGTATGGCGCCGAGCCAGCGGCGGCGGCTGTGACGCCGGCGTGGATGACGAAGCAGGAACCGCTGAGGACGGGCGGACGGCCGCATCAAGCGGCGACGGGGTAGAGGTGGACTGCGCTAGGGAGGCGTCGTAGGCATGCTGGCGAGCAGCCAGGGCATCGATCTTTTCGCGGGCCTGTCGAAGGCTGTTGCTGTCGTTATACTGTCTGAGTTTGGCACGGAGTTCGTAGAGGGCGATGAGCGAAGAGGCGCGTTCTAGATCGGAGTCGGCCTGGGAGCGTTAGTCATACTGAGCAAAAAATGAGAATGTATAAAGAGCACTATTTCACAAGGTCGTACCTCTGCTCTCGGTGTTCCCGGAAGAGAGCCATGAGCAGATTGAGAACGTGTCACGGGGGCGGTGAAGAGATGGCGTCCGAGGTAGGTGTCGAACGGCGTAGAGGTGCCGGGCGTACGGGCGGCAGGCGGTGTGGAGGCCAGGTTCGAGGAGGAGCCGATGCGCTGGTGCTGTGTCTGGCGCGAAGTTGAAGAAGTCGGAGCGGTAGGGGCGGATGTTGAAGTGTCTTGAGACGCAGGGTGAGCTGTATTGGAGTTGGCGCTGACTAGAGCGTTCGCAGCATGGGCATCCTGTTGCTTCGAGTTAGCCAGGCTCTCTGGTTTCAGGTTGTTAAAGGGATCCACTGGAAATCTTGTTGTTCTAGTTGCCTTTTCTTTTCTTTTTTTTCGACTTACTGCAGCGTTGAGGTCGCTGAGATCCGCCAACATCTGAGCCAACTGCAACGACTCCATTTTCTAGGCGAGTCAATAAAAGGCAATAGAGACAAGGCAGAAGATAGCGCTTGTGCGATGCAAGCTCGCCAAGCACGGGTGGATGATGGCAGTGTGGCTGACAAGGAATTGACAAGTGGGTGATGAAGGGCTGGGTTTCGATCGCATTTGGTGAACATGTTTCGCTGACGCAGTTGTGGCCTTACATAGGAACTATGCTACAGCTACTGGTGTGCTAAATCGTTATCTAATCTATGTGCGGGGAACCCAAGACCGCTCTGTAATTAGGCTGTAGATGGCGCGAGAACAGTGGCCGGCTCGCTGGAGCTTCGGCGGTCAGCACGCCATGAGGACGCTCAAACGTTCGCACGCTACACAAGAGACAAGCCACGAGCCGCGCTATAATTACGGAGCAGTGACGCAGTGGCTTAGTACACGGCCTGCAGCTTTTTTGCCGATTCGGCCATCAGTGAGTGGTTACAGCCAGACTGCCAGCGCAGTGCTGGGCTAGATCCGATGCCGCTCGACCCATTCTATGCAGCACACTGATCTTACTTCCACTTTTTTGTATCCTTAGTGAGCGGTTTCCCGCTCGGCAACAGCGCAGAGAATGCCGAACAGGAACGGAGAGCAGAATAGCACTAAAGACTGGCGCAATATTTTTTACGCTGTGCCATGGGGGATAAAGCTCTCCCTATTGGCTCTGGAGCCCTGGTTGCGTTCCGAGCTGTCAGAGTTTCAGAGGGGAATACCGGTTAACCGCCTAAAATCATCCATCAGTCATTCGCACGACCACATATCTGCCGGACGCATAAACAAGGCACGACACACAAGCGGGACAACTTTGCGATTTTCTCTCAACTATGTTCGCCTTTCGTCGCGGCTATTCCACCATGGCGTCCTCGCTCGCCACGCTTAAGAAGTCCAACAAGATTGTGTGCATTGGGCGGAACTATGCGTGAGTTTGGGACTGTGTACAAATCGGCTCTTCTCGCTCTATAGCTGACACTCTGCAGCGACCATGTTACAGAACTCAACAACACGCGGCCCAAGAAGCCGTTCTTCTTCCTGAAGCCGCCGTCGTCCATTGTGCTGCCGGGTGGCGCCTGCGTGCGGCCCAAGGGAATCGACCTGCACTACGAGATCGAGCTAGCCCTGATCATTGGCAAGCAAGTCCGGGATCTGGCGCCGGACGACGAGCAGGGTGCGCTGGATGCCATTGACAGTGAGTAGTGTCTTCTTTCGCATGCATTGGTCCAAGAGAGAGAGAGAGAGAGAGAGAGAGAGACTGACCGGACAGGCTATGCGCTGGCGCTCGACATGACGGCGCGCAACATCCAGAACGAGGCCAAGAAGAAGGGTCTGCCATGGGACATTGCCAAGGGCTTTGACACGTTCTTGCCGCTCAGCAACATCATCCCCAAGTCCGCCATCCCGGACCCTCACAACATCGAGCTCTTTCTGACCGTCAACGGCGAGGTGCGCCAGCAGGACTCCACGGAGCTGCTGCTGTTCCGCCTGCCGCGGCTGCTCAGCGACATCTCCAAGGTCATGGCTCTCGAGCCGGGCGACCTGGTGCTGACCGGCACACCCAAGGGCGTTGGCGCGGTTGTGCCTGGCGACGTCATGCGCGGCGGCATCCGCGTCAACGGCAAGGAGATCGAGGAGGCCAAGCTGGAGGTGCCGGTCGTCGAGGCTACCGGCGCCTACGAGTTTTCCGAGACATGAGTAGCGCCCGTGTGCTCGTAGTACATAATCATATACGTATATGGAAATACAGTTGTATACACGCTATTGCTATAGGTCTCAGGTCTCTGCTTCCTGCCTTTTCTATCCTAGATAGTTCTGTTGCCCATTGGCCCTCTTTCTTTTCTTTTCTCTCTCTGACTAGGCTTTGTTCGGATCCGCAATCGACCCCGGAGGCGGCGCCCAATCGGCCAGCGTGCCACAGGCCTTGCAGGTGCGGTCGTCGGTGCTGCTGCGAAACGCCTCGACGGCGGCCTTGATCTGCGTGCCGAGGTCGGTGCAGTGAAAGGCAGCCTCGTGCACAATAGCGCGGCATTCGGGCTGAGGGCAGTACCAGCGCATGCGGTCGATCGACGCGGGTGGCCGGCGCTGCTCGAGCACAACGCCCACAGTGTCGGCAAAGCGCACCGGGTTGTGCGGTGTATTGGCCGGCAGCAGAAACATGTCGCCCTGGTGGATGATGATATCGCGGAAGTTGCCGTCGTCCACGACCTTGAGCATCATGGCGCCTTTGTACTGGTAGAACCACTCAGGCGTTTCGTTGATGTGGTAGTCGGTCCGGGCATTTGGGCCGCCAACAATCTGGGGAATTAGCATGCATGAGTAAACGGCCGCCAGGACAAGGAACGACTCACCATGACGGTAAAGTCCTCATTATACACGCAGTAGTTGTTGATCGGGGGCTTCAGCAGGTGCGAGTTCTCCTCCAGCCTATCGTGTGTTAGCTGATCTTCTTCTCTCCACTATGATGCACATCACTCAGGGTTCGGCAGGCTCTCCAGGCTCCCTAGGCAGCTGGCAAAATATAAATAATAGCTTACCACTTGGGAAGGTTCACGGGAGGGCCAAGCATCGTGTACTATTCGTCACCTGTATTCGGTATCCTGTTGTGTGCTTATGCGTTGTTTGCGCCGGCTGGATGGCTTCAAAGCTCTCTTATGTGACTCCAATTTTTTTCGCTTGATAATACAGTCCCATAACTCCGGTTCCGCAGCGTTCCAGTGGCGGTTTGCAGTAGCTGCGGTAGCCGCTACAGCGGGTAATGGAGGGGCAACGGTTGCGGGGATTATTCGCTTTGTTATGGAGTAAGTTACTTATATACGGGTTGTGTCGAATTCCATTCAAGGCATTTCAAATGTAAGGAACACCGGAAGTGTGATTTAACGGTCATAATCGACAAGATACGCTCGTGCCTTTCAGATGTAGACCTACTCGACCAAGCTGGGTTTGAGGAACAATGGCTCTAATGTCTTCTACTCGTCTTCCTGTCTTAGGAAATCGACCTTACGAGGTACTCCGGAGGCGGGCTGCAGTTCAAATTCTCGACGCTCCATCCATCGATAGCGGCCTGTATAGCGCGAAGGACTTGTGCTTCGATTCCTTTATGATCTCTCTGCTGCCACCGCCTCCAAACGGCGATTAGAACGAGGGCTACATCTCGCGCTATATACTCTGGGACCCTTGCTATTGCGCCGGCCTTGTAGACACCACTACCAGAAACCACAGTGATCTAGCACCCGATGCGGATCGGCCGCTTGGAGCGGCAGATGGGACGCCAGCTCTGAACCAACGTCTATGAAGTCACGTCGGCGTATTTCCATTCACCGGTGATTGCCAAATTCGCGCGTTTCTTGTGGGAAGTGAAGGAGACGGCGGCTTACGAATGAATTGACGGACACCACATCGGACCAGCCTTTCTAGGCCACTTGACAGAAGAAGGGCAGGTTATTAGATTCGATATACGGCGTGTAGTCGATGGGCGTCGTGGAATGACGGACGACTTGCCCCTCTGTCGCGCCGCATTATCGAAGCTGCATCAGCTGGGAATAACAGGTACAACTTTCTGGTGCACGGTGGGCAAGCCAAACTCATCGATTTGGACTGCGCATCGCAAATGGCCAGCGCCAGTAGGTTACAAGTGGAGCTCGAGCACTCGTACATACTCCGTACAGTCGGCGGATATGTCGGGGAGAGGCGGGCGCATCGTGGAAAGTGGCTGAAGCTACATGCAGTAAACTTTACTGGATATAATAGTGGGGCGGATAAAGCTGTATGTCACGTGCACTTCAATCTGCGGGCGGGACGAGCTCCTGGAACCAGGACAAGCTTTGGTCTCTAGTCCTGGCCCTTGAAACACGCAATGCCTCCAGTCCACCAACACGCCAAACAGGAGAGACTGCAGGCCGTCTCCGTGATTTGTTGTCCATCGTGTTGTCCATCGCGCTGCATACCTGCATCTCTGCGAGCCATTTTTAGCCATTTGTGTCCGCTCATCTTGGATTTGGTCTTTTAGCGGTTGCTGCCAGCTTTGGTATGATTCCTTTCCCATTGCCGTGAGCAAGTTTCCGTACCTCTTTAGACTTCCCCCTCCTCTAACGAGCCTTGTGCATCAGCGAAACAGAAAAACACCACCTCACGCCTCCACTTTGCGCCCTCTTCCGTCGCTCTCTTACGGACTCCACTGTCGGACGACTTTAATATCGGACGCTTCGCCGCTCCCTCGCTGCCTTCTTTCTCGACAGACCCA
Organism: Graphilbum fragrans; assembly: GCA_001513895.1. NCBI lineage: Eukaryota > Fungi > Ascomycota > Sordariomycetes > Ophiostomatales > Ophiostomataceae > Graphilbum > Graphilbum fragrans. The sequence goes on from LLKO01000001.1 coordinate 2,148,420, forward strand.
ACACACTTCGACCCCTTCCACCCCGAATAACATCAACACCACCACAACACCGCCCACCATGGACCACTCACACCACCACATGGCCGACACGACCGAGTCTGCTTCGGCCATGTGCAGCATGAACGTAGGTGCTCTCTGGGGCCCCGGAGCCTCCGACTCTTCGCGTCTCTGAGCCCTTTCCTAACCCGCGTGCGAACGTCTAGATGCTCTTCACCTGGAACACCAAGAACCTGTGCATCGTCTTCCGCTGGTGGCATGTGCAGTCGTCGCTCGGCCTGTTTATCTCGCTGGCTGCCGTCGTGGCCTTTAGCGCCGGCTACGAGGCGCTGCGTGCGGCCATCCGCCAGTTTGAGCAGCGCCAAGCTCAACGGACCGACGCCGTACCGCGTAAGTTATTTCTCTGCCATCGCCCACGTTGCTTTCCCGCCAACCCCCCTGCCTCTTCCTGTCGTCGTCTCAGCACCTTGTGGCTCTAGCTAAGTCTTGTGCCGATGTGTCCCCTCCTCCCCAACAAAAGACAGCCGTGACGCCTCTCGTTATCGCGATGGCCAAGCCGACGTTGATGAAGCCCCTGAAGACCGTGATACTGAGAATGCGACCTTCCTCCGTCTAGGCCAATCCCAGGACGCTGTGGCCAAGCGCGCCCACATTGTCAAGGCCGTCCTCTACGGAATCCAGAACTTTTACGCCTTCATGATTATGTGAGTGACCTGGTATCGCTAGACAGGGTGTTGCAGACAACTGACCGCTGTGGCCAGGCTTGTTTTTATGACCTACAACGGCTGGGTCATGCTGGCTGTGTCGTTTGGTGCCTTTTTGGGCTACCTACTGTTTGGCAACAGCACTACAGCCACTAAGGAGACGGCTTGTCACTAAGTGGTGTGCTCCAATCTGACTTTCTGGGCTGGAAACGGACGAGGCCGACTCCACTGGCTTTTGACACAATTTGCCACAACGTGAAAGACCCAGCTCGCCAGGTTATTGTTAGGACTGCATTTGCTACGTTTGATTGTTACGCTTTAGGCTTATGGTATTGGTACGGTTCTTTTTTGTGTATTTGCTCTCATGGCGTCCTGTTGTGTGGCCATCACTCCTGTTATAAATCAAAACGCCAAAGCGATGTGAATTGAGCCAGGCTTGCGCCGCCAAAATCCTGCATAGATCTGCCCTTGTGTTCTTTCTTTACATTTTGCTAGCAGCTGCCGCCGCCGCCGTCTTCAGCTCGTCCTTGGTCAGTTCGCTGCCGCGCCGCTTCTTTTCCTTAAGACGGCCCATTGTTTCCAGCACCTCGATCAACTCCTCGTCGCCAAAGTACGTGTTGTGCTCAAACGCCGGCGTCTCTCCATAGGCCACGGTGGCTGCATCGACTACGATGCGCGCCGTCATGCCCCAGACTTTGTAGCGGCCATCTTCGGCCGCGAGGTTCTCGTATTTGCTGAAGCCGTTCTGCTTTTGTTGCTTAGCCTCCTCCTCTTTTGGCAGCTCGTCTTCGACCGACAAAGCCCCGGCCACCTCGCTGTTTTCGACGGGTTCGCTCCCAGCGGCCGCCGCACTGCCCGGTCCTCCCACTAATATAGCCGGCAGCGGCTTGTTGTTGCTCCTGTCGCTGGTTTGGCTGCTGTCTGTGCTGCCGCTCTGCTCCGTCGTCCTCGGTTTTGCCACACGCTGGCCCACGACCGGCACATAGAAGAAGTGCATGCGCCACGGGCGTTCGTTCCAGTTCGCCCAGTTGCCCTCGTACCACGGCCCAGGCGGCAGTTGGGGCCGCGATGACGAGGCCGTCTTTGCCACGACGCTGTTGGCTGCTGTGCTGGGCGTATCTTCGTGCAGGATCTCGTCCTTGTCCAGCAGAAAATTATGAAAGGGCGCGCTGAACACGGCGGCGACCTCCCGCGCATCCAGCCGCGGCACCAGCACGTCGTCTGGGGTGGCCTCCCCTGTGCTGTCTCTCTCTGAAAAAGCTGGCCGTGCCGCCTCAGTCTCTCCCTCGGGCTCGATGCGCCTCAGCAGTGCCACACACGGCCGCACGACCAGCTCCGTCTTGGCCAGGTTGTGCGGCAGGCTGCAGAGGTGCTCGATACGGAATCCAAGACGAGCCAGCGGCCCAGGCGTGCTGCCACTGCTGCTGCTACCGCCACTGCTGCCGGCCTTGTCGTCGAGGGGCAGCCCAATCTCTTCCCAGGCCTCACGTCGGGCAATCTGCTCCGGGGTCTCGTCGAGCGTGTCGGCCTTGCCACCGGGAAAGGCGGCATGGCCGGAAAAGTTGCGTAGGCTGGCGGCACGCATAGTCAGCACGACACGCAGGTCACCGCGGCGGTCGGCATAGAGAAGCACGAGCACAGCAGCGCGGCGGGTGACCGGCAGCCGGTCCCAAAGGGGGAAAGGCGGCGGGCGATATGCGCGGAGGCGAGCCACGGCGGCCTATGTTGTTAGCCATGGGCGATATAGCTGGAAACTTGCAAAAAGAAGAAAACCACAACAAAAAGAGACATTCGTACAGCAGACCGCGCATTGAGAGGCGCCATGGTGGCAGAGTCCCAGTAGTAGGAGTCGTCAGCAAGGTTAACAAAAACGGGCTGAGAAGGGTCGCCGAGGGTGGCCGCAGCGGCGGTTTCGTCCAGTAGTCGAACAGCTGCGGCAATGCCGTCGGTGTCTGTGTGGGAGAGTTCTGCGCTGGTCGACCCAGTGCCTGCAGCGGCCGTATCAAGAGTTGTGAGGTCGACGTCGGTTTGGAAGCCTAATGAATCAGTGGTTGGAGCTGCGTCGGTCATTGTTGCCGACCAGAGACAAAGAAGGCTCAAAATTCGAGAAAACTACGAGACGTATCAGGGGAAAGCGAATAGAAATGAAAACAAAACAAAAAACCAAGAACCAAAAGACTTCTCTCGTTGCAAGGTTTGGGTTGGTGATCTGCCGGAGAACAAGTGACAAGTGAGATCGTCTTTCGTCCAGTGAAGAGTGGGGCAGGCAGTCACTGGTACGGAACCTCATTCGGCGCGAGCTTAGCTCACCAAGGCGCATAGCCGATGAGCCCGGGCTTTGTGTGCGTGGTAGCTCACATCGGATCGAGCCTCGGCTTCAGCTGCAACACTGTCACGAACCCCTATAGGCACTGGATATCATTGGTTGGCAAAGCCAGCTGTCCAAGTGGACAGCATAGTTTGTATTGACCAAAAAAAGAAGAAAAAAGAAGAAAAACGCAAGCTGAAACTACCATACACACGTAGTACATGAGAATACAGGTCCCTAGACAATAAAACAGAACATGATAACGCCACAGGACTTTAAGTGAAATGAAAAGGGAAGAAAAAGATAACAGAAATCCCTCTGGCCAGATGCCCGTCGTGTTTCAAACTCCAGAACAAAAGAAACAGAAGCAAACGAGAAAGACAACAGGTGCCCGCCGCATTAGAATCCAAGCTCTCCCCCCAACCGTCTTTTTTGCTTTCCGTCGTCTCCTCCCAGCCAAGTCCGTCTACTTTTGGCTTGCCAGCCAAGGATCATATGCAATACCAAAGGGCCCTTGCCCTTCGACTCTTCATCTCTTCGTCCACGCAACCATGCGTCCATGCATTCCTCCGCGTCTCATCGTCTGCCCTCGACAAAGGCCACGGTGACCAAATGCCAGCATTCAACAACCAGCCGCAGCTGACAGCGCCTTAGGCAATCGTCTCTTCGGCCGCCATGTCCTTATCCATGTCGGGGAACACATTGTCTTCCGGCGCCGCCTCGTCCACAAACTTGCGCTCGCTGATGTGGGCGCCGTTGCCGTCCTTCCCGCCCACGCCGCCATCCGCCGTCCACACCTTGTCCGGGAACACGCCGCGCTGGCCGTCTTCGTGCTTGAAGGTGCAGTAGCGGTTCGTACACGGGTGGAACTTGCATAGCGTCTTGATGTGTGTGAACTTGCAGCCCGGCACTGCACAGTCGCCGCCGTTGCGGCACAGCGGCATGCTGGGGTGCCGGAACTGGCAGTGCGGGTTCGAGCAGTTGGGGAAGAACTTGCAGTCCTGCTCGCTCTGGTGGGCGGCGCGAGCTGCCGGTGACGGATGCCGTGCCACGCACTTCTTGTTCTTGCATGCCGCTCCGTACGAGCACGTGTCGTGCACGTCCACGGTGACGCCTGGCGGTGCGGCAGGCGACTGGTGCGCAAACTTGCAGTCCTTGTTCGTGCAGTTGAGGTTGTACTTGCACAACATCTCGGCCGGGTTCGGCGGCTCGCGGGTCTGGCCGTTGGCGCTACCCATGTCGATATCGCCGTCCTTGGCTTCCTCCCCGTTTGCGGCTGTCTCGCTTCCGCTGGCCTTGTCGCTGCCGTTCTCCCCAGCGTGATGGTGGTGGTTGTTGTTGTGACCGTTCCGGAAGTTCTTATTGTTTGGATTCTGTATCCGGTCTGCCAACGACCGGCCGTTGCCGCGCTGTCCGTTAAAGCCTCCGCGGCGGTTCGGCTGGTGCTGCTGCTGCATCATCTGCTGCTGCATCTGCTCCTGCATCTGCTGCATCATGCGAGACTGCTGCTCCAAAATAGCCAGCATGTCCAGGGCCCCCGGCTGCATCGGCGACTGGCCCGGCGGAGCCATCCACTGCATCCCTGGCTGGCCGCCGGCGGCCATGCTCGCCATGGCCTGGTTAAACTGGGCCGTCCTGTTGTTCATGTTACGCTGTTGCTGCTGCCGGCCAACCCCGAAGCCGCTCGCACCATTGCGAGGGCCTCCAGCGGCTCCGCGTCCATGTGTGTTGATCCGGTCGGAGGTGCCGCCAGGGCCCCGGATGCGGTGCAGCACGGAATCACCAGACCGGTCCATAGCTCGGTTGATTTGGCCCACCATGCGCTTATCACGTCCACCTCGGAATCCGGAGCCGTTCCGCATCGCCTTAGGTCCTGTCGGTCTGGTTGTTTTTGCATGTTAGCTTCAAGATATCCTGTAGACGATTATAGTCGTGGAAAAGGGGGCAACATACGCGTTCACGTCCGAAGCTCCGTCGGGGTTTGTGAAGTCCATCTCCATTTCCTGGTCGCCCTCGGCGAGCACGTCATGGGTCTCTCCTTGCGGGGCGCCGTTCAGTTCTGCGTTCCTGGTATCGATTGTCTGAAAGAGCCATTTGGCAAACTCTTTGGCGCTGTTGTCTTCCGGGCCGAGGTTCAGCAGGTCACTCGCAAGCTCCGATGCAATTTCGTCCTCAGTCTTTCCGTTCACAATCATAAGAATTAGGTATTCAGCCATGGTCGTGTCGCTGGAATCGCTTGGCGCCCAGCCTTGCTCGACCAGCTTCGGCTGGATGTCCTGATGCAGCGCATCCGCCAGCGGCGTGTTCATGGCCACTTCAACCGGCATGGTGACTGCAGTAATGCCGTATGGCAATGTATAAACTGAGTACTATTCAGTTCTGCCTTGCTTGTGCAGCTGGTCACGTCTCGAGACGGGGGACCTATCGAGTTTCGGGCGAGAAGAATTTGAGGCCACGCGACGCTGGTGACACTGATTTTGTTCGTCTAGCGGGTGGACCGGTGCAGTAAAATTAGGCTGGCAAGGCAAGAAGTGCAATAGTGTGGTAGAGAAACAGTTCCAGATGGAGGCGGTTGTTGTTGATGGAGAGGTGGCAAAAGGGAGATGTAGCCTGCAGGGAATACTTTTGGCCTCTGCAGCCTTTCGCGAAAAAGAAAATGTGTTGGCGATTTGCGACCGAACTTAATTATTAGCGTAGCAAATGACACGCTATGATTGGTGAACTTTATGTCACGTGCTCCTGCATGTGATGCGGCGAAATTAGATCACGGAAGCATCTGGCAGGAACTGGATGCCTGAGGCATCACAAATCAAAGAGCGCTACAGCAGCTCATGCTCGCCAGCACAGGAAGGGAAGTATGTACGACTACATGCATTGCTGCTATGAGCAGAAATACGCCGGAGACGGCGTTCCGCAGCGCAATGCATACATTGTGCAATCAGAAGGAACAAGCAATACTAGTGAAATGTCGAACAGGCAATAGGGTGCAGAAAATAGAGAACAAGAGACGAACAGGGAAGTGTTGATAGGTTGTTCATGCCGTGCTTGGCAGGCAGGCGTCGAGTGATTGGCTGCTGGGGCCGTGTTTATCGGCGGTGCCAGTCCGTGCTTAAACGGAATGCGCTCTACAAAGGCTCCGTAGTTACGAGTAAATACAGTGGGGTGGCCTAAAGTCTTCCCGTCGTAATAGCTCTCTCTCGCTCTCGCGGAGGCCCGGAACTCGAGAACCTCTCCACCCAAGACGACTTACACGCTCTCCATCACCGCAAGACATGTGTCTGTGAGCCGGTGGGACGATCCTCCACCGTTGTCGTTCACCCCCTGTCATATTTCCGTGGGTCAGGCGGTCTCTCGATTTCCAGGCTCGTTCGCGGTCGCTGGCAGCTGTTGTGCGACAGTTTCAAGGGCTGCAGTTTGCCGAGAGGGCAGATTACAGGTCATCAGTCGTTCCCTTGATTGCCAAAGAAGCAGACACAACGACAGGTAGCCAGCAGCGTCACACGAAAGATACAGAGAGAGAGAGAGAGAGAGAGACTATGTTGCAAGCGTTGGCCTCGTGACGACACCCAAGAGGATCCGTCCCCCCGTTTATTCTGGACATTGGAAACTAGAAGCTAAATCGATCACGAGAAGAAAAAGGAAACGAAGGGAGAGCGTGGCTGAGAGTTAATACACCCTGAAATTGGCCTTGTTTAAGAGAACGGTCGCCCAGTTGCTACGAGTACGAGTACAGCACCCCTGGACACCCAGCCGATCCCAATCTATAGCGCGGATGAGAAGAGCATTTTCGGGACTGTCGGCGAGGGCCCAGACTTGGTATTCGACCTAAGAATAGCGAAGTTGAAGAGCGCTTGCCAGTCGCGCTTTTCTCGTCTGTTTACTGTTTTCTATTCATACATTTTCCGCCATGCGATTCGCGACCATTACAAAGCGCCTTTTCCCAGCTCTATGTAATGAGACCGACCTCAGCACCGCCATATTGACGATATCAGCACTGCCCCTGTCCGGATCCTTTATCCTTTAGCTAGGCGGAGAGGCAGACTATCCTACTTGACATTCAACTGCAGTGCACACCACGCTCTCCACATAGTTGCTCCACTGCCACCTTTGACAGCGCTACGTACATACGGAGCACAGAGCAAAGGCCTGCTAGAGAGCCCTCTGACGTAACGTTGCTCCAACGCCGACTCTTCTAGCAGGCGATCGACGACAAGCTCGAGACGGCAGGTACGAAATGCACGACACGCACTAGATGCACTACAGCACGCCGGACGAAGCCAGATAGCATCAAAGCTCTGTACACCTCGATTACGTTGCAACTTGTGGCAGTAACGACCCGGCTGCGGGGACAGCGCCAAACCCACTGAGGACGAGGCTCGCTAGACGATGCGCTGCTGTGGCTCACCTACAGCGTATTATCTGCCCGTATCTAGTATCGCGGTGCAACATAGGTGCATGCCGAGATTGGGCAATTGGACGAGTCAACGTCACACATTGTCCAGTGCAGGCACACTTCTGGCCGGTGCACACAACCAGCTCCAGGAACGCTGTTGTGAGCTATCCACGACTGGATAGTGTTGTTGCAACTCGGGTGTCGACAACAGCCATTGTGAGCTTGGAATTGGATGCATCCGGATGTTGATGCTCTCGGATGTTCCCAGATGCTCCCAATGATCCTAGACGCATCACCAGATCTCGCTATCTTCCCAGCACGGTGGACGGCCATAGTGTCCATCGCGTTGCTTGTGCCCACTTTGCTGGTGTTAATATAATCTAATTTGCCGGGCCACGGAACCAGCCCAGCGCAGCATTGATCTGGGTCTGTTACAGACGAGAGACACGTGGATTGAGACCAGCCTCCCCCCTTCCTTCCCCTCCGAACCAATTTCTATTGACTCTGAAGCCCCCTTTACTGCCATTTCTCGTCGTCTCCGTTGCTTTCCTGCTGGGGCCGTGCTTGTCTCGGGTCTTGTCCAGAGCCAGACCTGCCTCATCTCACTGGGAACAGCAAGCAGCCAAGCCCCCTCTTTCGTGTCACGCAGCCCGCTCACCGCAGGTCCTTTTATATCCTCCGCCCCTTCCGTTCGTTGCCGATCACTTCTTGTTCTACTATCACCATTCTTGGCGGCTTTTTTTCTTTTTCTCTTTTACCTCCTCCGCCTCCACCTCATTCATACAATAGCCTCCTCCTCCCCTTGCTCCCGGTGATCTTTTCTCTTGTCCTCATCATCCTCACCACCACCACCCCCCGAGATTCTTCCACCATGCTGTCCACCAAAGAGCTTCTGCTCTCCCTCCTCGTGGCTGCGGCAAGCCCCGTTGTAGCTGTTTGGCCTGTGCCAAAGAGTATGAGCACTGGCAGCACGACGCTGTACATCAACCAGAACATTGCCATCACGTACAATGGACACCCTGTATGCTGGACCTCCCCCAACAACCGCATTGCGGCCTGCGAGCTGTCGCCGTCCTGCCCAGTGGCAGGCTCCGGCTTGCACCAAGGCGACGACCCTCCCCTCTCTTCCCCTCTGCCTCTTGCCCAAAATCCATTGACGCATTGTGACAATCCTAACCGTGTTTTTTCTCCTTCACAGCTTGTGTATACCTACGGATTCGAGCCCAACAACGTCCACAGCAGCCAACAAGTGGTGCAGGCGGGCGTCTCGCGGGCCCTTTCGTCCATCTTCCACACCGGCTTGGTGCCGTGGAAGCTGCACCGCAAAAACGCGTTGGCCAGCTTTGAGCCAAATGTCTATACCAACAGCCACCGTGCCGGCTCTGTGCACTCCTTGGCCATCAAGCAGACACAGGCGGATGCGAAGACGACACCAAAGCCAGCACTAGCGGGCGACCTCGACGAGTCGTACAACCTGACGATCAGCGAGACAGGCGTGGCTGCACTAACAGCTGTGACGGCAACGGGCGTGCTGCGTGGTCTGGAGACGTTTGCGCAGCTCTTCTTCCAGCACACTACGGACACGGCTTGGTACACGCCGTATGCGCCCGTGGCCATTGCGGATGCGCCGAAGTACGCACACCGTGGTGTGCTGATGGACGTGGCGCGCAACTGGTACGACGTCAAGCACATCTACCGCACGATTGATGCGGTTGCGTGGAACAAGATGAACCGGCTGCACTTGCACATGACAGACTCGCAGTCGTGGCCGCTGGAGATCCCGTCGATGCCGGAGATTGCGACCAAGGGTGCCTACCGCTCGGACCTGACGTACGGTGCCGACGACCTGGACGCACTGCAAAAGTACGCCGTGGCGCGCGGCGTGGAGCTGATTGTGGAAATCGACATGCCAGGCCACATTGGGTCGCTGTCGTGGTCGCACCCGGAGCTGATTGTGGCGTACGACGCGTTCCCGTACTTTTGGTGGTGCGCGGAGCCGCCGTGCGGCGCCTTCAAACTCAACGACACGGCCGTCGAGTCGTTCCTGGGCAAGCTATTTGACGACCTGCTGCCACGTGTGGCACCGTACACGGCCTACTTCCACACCGGCGGCGACGAGCTCAACGCCAACGACTCGCGCCTGGACCCGGGCGTGGGCACCAACGCGACGGAGGTGCTGCAGCCGCTGCTGCAAAAGTTCATCGACGCCAGCCACGGCCACGTGCGCAAGCACGGCCTGACGCCGTTTGTGTGGGAGGAGATCCCGCTGGACTGGAACGTGACGCTGGGTGCCGGCACGGTGGTGCAGTCGTGGCTGGGCGATGCGTCGGTCAAGACGCTGACGGGCAAGGGCCTGCAGGTGATTGACAGCAACTACAACTTCTGGTACCTCGACTGCGGCCGCGGCCAGTGGCTGAGCTGGGACAACGGCGCAGCCTTCGAGACGGGCTACCCCTTTGGCGACTGGTGCGACCCCTACAAGAACTGGCGCCTGGCCTATTCGCACGACCCGGCCGCAGGGCTGACGGACGCCGAGGCCAAGCTGGTGCTGGGCGGCGAGGTAGCGCTGTGGAGCGAGACGGTCGACGGTGTGAACCTCGACGGTCTGCTGTGGCCGCGGGGCAGCGCCGTGGCCGAGGTGCTGTGGTCGGGCAACAAGGACCCGGTCAGCGGCCAGAACCGCAGCCAGCTCGAGGTGACGCCGCGCCTGGCCGAGTGGCGTGAGCGCATGCTGGCGCGCGGTGTGCAGGCGTCGCCGGTGCAGATGGTGTGGTGCACGCAGGCGGACAACTCGACCGAGTGCTCACAACCAGTTGGGCCCGGGTACTGAAGGGGGGGCTTGTACACACGTAGATGGGGAGAATGAGGAAAGCCGAGAGAGGGGTTTGCAAACAGTCTAATTCTTTTGGGTAAAAGCGGGTGGCCTTGTACGGGGAATGCATACAGCATAGTAATTCATATTTCATCTATCCGGGCGCATGTGTCTCAGCGATTTTTGTTGTCAGTTTCTGTACGATCGCGACGACCACTGTTGCTTTTCAGGTGCCGATCTTGCTGCCTGCGTTTAGATAAGGACTTATCGAAATGGGCGGTTATGCATCTCGACCAAGTTTTTTATTGTCAGGACTCCTCGAATCTTGGAACTTTGGACGGTGACAACGGTGCATTGGAGCTTTCCCCGCACGAAGACAAAGCCGCTTGTAGGGGCCTCGGCATTCTGTGACTGTTATGGTGTTGATCAAGCAGGTGATGCAGTGACGGAATGCATTGGAGCTGTTTTGCTTCGCCTCACTGCAGGCAGAAGCATATGTACATGTGTACTCGTAAGTGACAGGCCAGTACGAGTACGACTACAGTACAGTGCCTACAGCGCCAGACACCTTACCAAACACACAAACACTATTGGCGTGGCCAAGACTGCAATTAAATTCCGGGGGGTTCTCAAAAAGATCGTCTGAGATCGACCAGTGGATCAGCCTCCCTGGTTCGCCCTAGACGTTTCTTTCAGTGGGCTTGCCTGCAGGTGCATGGGACGCCGGAGCCACGGGGAGATCCTGCACTGTGGCACGAAGGGGCAAAAGAGTCCGTGGCGTCCGATCAGAAGGATTATGTACGTACTCGTGGTTGCGGGTGGCCTTGAAAACGGCGACCAAGACACGGCGACACCATCCGAACTGTGGACACAATGCTGGTCAAGACTGGACCGGACAAGTAGAAAAGACAGTCCCATTCAAAAAATTATAAATGACCAAAACGCGACCCAAAGCGCCCAAAAAAGGGGGGCCCCATGCCCAAAACAGACACATCCCAAGATCTCCCCCCCACCAAAAGCAAGCAAGGAAAAAACAGTCGTAAGCAAGAGACGGGATCATTCCAGCTGGAACTTCTGTTCAGCACGACAGGCCACACACCCCCATTTCATTTCTCAAATCACTTCTTTCCCCCCCCATCCCTAGTGTACTCCGGGGGCTGAGCTCGTATACCAAAGCAATAGTAGCTGGCTGCCAATACCGCTCATCTTGCCCTCGCACACAATGGAGACACACACACAGCAGCGGCCAGCCGCAGTACCCACACGGCCCGGCAAACCAGGCAACCTTTCCCGGAGCGCCTCATGTTCCTTTTTGTACCATGGCTAGCTCGCGCTTCCATGTAAATATGTGCGAGTTGAGAATGTACTCCATACTCGTACAACGCAAATCCTCGGACACAAGTGTATGGCGCCCATATCCCTAGAATAGCGCATCTGCGCGGCGGGACGAAGCAAAAAGGTGACGCTTCGATTCCATGTTGTTGTGTCTTGCAATCGCAAATGAGCTGGCATGTCCCTGTCCAGCTGTTCCCGGCAGGGGGTCAGGGAAAGGGCGAGAACATACATAGGCCACTCCGAAGCCAACTCCGAAGCCATCTCCTGGCACGAAAAATGACAAAAGCAAGGTACAACGGACTGCTGCCCCCTGTATTGTACAACTATACGAGTACTCTGTACGAAGCCTTCGTATATCCCTTCACATGCCTGTACAACTCCATGCAATTGTCAGTTGGGTTGCTTAGTTTAGCTCCGTGGCAGTTTCTCCCCCCTCTTTCTTAGTCCCTCGTTGGCCCTAATGCAAACGGGCAAGCACACACGTTGGGTGCGCCTGCCTTGGTCTGGACTGCCGCAAGAAAAGGGAAGGAAGAGCAAAAAAAGCATATGAAAATGAGGAGAGAGGTTGCTCCTTCCCGTTCACGGGCAATGCGTCGTTGTAGTGGTGCGGCCCTGTGACTGATCCCCCTGTCCATGTTCCCCTCCTCTTTCACATTCTTGTCCATTGCTGGCTACTTCTTGACCCCTTGTGCGTTTGCGAGAGCGAACAGGAGTATATGAGTTCCACACGGCCCCTCCTCCGTCTTCCGCGCTTTTCCTCTCTCGCTTGTCCACCACTCCCCTCCGGTCTATCACTTTCCTCTATCTCTCATTTCTCCCTCTCTATCTCCCCATCTTATATGTGCAACTCGCCCTAGACAGGCTCTAGGTGGATACATTGATCCTATTCGCTCCATCCACTATCGTATAGAAGGGAGCATTGATAGTCTCGACTTCCCGCTCCCAACACCCAACTCTTGTTGCTAGGTTTTTTGGTTTCTTTTCGTATTTCCCAAGGATTTCATTCCTGCTGCTAGGGTCGTCCTTCTCGCTCCGCTTGTCTTTCCAACGTGTTCCCCCCAAAAAGGCAAAAAATACAACAAAAAACAAACAAAAAAAAAACACAAAGCAGAAGAAGACAGAGATCGACACCGTCATGGGTCTCGTCGAGAACATCTTGGCCAATGTGACCTGGACGGCCGCCCTGCTATGGCTATGCGGCGCCTGTGTTGCTGCACTGGTCGGCCGCCGCCTGCTGGAACGGCGCCGCCTTTGGGCCACTGGAGGCTATCTGCCGCGCCGGTACCACGGCAGGCTGCCCTGGGGCATCGACCTTGTCTACATCAGCATGGAGGCCGCCAACAACCACACGGTGCGCGAGCAGTGGGAGAGCATCTTCAAGACCGTAAGCTGCGACACGGCCGAGTTCCGGGTTGTCGGCGTGCGCATTGTCTTTACGCAGGACCCGGAAAACATCAAGGCCGTCTTGGCCACCCAGTTTGGCGACTATGGCAAAGGCGAGAAGTTTCACACCGAGTGGAAAGAGTTTCTCGGCGACAGCATCTTCACCACCGACGGCAGCAAATGGCACGCCAGCCGCCAGCTGCTGCGGCCCCAGTTTGTTAAGGACCGCGTGTCTGACCTCGCCACCTTTGAGCAGCACCTGCAGACCCTCTTCACGGCGATGAGTGTCGGCGGCGAGGCCACCGCTACAGCCAATGCCGTCGCCGCCATCGCCGCCAGCAAGGCTGCCGGCCGGCCCGCGCCGCCTCTTTCTGCCAGCGGCCGTCGCCTCGAGATCAGCGACCTGTTCTTCCGCTATGCCCTCGACGTGGCCACCGATTTCCTCCTGGGCCAGGATACCGAGTCCTTGACGTGAGTTACTTGGTTCCTGCCGATTTGGTCTTTGACTTGTGCTCTGTTGCCCGGTCCCTAGTTGCCTTCCAACCACTTACACTGCTAGTATCCCACGTCAGCGCTTCGCCGAGGCGTTCAATGAGGTTCAGCGCGTCCAGGGCCTCATTAGCCGCGCAGGCCCCCTACAGGCGCTTGTTCCTCGCGGCTCCTACCGCCGCGGCCTCAAGGTCATCGACGAGTTTGTCAACAAGTTCATCGACGAAGCCCTGCTGCTGCCTCCCGAGGAGCTCGAAAAGGGCCAACACCGCTATACTTTCCTGCACGAGCTGGCCCGCTTCACCCGTGACCGCAAAGTCCTGCGGGACCAGATCATCGCCGTGCTGCTGGCGGGCCGCGACACCACGGCCGCCACACTCTCCTGGGCTATTTACGAGCTCAGCCGCCACCCCGAGTGCGTACAGCGTCTGCGCGCCGAGATCGCCCAGGTCGTCGGCGTCCAAACGGCGCCCGGCGAGAAGCCCGTGGAATCCGGGGAAGCCGGCGAAAACGGCTCCGGCTATCGGCTGCCCACGTATGCCGATCTCAAGGCCATGCGCTATCTGCAGCACGTCCTCAACGAGACCCAGCGCCTCTACCCGGCCGTTCCCTTCAATGTCCGCCTCGCCCTGCGCGACACTACGCTGCCTCGCGGTGGTGGCCCTGACGGCTCGGATCCCGTCGCCATTCTCAAGGGCACCCCCATTGGCTACTCCACCCTGCTGCTGCAGCGCCGGGCTGATCTGATGCCTGCCATGTCGGAGCACCATTCGCAGAATGCATCCGGATCCGGCTCCGTTCCGCTTGCCCCGGCCGACGTCTTCTCGCCCGAACGCTGGGACCACTGGCAGCCCAAACCGTGGCAGTATATTCCCTTCAACGGCGGCCCGCGCATCTGCATCGGCCAGCAATTTGCTCTCACCGAGATGGGCTATGTCCTGGTACGCTTCTTCCAGCGCTTCGACCGCGTCGTCAGCCATATGGATGCCATTGATGGCGGCAAGCCGAGGCTACGGACCGATGTCGTTATCCAGCCGGCCGATGGTGTCTATGTGACCTTTTACGAGCCAAATAAGGTGTAGCGGTTGGTAGGAGAACAATCTATCATTTAGGAGTATGGATTTGGACCAATTTTCTGGGTGTTGGATTTTTTCGGTGATTTTTTAGGGTGGTTTTTGAGTCTGTAGACAATGATGTCTTGGGGTTTTCGCATGTATTTGTAATGGAGGTTTCACTCGCAGGTTAGGATACGGAAGCTGGGAACGAATCAACAGAATATCATGGCAGAGAGTATCAATATCTACAAAAAAGAAAAGCCAAAAAAAGACTACGAGTAGATAACGAACAATTGCAAAACATGTATCTTATATTTCAATGTATTGTGGCGTCTCAGTCCCCTCTGCCATAGCAGACCGTAATAAAACCGACCCGAGCCTAAGACAGTCGCTTCTTCATTGCCGCCATCGACGGTGTTCCTGTGTCCCTTCTCCGGTCCCTTCTCCAGCTTTTCTTATCCTACATGTTCCTCTTATTCCCTCGAGCATGCTCTTGAGTGCTAAAGAGAGGCCAGTGGGACAAAAGACAAGCACAAAGATTGAAAAAGGAATAAAAGACAGCAAAACACGGAGAACCCTGGGCGGGAGACGGGGAAAAAACCATGGTCGGTTTCCGGTCTATCATCTAAAGCTCTCAATTGTCCGTTGTGATTGTTGTAGTGCCGGCCCCCGTCCCAAGTCCAGCCACGTATTCATTGCCATAACAGAGGAGGAAGCCGAACCCGATTCATCAAAGCGGTCTAATGCGACGAGAGAGTAAAGGAAAACATTCCCTGCCCCTAGAACGTCGTGGAGAAAAACTGTCTATGTATGCCGCCATCAAAAACAAAAATTGCGGCGATGCCATGACCCTTTTTTTGCCTCCTCGCCTCTCGTGTCCTCGCTTCCTTCCTTTCTCTTCCCCCGCCTTTCCGTGAATTTCTATGCGCAAAGCAGAAAAACAAACTGCCCTTCCCATCGCAGAAAGCGGGTGTTGAAAGCACAAACATGACCGTCGTAATGCGTTGAACCAGATGCCGTGCCGTGAATTATAGATTCCCTTGACCGATAAAAACCGTTGGTGCCCGCACAGTAAGTGCGCACCAGATGCGTCCCTCTTGCAACTATTTCATCTCCTCTCCGCCCGTGACTCTTTGTTCACAGACAGACAAGACAGATATCCCCCTCCCGTTTTTCAGACTCTATGGGTATCGAAGAAAAACAAGGGGAATAAAGTAGAAACAAGAAAAAAGCAAAATATAATGCGGTCTATCGTTCGCCTGAATGTGCCTAGAATCCGAAACCCGCCGTTGTATTTCGAAATGTGAAGTGGCATAAATCCTTTTTGGGTGGTCATGATCGCTGCTGAAAGATGTTTCCGAGCCGGAACAACCACGGCAGGCTGAGTGTGCATTATCGAAACGTGAAGAGAGGCAGAAAACAAGCAAAAAGAGGAAAACAAAAACACTAAAAAGATAAAAAAAAGACGGAACGATAACAAAAAAAGAAGAGCGTGTAATAAAGACGTGTGTCGCAAGATTGAGTAGAAGGTAAGACCACCCAACAGCTAAATGGCTTAACTGCGCAGAGCCTGTGCCTCGTGTCTTCTTAGCCCACTCTGTTGAGAGTGTGGCCGCTGACGACAAAGCCGGCTGGCAGGGGCTGGGATATCCGCGATGACAGAAAGCGAATCAACCCCGCCCGAGAAGCCCTTGGTGCATTTACCACCAAGAGCCACCACCGCCGGGGCCGCTCGGGTTGCCGTAGCTGCCGCCGCCACCGCTGAAGCCGCCACCACCGTAGCCAGAGCTCTGCGAGGGGCCGCTGAAGCCGCCGCCGCCGCTGCCACCGTAGCTGCCGCCGCCACCACCGTAGTTGCTGCCGCCGCCGCCGCCACCGCTGTTGCCGAAGCCGCCGCCGCCGCCGCCGCCGCCGCCATACTTACGGAAGTCTCGGTTGGCACTCTGGCCACGGCCACGGCCACCACCGGGGCGGCCACCACGGCCGCCGCCGCCGCCAAAAGAGCTCTCGCGGGCAATGGTCTCCAGGAAGGGCGGGACCTCCTGGTTAGCCTCTTTGAGAAGGTCCAGAAGCTCACGCACAACACCGCGGTTGCCGCGGTTGAAGAAAGCGGTGGACAGACCCGTGTTACCGGCACGACCGGTACGACCAATACGGTGGACGTAGTCGTCAATATCGGTAGGCAGATCGTAGTTGACAACGTGGGTGACGTTGGGGATATCGAGACCACGAGCAGCCACAGCCGTGGCCACCAGAATGGGGCAGCGGGCGTTGCGGAACATCTCCAGAGCGCGCTCACGCTCGCGCTGGGTGCGGTCGCCGTGGATGGAGGTGGCGGGGAAGTTCTGGTTGATGAGGAAGTCCGACAGCGAGTCGGCCATGCGCTTGGTCTCGACGAAGATCAGCGTCAGGCCACCGCTGTGGGTGTGCAGAATGTCGAGTAGCACGGAGCGCTTGTCGCCGTCCTCGACGTATTCGACCTTCTGGGTGATGTTCTCCGACGTCGAACCGACACGACCGACCGACAGGAAGACGTAGTCCTTGAGGAAGTCACGGGCGAGCATCTGAATGTCGCGTGGGAAGGTGGCCGAAAACATCAGCGTCTGGCGGTCAGTCACGCCGGGCATGTCCTCGCCCTCGACGATGCGGCGAATCTGGGGCTCGAAACCCATGTCCAGCATGCGATCGGCCTCGTCCAGCACAAGGTACTTAATGTTGCACAGGGAGATGCGGCCACGCTCCAGGAGATCCACCAGACGACCGGGAGTAGCAACCAGCAGATCGCAGCCGCGCTCGATCTGGCGCAGCTGGGAGCCAATGTCGGCGCCACCGTACACCACGCAGGGACGGACCCACGAGCGGTAGGCAAACTTGCGCGACTCGTCGTAGATCTGCGACACCAGCTCACGGGTGGGAGCCAGAATCAGCGACGTCGGGTACGCCTTGCGCTGGCGGCCGTAGCCACCGCCCTGAGAGCTGGCGGGAACGGCCGAGGGGCCGGTCTGGAAAGCCTGGGACAGAATAGGGAAGAGGAAACCACCCGTCTTGCCGGAACCAGTCTGGGCGCAAGCCATAAGATCACGGCCGCCCATGACGATGGGGATCGAGTACTTCTGGACAGGCGTGGGGACCTTGTAGTGGGCCAGCTCGATGTTGTGGATCAGATGGTCATCCAGAGGGGGGTTGGTGAAGGTGAGGACCGGGTCAGGGACGCCCTGGCCAGAAGCCTCGACAGGAATATCATCGTACTTCTCAAAGTTGATGCCGGTGTGCTGCTTCGACGGATCGTCAGGAGTGCCGAAAAGCTCGCGCTCAAGACGCGGGTTGGCAGGGCCGGCAATGTGCTTGCCGTCACGCCACTGGCCATCGCCAGAGCCGCGGGCGAAGTTGCCGCCGCCGCCGCCGCCGCCGTGGCCACCGCCCTGACCACCGCCACCGCCGCCATATGAGTTGGGGTTAAAGCTCTGGGGGCGCTCGCGATCCCAGCCTGGGCGGCCACCGCCGGCACCGCCGGCACCGCCGGCGCCGCCGACACTACCAGCACCAGCACTCCAGTTGCCCTGAGGACGTCCGTTGTAGTTCTGGTTGCTGCAAGGGACAGTTAGTAAATAGGTTGAGATGAGGCCAATTGCCAAAAGACCACAAAAAAAAACAGAGAAAAAAAACCAGCAGCAAAAAGGAAAACTCACTTGGACCATGCGCTGTTGTTCAGGCCAGCATTAGCCTGAGGACCAGCCGGACCGACAGGGGCCGGACCAACAGGGGCCGGACCAGCGGGCGCCGGACCACTGGGGGCGGCGCCCTGGGTCTTGCGCATGTGGGGGGGGATGTAGGAGCGCGGCTGGCCGGACGACTGTCCGTCGCCGTTGGCAGGGCCGAGGTTGAGGCCATTCATATTGAGCTGGTCAGCCATGATTGCAATCGTGGATGAAAGAGCGGCGAGATGATGAATAGTTGAAGTAAAGGTGTATGTTTCGACGTGAATAGAAAGTCAAGCCGATAGAAAAAGTCGCTGAGGTCTCAAAAAATGAACGGCGGGTTCAAATGAGAGACGAAAGTTGAGGCGAACGTTGGAAGAAGGGTCAAAAAGTTGACAAGAAGCGTTTGACCAGATGAAAAGTTCAAACAAAGCCTGAGTGAATGATAGACAAGAACAAAAAATGAGCAGCTTCCACTAGGAGATGGACGCGTTGTAGTTTTTGTTGGGTTGTTTTCTATTCCGTTTCACGTTGGGCTGCGCGGTTGATCTCAGTCCTTCCTCGCGTGTGAAGAAGTGGGAGCAGAAAAAAAAAGTCGTTTCTCGAATCCTCTAGAAGACAAAGAAAACAGAAACAGAATCTTCTAAAGAACAAAAAGAAACCAAACAAGAGACAGACAAAATGCACTGCGTATTCTGGTAGGATTGGGAAAATCCTCTTGAAAGGGGGGAAGAGGGTTATTTAAGAGTGGTGAGGGAGAAGAAAGTTTAGGAAGAAAGGGGAGGAGATGGACCAGTGAAAAAAATATACTGTAACTGGGTTTTGGATTGTGTCGGAAAACCTCGCGGTTGGCCTAATGCGGTTAGTGCACAGAAAATTTTAGGTCAGTGCAAAGCGCCTTACGCACGGTGGGCTGCTAGGGGAGAGAGATATGTATCTTTTGGGTACATACGTCGTAGTTACTGCGTATCTCAGAATGCCTATTGCACGTATTTGTATGGGCTAGTAACTGGTTGGCCCGGGAAAGAGGCCACTTGTAGTGGGCTGCCAATAGTGGTGGCTGCAGTCCACAGGGGCTGCTCTCATGCCCTGAGAGCTACGAGAGATAGGAAGGGACTACACGCGCAGTGCTAGATACGACCACAGAGCAGAGATACATTCAATAAACAATAAAAAGGAGATAGGCTCCTCCCCGTAAAACATGGAAAACGAGGAAGGTGCGAGGGGGTTCTAGGTTGCCTGCTTCGCACCTGCCAGCTCCTCGGTCTAAGACGCGCGCCCCGTAGCTACGAGTACGTACCAGCAACTTCCTTCCCTGTTGGCACGCCACCATGGCGATGACTTGGCCCAAGGGCTACGACATAACGCCACGGCCAGCTGTTCCAGCAGCAGGAGTACTGCTCGTACAGTTTGCATACAGTAGGTGTTGGCAGCGTCCTTATTTTTGCTTCGCTGTGACTGGCTGCCCAGCGGCCCCAGACAGGCACTGCTCGCCCTTTAGCGCCTCCATTGGCCATTTTGCCACCTGGGGGGCGAAAACTTTTCTGGCTCTGCCTAGTGTGGCCTCACCGCCTACGTGTGCGAGTACTTGCTACTTGTATCTTCGGAGTACAATACCACTTTATTTTCGAGCCACGCAAACGACCGCCTTCAGCATGTGTGCAGAGATTTCTTGTCTTTGGGCCAACTCTACTGCACATTTTTGTCTCGCAGACCGGGCTGCAGCTGCCTAGTGGTCTCGAGGGAGGGGGACTGTCGAATTACGTTCATCCCGTCCTCACCGCTATTTGGTGCTGCTTTAGGTGGTATTGCGTAGTCTGCCATGTAGAACGGCATTATCTCCCGCCGGCTTTCCTCACCGACTGATTAGCAGGTGTTGGTAGATCTTTTAGTTAGATACTAGGCAATGAGGGTACGCAGTTGGGAGCAACCGGCAGACAATTCGGCGGCGGAATTGTCTTCCTGGTCTAGGTGGTATGTAGCAGAAGACAATGATCAAGCCAAGAGCAACCAAGCCAGCAAAGTCCTCTGGCGGCACCAGACAACCATTACATTGATATTCCGTATTTTTGCCTGTATTGCTGGTCGCTGGAGCGGTTGCATACATGGAAAGAGACCCAAGAACGACGCCAAGCGCCCCACGAAGGCCACAACTCTCGAAGCATGGCCTTAAGTTGATACATGTATAGAGTGTGGTTGGAGAAATATGAGAAATAAGCCTAACATCGAGCTGTCCATTTCTGAAAGAGTGCTAAGCTTGCAAAGATCTAGAAGAGGGTATAGGAAACCAAAGAACAATGTGAGAACCGCGAACGGGTGGATATGTTGACGGAGTGTCGCTCGCAACGATCTGGGGTGAGATGTAGAACTACTCAAACACGAGGCATGACCACTCAGGGCCTAAAGCGTCTTTGGCCCATTCTAATGCTACGCCCACGCCTGAGTTTCGCCGCTTCACCTTTTGCAGAAAACGAGCCAATTTTTCGTCGTTGGTCCGTCTGTGTTCCCGTGCAAGTTCAGGGATAAGCAGGCGCAAGCTGCCTGCGGCACGCTCCAACAATTTAGGAAGACCAGGTCGAAGACTCAAGTAGAATCTATCCTCCACCCAGTGGTCTTCTTCTTGAAACAGCCGTGTCCACCCTTGCCCAGCGATCAAGTCTTTCATCCACGCGTTGAGTTGGTCCGTGTCTGTGCCTACCACAGTCAGAGCCTCGGCCACCGAAGCCGAAGACCGTGACTGCAGCGGCTTGATAGCGGTCCAGGCTGCATGTGCTCGCCTCCTGAGGCACTTCACCTCCCTGGACTTGGCTCGAGACGGCGCCTTCGTGTTAGCCGGATCCACGCGTTCATCCCGTCGGTTTAGGGCGAGCCAGTCGTCCCAAGTCGGCTCCAGCAACGCCTCCCCTAAAAGAATGGCCTGGCCAAGGCTTTGATTGAGGGCTTGAATATCTGTTGCAGCTGGCTCGCACCGCCTTTGCAATGTCATGAGCCAATGAGAAAGTATTCGTAGGACAATAATAGCAACAACATCGTTTTGGAAAGGGATGTCATCCTCATATTCGTCACTCTCCTTTGAAGCTGCCGAAGCCGTCGGCGAGCTTGCGGTGGCTTCCAACAACGGAGGACTGCTCGGCCGCTCTAAGAAGAGTTTGGCGAGTTCCTTACCCGTGTTTGATACCGTGACCAGAGTATAGTCTCCCCAGAAATGGTTTAAAAACTCATTCAGAGGTATAATGACGTTCGCGGTAAGGGGTTGTAAAACGCCATCAAGTTCACTGCACAGCGCTTCAACGCGGTCATGTGCAGGGCCATAATCCGGTTCGGCAGATGTTCGGGTTATGGGCCACACCCACCCCCCTTTGCTCTTTTTATTCGTCGTCCCCGGGCTCTTCGGCTTGTACGAAATGCCTCCCCAGTCTTCAGCCAGTGCGATGGCAAGTCTCCCGCAGTAAGCATCTGCCGTGACTTTCAGATTCTCGTAGAGGTCTTCGTTTGTAGCACCTGAGGTAATAATAGCGCCCGGCACGGCGCTGTACCGCTGCATAAGGCTCGTGAAGTTCACATCCGGACTCGGATCCAGATGTCGGTAGCGCACGTACTTTGGCTGGATCCGGCTGGGTGGCACAAAGGGAAGGAGGAAGAAAATGGCTATGAAAAAACATATTGTTATACAGCCGTATCCTTTGCTTGGGTTTGACTCAGTTGTTGGATCTGCTTTTTTCTGTTGTTGGCTCCTTGTGCGGGCGCTTTTATCTTCCTGGCTCTCATTTTCTTTCTTTCCTTCACCTAGTGCCGCATCATCATGATCTGACAGCAGCCCAATATCGTATACATGTCGCGCTCCATCCGCAGCTGACGGCGTCCCCCACTCGATGGTATCGCGGCCTAGTAGGCACAAGTCAATCGGGCCATCAGAGCGACTAAATTTGTCGTCTATACGGAAATCAATGACCTGCGTCCCGGTCCCAAGTTTGATCGACAAGGTGTAGAGCGAGCAGGCCCTGTTGACATGGGAAGCTAGTTTGCCTGGTTCTCTGTCGACGGAAAATGAAGGCGCTTCGGGCCCAAGGTAGATATCGGCATGTCTGGCAGAGATGAGAAATTCATCGTGAAGGCAGAGGTTGGCATCCTGGACGCCGCTTGGTAGGCTGATGGAAATCTTGTATATAGAATAGGAGCCATCGACATGGGACACCGTTTTGCCCTTTTTTTTGTCGCCCGGAGACGCTGGTGGTGAGACAGCAACACTGTCCATCGTGCCGTCGGATGTTGTCGATGCCCTTTTGGTTAGGAGGTAGGAGACATTAGCAAGTCTAGCAATATTGTGAGAGTGTTAAAGGCGGATCGAAACACGCAACAAAGCAACCTTGTTGGTCCTTTCACACTCTTACCAAATACTCCATTCCAAGGCTGTGTGCTCTTCAGTATGTTGTCCTAAAATAGCTTAGCGCGGGCGGCTATGATGTACTTCGCCACAGGGGTGGTCGTAATTAATTACAGGGAGACAGCTCCTTCAAAACACGCTTCTCTCCCCTTGTGGCCTGGCAATGCGAGCAACCAATCGTGTACCAAAATCAAGTCTTTCGACTCTGAAGGGTCCATCATGAGCATTGGTGGAGCTCAGAAAATAAGACGGGCGCCAAAAGTGTTCTCAGTTAAGTTAGCAAATCCCGTAGTAATAAGTTAACCGCCATCGTTAGGCAACACTTGGGGAAGTGCACAGCTGCGCACTCCCCTCGCTTAGGATCCGTAAGGATCTTGGTGTGTTCTGTGGCCGGGTACCCTGTTCTTGAGTGTGGCGGGGATGGCCAGTATCCCACCAGGAAACAAGAGGCGCCGTGGCACTCGAACTTGAACTATATCGACAACTACATTCAAGTATTGGGATCATGCCTTTGAAAGGCCACCGTTGCTACCACTGTTGTAGAATCATACCCGGCTTTGAGCTTATAAACGTACTTTTCCAGTCATTTCTCTTACAATAATCAATCTTTCCGTTTTCCAAGTAGTATCGAGGAGAGCAATAGCTGTATACATAATACCTAACATTGCATGTCTTCATAAATATTAGCTACTAAGACTAGCCAACGCCGGAACATATCGTCTTAGACAACAAGAAAAGCTGCAGATGTCTAGGCTTACGTGGTGTCATGGGGCCTGAAGTCCCTAGCACCCTCACAAGCCTTCTGCAACCGTTTGGCTCTTGAATCATTGCTATCCGATGACCACGTCCACCACCATTTGCGAGCGACAAAACTCTTCAAATAAAGCTCCCATATATCGTGGTCGGAAAGATCGTCAGCGGCGATGTTAGCCAACTCAACAAGATCTTTTTCTATAGGGGATGGATCGTCAGCGCGTAAAAGATTCCACATTTTGCCCTTGGTCGTTTGCTGGCGTTTCTGAATTTCTCTGGAACGTGCACCCCAGGCCATACTCAGGGCACGGCGGCGATCTTCTGGCGTTTTATTCTTTAAATGGGGGATATCAACACCGAGAAGTTCGTGTGGGAGGACAGGCCAGAGCAAGCCGGGCTGAGATGGTGACGAAGGTAAAGCGGTGCCGGGAAGTTCGAGTAGGATGGCGGAAGTACGATGACGGTCGAGAGCCCAGAGAGAGGACTGCAAGCGACATAGGGCGTTCTATAATATAAGGAAACATAGAATTAGCAAAGCGACGGGCGGGGTGTGCTTGAAGTATTCTAGAGGACCATAAGGAGGGTAAGAACACTGGTAAATGTTGCTCACCAGCTGTACAACTGTTTGTGATGAAGAATTGAACATATAAGGGCCTGCTCCCATAAAAGCCGTTGCTGCCGCTAAAACTGCTATAAGTATGCTAATCATCTTAGGTTATATACCGTCGTCGGAGTGGAAATGTTATGTCTTGATGAAGAATGGAACAACCGTGCTTTAATAACGACAATGGATAACTGTGAGAACAAAACCTGAGCTACGTTAGGCTGCCTTGTGTCTGTTGCAATCCTTCGCATGCACCTTCTTTCGCATAGCCGCCCGATATAAATGGAGGTGGGGTCGGGCCTACATAAGCGGCTGAGTTCAGGGGTGCGTCCAGGTGTGGTGAGAAAATAAGAACACTCCCTACTTGTGAGAGTAGAAAATAACAGCAACATACAACTGCATATTCCGTACTCGTACTCTGTACATACTAAAGAAAACGAAAACCCTTGGTTAACTGCTTCCTCTCAACAAAGCTACAGCAATTGGAGCATGGTGCTAGAAGACGGCGAGAAAGCACAGCATCAAGAAGACAAGGTAAGTTTGCCTCCACAGCAAACGCTAATGAAGCTCAAGATACTAAGCATCACAACACACGCTGTAGAGTCCCTTAGAATCAATTTCTAGCCGTGGAAACGAATTTCGCGCACTGCCGCCGTCTCCGAACAAGATGACAGCCTCTTTACCGTCTCGTACGCCCGAGGCGGCCATAGCCCAAGAAACCGAGATCCAGGAGACGGAAAATACAAATACCTCTGAGAGGCTTCCCACAAGCATTCAACAACCTGCCAAATCGCGAACTAAGAACATGTGGTTGCATTTCTTTGAAGGGGTGCTGAAGCTGCTCCTCACGGTCTCGTCCTCCATCGTACACTTTATAAGTACAAACGAACTCGCTTCTCAGATTTTGGGATATCTCTTCCTCTACTATACTAGTAAAAAGGGTGTAAAAAAAATAGCAGGCGATTTGTACGATGTCGGCACCAAGGTATTCGGTTTTTGCAGCACGGTTTTGGGCTGGAGCTTTTCTGGGATGAAGGGTGTGGCCTCGGCCGTCACAACTGCTCTAAGCCGAGGTAGCACTACAGTCAAATGGCTCGCCGTAGGCCTCGCAACGGCCTTCAAACTCATCCCGGCCACGACTCTCCCGCCTTTCGGCGTCGAACAGCCTGTCGTCCCGCGGCCAATTCACTCCATACCGCTCAGACACGTCCCCAACCTGGGTCTCGCAGAAGGAATTATGAGACCGCACGCGAACGTGCTGCAAACCTCTTTGAGCCCCATTTCCGACCAGTCCGAGAATCAGCTCTCATTACCAGATGGGATGGCTATAAATATTCCCTGGGAACCGTTTAATCTGACCATCAGTGACAGCATTCGTGATGTGGAAAGCGAAAACGAAAAATTAGGAAAACAGATGCACAGCAGTCTCGTGGACGAGCAAAAAGAATTACGCAATTTTCGCCAAACACTGCGCAGTGAGCCCGCTTCGAGGCTACTTGTGACAGATTCGGACTCGGGCATCAAAAGCTGGCGACACTCACCTTTGCAGAAAGTGAAGGCAACGGTTTTAGGGTGGATCTTTCCTTCCGTCAGAAGCCACTTACGAGATCAAATGGACACGCTGGAGTCGATCCTGAACAAAGGTCGAAGAAATAGGGCAGAATGGGCTACAATCATGGTTGAATCAGCCTTCACCGAACTTCGAAGCCTCGATAGGCCTGTATGCAGCGCTTCTGAAAAGTTGAGTTCCGTCAAGTGGGACTTGGAAGAAAGGATCTTGCTGCTGCCTTTGTATACCATTGACGACGACAACAACAACGACGACAAAACCAAGGGGATCGTTTTGGCAGAATACTCTGAAATACTTATGCATCTTAGAGCGACGGCCGCCAGCTTTCAACACATGTGCACTGCTATTGAAGCGGATCGAAAAGCCGCTATTTCCGTCACATCGGAGCTCGCAATTGAAGTAAGGCAGTACCACAAAGAGATCAAATTTCTCCGAGGCCTACGAGATCGAGTGGGATTCGACCCGCTGACTGCCGCCTCGACATTATTGGTATTTGAAAAGGAGATGGATGACATGGCGAAGCGTACTCTGAAGATGCTACAGTTTTGGGAGGATCACAAGGCGGAATGATGGGAGCAGACAGAATAGCGGAGTATACGTGCTGAGGCTCCGGACACAACGCACAATGAGAATGCTCAGCGGATCACACGGGAAACACCAAAAAGTAGAAAGCAATATAATAGGAACTATAGCGAAAGCAGAAGAACACCCAAAACCTCGAGGCTATGCCGCGAAATAAGAATAAAAGAGTTTGAAAACACCAGCGATCATGTACACATACAGCTACCCTTGTTAGTACCGGGTCGAGATGCAAAAGACCGAGAAAGCTTACCTTGCAAGTCCAGCCTGGGACATCAAGCATGTCGTTTCTCTGCAGGCAAGCAGACGGCTAGCCCCCTACAGCTTGACTATCTGCTGCTCGAGAGCTGTTGCGGCTCCGGCTTCGGGTTGGTCGTCACCAACGTTGGTGGTGCTCTCGTCGTTGTCGTCGTGAGCAAACGAAAAGCCTGCATCCCGCAGCTCACTGGCGCTCACAGAGGCGGACAGCCCTGCGTACGGCCCCGTGCGGATGTAGAATGCATGAAATCCCATGACGGCACCGGCATCGTTGACGACGGCGCACCCGCGGCTGCCCGGAGCTGGCCGCAGCTTGTGCTCGTTGCCCTCCTCCTGGCCGCTAAACTCCCAGTTGTAGACGGTGAAGATGGGCCGTGCGGGCCGCTGGGCGTCCGACGCACTTGTCTTGGATACTCGGACCGACTTGCCCACGACGACGGCAGCCAGCTTGTCGGTGTGCGGGGTGTTGAGGTAGCAGGTCTGAAGAAAGGTGTCTTCGTCTGCGGGCAGGAGGCCTGTGAAAGCCTCGGGGCGCATGTGGTGGAGGTACGACTTGAAGGGCTGGTTTTCAAAGGGAGTGTCGGGGGTGAGCTCAACGAGGCAGATGCCCGAATCCGAGAGGTCTTTGCGGGCGTGGCCGATGTACTGGCTGGCATCCGTGACATCGGGCAGCCAGACCGCGCCAGTGCTGCCGATGCCGTGCGAGGCGGCCGTCATGTACTTGCGGCCGTCGGCGTCCTGCACGAGGATGCCCGCAGTCGAGTGCAGCCGCAGCGACGGCCCTTCTGCATCGTCTGCTTCATCTGCCAGGGCATCTCGCGGACTGTGGCTGCTGCAAATCAGGACACCAGGACGCACGGTCTCGTAAGGAGTATTGTCGATGACCTCCTCGTGCTGCGAGGCAGACGCCTGCTGTTCACTGTCGACGTCGTCGTCGTGGGGCGGCGGACGCTGCAGATTCTGCTCGTGGTCATACTGCACCCACCAACCGGCAATGATTTTGGGAAACTGGGTGTGAGGGCCGTTGATGCGGACATCGTCGGCTAGAATGATGCGGAACTTGTGTTCCGTCGTGAACAAGATCTCGCGGATGCGTACGCCGAAGAAGCGGACGCGGAAGTAGGCACAAATGTGCGCCGCCAGCTCACGGAGGAGGGCATCTGGGTAATAGGTCTTGCGCCAGAAACGATCACTAGTGACCATGGCCGCGAGCGAGCCGCCATTCTCGGCTTCTGGGAACACAAAGGGCCGGCCGTGGCCGTGCTTGGACACAATGGTCAGGGGCAGTCCGCCAATGACGACGGGCCACGGCGTGGGTGGCAGCGTCTCGACGAGAAACTGGAGGCCACGGCCGCTCGCCTCGACAGACGTGAAAGTGCTGGGAAAGATGCGCTGTAAAAGAGTCTGCACATCGGGGTCGTGGATCTTGACATCGTCGCTGCGCAGGTCGACTGGCAGTGTGATGTCTCTCACATTCCACGGACGATGAGAAGGGCTGGAGGGGACGCTGCTTTGACGGGACTTTTGGACCCGTGTCTGTTTCCTGGAGTCTTTCTTGGTGACTTTGTTATTCTTGGTGGTGGTGTGTTCACTTTCCAGACGTGTGGTGCTGATGACGGAAACGGAAGAGCGAAGAGCCATGGTCCTCGGCGGGTTGTGCAGGAGCTGGGACGACTGGCGTTGTCTATACCTGAGCTTCTGGGGCTTCTCAGGAGCCCTTGTGACCACGTCGAGAACTTTCATGGTGAAGGAGTCTGTGGTGGAGGTGTGTGGTGCTGTTGAATATAAGTGACTACGGGCTTGGGTTCGAGTTGTACAGCGATTTGGGCTGAAAATGGGTCGAGGTGAAGTGGGAATGAGAACAAAAAAAGGCGAGGGTGGACGAGCAAGAGAACCGATTCCATCTACACATATATTCTCACATAATGAAGGCAGGGCACATTAATACACTAACACGGGCATGGCTTTCTGTATAGTTCCAGAACTTATTTAAAGTTCAGCCCTCCTTCCTCACGGTCGAGCCTCTTGTACCCTCCTTCTCCCTTAAACCCAGTGGCACAATTACTGTGTAGAGTATGGGAAGAAACGAGTGCATGCTGGATTCATATATATTTCGGCACTCTTCACATTCAGCATTCGCCCGATCGTTCGTAGTCTTCATCAATTTGATGCGTACATGCACGGCCTCAGGAGCCCCAAAGCCTTGTTGTTTTCTCCCTATAACTAGGAGAACTAAAGCTGCTGGGTCGGCGGCTAGGCTATGTCACATGCAATCAACACTGTACGAGGGTGAACTCTGTCTAAAAAGGAAACCATGCTGCTTTCGAGTTGCTAGTTTACATGACTGTATGGCATACACTTTGGGGGCTGTCTCTCTCTCTTTCTGTCTCGCCGCCCTTGGCATCACGTGCTACGATCCATATCTTTTTGGTGCTGATCTAAGGCACTTTGACAACCCGGTCATCGTCG
Source organism: Graphilbum fragrans (assembly GCA_001513895.1). Taxonomy (NCBI): domain Eukaryota; kingdom Fungi; phylum Ascomycota; class Sordariomycetes; order Ophiostomatales; family Ophiostomataceae; genus Graphilbum; species Graphilbum fragrans. The sequence goes on from LLKO01000001.1 coordinate 2,177,211, forward strand.
TAGCCAATATCCACAACACCATCCTTGGTAACGGCCTTGACGATGAGGCCCTTGAAGTCAATGGGCAACCGTCTCTTGAGTTCGTCGGCGCACATGTTGAGGATTTTGATGCCCTGGGCGAGGGTGATGTCGGGGTGGTGGTGCTTGTCGAGAATAGACAGGCAGTAGTATCTGGGGAGTTAGAGGGGGTTCTCAATAACGCGGAGAGATACGCAGAGATGCAGAGAGCAGCGGGGAGGATCAAGGACACGACGTACTGGGCATAGCCGTGGGCTGCATAGGGCACGGGGGCCAGGGCAGCAAGGTAGTCGAGCCAGTACAGAGAGGGCTTGAGTGTGATGGGGTCGACGCCGCCGAGCAGCAGGTTGACGTTGTATGGCTTTCTTGACCGCAGGCTGGAGGCCAGCTCGCCGCGGACGTAGTTGGCGACGGCTGATGGCGACAGGTCGGCTTCGTTGCGCATGGTGTAGAGCTGGACGTTGGCCTGGATGTACTCGGAGAAGTTGACTAGAGGGTTAGCAAGCACACAATCACAGCCACAGCCACACAAGACCAAAACCAAAACCAAAACCAAAACCACAGCCAACTGCAGCTCAATAACACCACTCACTCGTGTCGCCAGGCTCGCCGGAAAAGGCCATTAAGGTGTGCTTGTTGAGCTGGCGGGTCTTGTCGTCGGAAGCCTTGAGGACGGTCGGGCCGCGCATCGCCGCCTTGGAGGCCGCGATCAAGGTGAAGTCCTTGCCCGTGATGCCGAGCAACACATCCCTGGATCAAACGGCAGACGGTTAGCATGCATTCAACCAGGCCCGGTTGCTATCCCGTAGCTTGGGTCACAAGAAAGACGTGGGCGTCAGCAACGACGTACATTGTGCGTGGAGGCCCAAAGGACAGAAATAAAACGGGCAATGCGGTATTCTAGAGAGGCACAGGATGCTATTCAATCCTCTGCAAACCGAGATCGTCGTTGGAATCCGATGCTGTGTGGAGGTGTAGAGAGGACGGAAGCTCTGGGGCTTCTTTTGCTTGGACGTTAGGAACGCGCCATTCAGCTACAGCCTACTCTGTACTTACGCTCGTACTGCGCCAACGCCAGCAGACCGCCTGCCTTGCGGTGGGTCGGGGAGCTTCGAGTGGTGCCGGAGAATAGTAGCTCCCACGGCCGAGCAGCGGACCAATGAGGCACGTCGGTGGGCAGATAGAGAGGAAAGTGGGTCTACCCGATTATCTTTCTCTCTTTTTTTTTTAAGTGGGGACCCCAAAAAAAGTTCATAGACAGTGGCAGTTGAGCCAAAGGCACATGGACATGGTCAACTTTTCCAGCTTGCATTGCACGTTTGCGTTTTTGTATTTTCTTTTCATGACCACCACCTAATACCACACATTCCTGCAGCCTGTGACCAGCTTCGCGGCCCCAGCAAGTCGGCAGCCATGCCGTCGTTCTTCACGAATCCAAATGAGGGAACATCGAGCGAGAAGAAGAGGAAGCGAATCCTAGGGCTCCAGGCACCGAAGAAGCGGTTTGCCGCAGCAGCCGGGTCGGCGGAGGGCCGGCCACAAAAGACGGGCAGCGGCGATGGCAGGCGGTTTGGCAAGAAGCCACCGGGCGCGGCCGCGTCGAAATTCAGCGGAAAAGCTGCGAAATCTGCGAAATCTGTGAAACCTGTGAAACCTGCCAAATCTGCCAAATCCGCACCAGCAGCCGACGAGGGCGACGACGAGTCGATATCGGGCAGCGATTCGGAGGAGGACGACAAAAGCCGCGGCGGTCCCGACGGCGACGGCGACTCCGGAGTGTCGGGCGACGAGAGCGACTCAGAGGTCGAGGGCGCCGACGGCGAGCCGGAAACGGCGGCCGAACGACGGCTGCGGCTGGCGGAGCGATACCTGGACAATGTGCGGCAGGACGTGGACGAGGTGTTCGGATTCGACGCAGAAGAGATCGACCGCGACCTGATTGCAGAGCGGCTGCAGGAGGACGTGGCCGAGAGCAAGGGGCGGGTGTACCGCAGCCTGTCGAGCGAGCTGCAGTTTGAGCAGGCGTCGCACTGCTTGGTGCGGTGGAATGCGCGCAACGTCAACGGCATTGCCGTCTGCGCGCCGTATGCCTACACGGTGTCGCACGACGTGCACCTGGTCAAGTGGCGCATCCAGGAGCGGCCGGAGCAGCAGCTGGCGCAGTGGACGGCGGCGCAGCAGGAGCGCGCGCAGAAGACGAAGAAGGCGAAGAAGAACAAGAATAAGAAGAAGGCCGCACAGAATGGCGAGGGTGCTTCAGGCGCTTCAGGCGCTTCAGGCGCTTCGGGTGCTGCGGCAGCCACCACAGCCGAGCGGCCCCCCCCGCCGCCGCGCAAGAAGCCGGAGCGGCTGCTCGTCCGGCGCGGCGAGCCGGGCCGTCGCCACGACAAGACGTTCCAGGGCCACGTGGGCGCGATTCTGTGTGTGGCGGCGTCGCAGGACGGGCGGTTTGTGGTGACGGGCGGCGCCGACAAGCGTGTGGTCGTGTACGATGCGGCGACGCTGGCGGTGCTGCGCGTCTTCACCAAGCACCGGGCGCCGGTGCTGTCGCTGGCGTTCCGGCGCGGGTCCAACCAGCTGTACTCGGGCTCGCAGGACCGCACGGTCAACATCTACAGCCTCGACGAGCTGGCCTATGTGCAGACGCTGTTTGGCCACCTGGGCCCCGTGGCGCACATCGACGCGCTGGCCCAGGACCGCTTCACGAGCGTCGGCTCCGACGACCGCGTCGTGCGCGTTTGGAAGGTCGTCGAGGAGCAGCAGTTTGCCTTCAAGGACGAGCGCGCCGGCGCCAAGACCAAGACCAAGGCCGGCGGCATCCTCGAGGCCAGCGTCGACTGCGTGGCCATGCTCGACGACGAGCTCTTTGTCACCGGCAGCGACATTGGCTCGCTGACGCTCTGGAGCACGCAGCGCAAGAAGCCGCTGTTTGTCGTGCCGCACGCCCACGGCCTGGACGCGCCGCGCGTCGCCGGCCGCGAAAAGTACGACCGCGCCTACGTCGACGACCCGGCCTTTGCCGCCGCCAACCCGCCGCCCCCCGCCTTGCCGCGCTGGATCACCGCGCTGCGCGCCCTGCCCTACTCGGACGTGCTGCTGAGCGGCAGCTGGGACGGCCTCGTGCGCGTGTGGCGCCTCAGCGACGACAAGCGCCGCCTCGAGGCCGTCGGCGTGCTGGGCAGCGCGGCCGTCGAGCAGCAGGACAAGACGGCGCCTAGCGACAACAACGACGACAACGCCGCCCACATCCGCGGCGTCGTCAACGACATTGCCCTGTTTGAGCGCGGCGACCGCGGCCGCGACGGCCTGAGCGTCGTCGTGGCCTTTGGACAACAGCACCGCCTGGGCCGCTGGAACCAAGTCGACCGCGGCCGCAACGGCGCCATGGTGTTCGAGGTGGACCGCCTGGATCCACGGAGCGCGCTCGCCAAGAACTAAGCAGAGAAACACAAGATGAGAGGCTGAGCATGTGTGTGAATAAAACAGGCGTGGAGGTGATTCTTAGACAAAAGCATAGCCAATCGGCGGCCTGGCGTTTTAGGGGACAATAATGCAAGGAGACGGCGGTTCTATCGTTCAAATGTAAATCAGTGTGTGACATGTTGTACTTGTAATATGTGGCACAGCGAAAAGCAAATCGAGCGCGCGGTGCTAGGGACAGTTAGACATGTGGGAACCAAAACACAAAGCATGGTCGTGTAGTGCACTACTCATTAGACACATCTGCCATGTATTACTGTAAGGCGCCTGTCCTCGGCTTGCACCGCCGTACTATTATATATGCCCTCCTGATCCCACCCACCCTTCCGACCATAAACGCCAGATGGACAAACTCTTGGACGGATGAGCGCAAGCACAGGCTCTCTCGTCGCTGTTTCGACACCAAGAAAATACAATAAACACACGGTAGAAACACGGTAGAAACACGGTAGAAACACGGTAGAAGCACTGTAGAAACACGCGGTAGACAAGCAGCTCGTCTCTACCGCAGGAAACGCCTGAGAATGTTGCCAACAGGGAATATGATAAGACGGTTTCTGCCCGTCAACCCTGGAACCCGCGGTCGCGGTGGTACTCGTGATGGTACATGCGGCAGGCCTCGTCGTCGATTCGGTCCGGCGGATGAGGCCGGGTGTGGTGGTTGGGGCCGTGAGTGCCGTGGTGATTGCTGTGGCGATGAGGGCTGTGGTGGCTCACAAACCCCGTGCACCGCTCTTCCGGCAGATGGAGTGTCTGCCGCAGATGCCGCAGCGGCTGGCTGTCTTGGAGATGCCACGCCCTTGTCGGTGTATGCTCGGCTCTCGGCCCCAGTCCTGACCCTGAACCTGATCCTGACCCTGACCCCGACCCCGACCTTGAGCCTGAGCCTGACTCTGAGCCCGACTCTACAGCTCGCGGCGCCCACAATGGTGACCGTGGCCGACTGCACACTAGGATCACCGAATCTCCATCACCTTCGCCGTCGCTGTCCATGTCCATCCGCTGTCGTGTCTGCCCCCGCAATGCAGACGGCGGCGGGTGCATGGAACGCCACCCCGTTCGAGGAGCACACGGCCGGTATGGCGTGACAGGTGGTCTGCTGGCTCCGTACGACGGCGAGGCCGCATACGAACGCACGAGAGGCGGGCGCGGCGGCTGTGGTTCGTAGGTGGCTGCAAGCCACGCGGATCTAGAAACAGAATAGCCCATCGGCACGGTCGTCGGTGTCCGAGGCGGCGGCAGATGATAAGGCGATGGATGAGGCGGACGTCGTGACGACAGCCCTCCATCTTCCGGGCCCCCGAAGCCGGTACATTGCCAGCCGACGTCGTTTTCGGCGGAGCGAAGCGTTGCGGAATACTCGCGTTTGAAGGCAGGCTGCTGCTAACCCTCTGCCTCAAACACGGCCGGCAACGGAGACGGCTCCTTTGCCAAGGTGGGCCTGGCTCCTGGCGACGTGGACAGGTCGTGGTCGCCAAGGGTGCCCGCAGCGCCTTTCTGCCGCCGGGGCTTGTCTTTCGGGCCTTTGCCTTTCTTGGTTGGCCCGTCTCCGTCTTCGTCCTTTCGGCCGGCGTCCCCCAAGGCTGGCGGCTGCGAAGACGGCAGCAGCGGAGACGACGACGCAATGGGAGACGAGCTGCGGTTGTGATGGTGGCTGTCGGAGTCGGAGTCGATCAAGGTCGCCACTGTCTTAGCCGCAGCCGTTTTCGCCGTCTTGGCTTTGGCGGCTTGGGCAGTTTTCGCTTTGGCTGCCTTCCTGGACGCCTTGGCTAGCTTCATTTGCGCCTCTTGGGCCGTCTGGAACTCCTTTTGCTCGTGCAGTATCAGCTCCCGCAGCTGCTGCCGCATGTCTGGCGGCGAAATGTCCCATTTATGATGCTGCCGCAGTACAATGTCCTCGATGAACCCGTCGGGGTCCTTGAGAAACTCCTCCATATAGAGCAACAAGAACACACCGCAGTCGCAAAAGTTCTCCTGCAGCGGCACCGCCTTGGCTGTCGTACCTAGCCGTCCTGGATCACGCGGTTTGACCCCTTTGCGGGCCTCGATCTCTGCCATGATCCACTGCTTCAGGTGGTCGACCGACGCCGCATGCACGCTGCCCAACGAGTCCAGCGTCACGATCCGCGGGCCCTTGGGATCTTGCTTCTGGGCGCCCGGAATGAACAGTCTCCTGCGGTTCTTTCGCCTGCCAGGCGGCCGCCGAGAAGACGAGGCAGCTGATGCTGCGGCCGTGGTCGTCGACACCCGTGGAGACGATGCATGGGACCCGTCGGCTTTGCCTGATATCCGCATGCTTAGGATATCACTCTGGACCTCCATCACGTCGTCATCGTCGTCATCGTCGTCATCATTGTCATCGTTGTCGTCGTCATCGTCATAGTCATCGCCGTCGCCGTCGCCGAAATCGGCATCATCAACACTCTCAATCTCGCTGTCTGTGACGAGATTGTGGTGCACTCGCCTCCCTGCGTCGTCGATAATCGTGACTTCCTTTGCCCGCCGATTGGTGCGACCGCCAGCAGGTCTTGGTGCATCCACGTCGATAGCCATGGCTGAATCCATCCCAGTAGAGATCCTGCTTGCTTCAAGATCGACATCAATAGGAGCAGGAGTCCTAGCCGCCGCCCGCCTCAACCTCTTAGGCACGGGAGAGGGCACTGCGCCCTTTGATTTGCCCTTATCGATAGCCGCCTGCCTTGAAAGCGGCTCATTAGGCGCACTGGGCAGGGCTGCCTCGAGGATCTTGGGCACATTGCAGATGATCGCCAGCCACCAGTGCGAGTGTTCGTTGACCGGCACCACAATGTAGTCGTACGAGAAGAGATCAATCTTGGCCGTCCACCGCTTGACACCGTCAAACGAAATCGTGTTGCCAAATTGGGGCTTGAGCTTCTCGTAGAAAAAGGTGTTGTGGAAGTACACCCGCTTTGAGATCGACGAGCCGCCCTTTGCCAGCGCCCCGTGCATGTACTGCATGTAGAAGTTGATCACGTTGTCGTTGAGAAACTGGCCGTCGTCTAGCCGGCCCATGTCGTACTTGTCCACCGTCGTCCGCGAATAGGTGAGCGGGATGCGCCAGTCCTTGTCCCAACCTGGGTTCATCTCGGTCCAGCGAGGCGGCGCAAATTCGTCATCACTGCCATTCAAAAACGGTCGTGGCTTAGGGGCGTTCTGCAGTCTTAGCGACTTTCGTGGCGCAAATGGCTCGCCACCGTTGTCTCCGGCCAACGCCTCTATCACCTCGAATGACGCCATGGTTGTGGCTGGCGGCGTGACTTTTGCAAAAGCCGTCGGCGTCGCCTTCGCTGTAGTTGTCGGTGTGGCTTTCACTGTGGCTTTCGCCGGGGTTTTCGGCGTGCCTGCCACCGTGGATTTTGATGTCACCCCTGCCGTCGCAAGGTTGTCGACGTCAATGGCCCCAGGAACGCTGCGGCTCCGGAGCAGCCTCCTCTTTTCTGCCGTCCATATCGAGTCTTTGCTGATGCCGGGAGAGATGTACGAGGACGGTTGCCCACTCGAGCTGATCTTTGGACTCTGAATCTGGGTCTCAGCCCGCGGCGGATTGCTAACAGGTATTTCGTTCCCAGCCCGGAACGTTCTGCCTGCTTCCACTCCGGCTGCGGCTGCGGATGCTTCCGATGCTTTTCTCTCTGCCGTCCGATCACGGTCTGTCAAGGCATTTTGGTAAGCCATATGGAATATTTGCTCCATTTTTCTAGAACAGGACAACAATGTTAGCCTTAACCCTTTCGCACTCTCTCTCGTTTCGATCAAACACTCACTCGGGAATCTCTACAATTTTGATTCTGGACGTGGAGCCAGCCAGAGACGCCCATTTCACAAACCGCGCAGCGTCCCTTTGGTCCTGGAACTTGAGTGCCATCGTAGGACCTATCTGCTCCCCATTCTCCCCCCGTTTCGGGATGGCCAAGGAGACGACAGACGAGTGGCCCGCCATCGTGTCGTGTTTGATCATGTGTATCTGATCAAGGCCAATTCTCAGCCACGGCAAGCCCGTCTTAGGACCACGTGTCTTGTCATCGTAGGGGAACAGAGTGTGTGGATGGGCCGGGTCCACTCCCATCTCGAGACCACCGCTGGCAGCAGTCTCTTCCTTCGGGAGTACATGGCATGGATAGCAAAAAGCGGTCAAAACACGCAGCGGACGCTCAACAATGGAGTCAATGATGTCGTTTTGATTTGATTTTGTCTCGTCGGCCATTTTGGGCGACGTTGGTTTGACCGGTTTGCTGATGTGCTTCTTGGCTGGTGGCTGTTCCGTGTAGTGATCTTTCGACAGTTCGTCCACGCTGTCGTTGACATGCTTCGTGCCGTACAACGCCCTCTTCAGCTCGTTCTGCCCTTTGAGCGGCGTATGTCCCAACATTCGGTCGCGAATCCGGGAAGCGGGGGCGACTCGTGGAAGGTCGATGGAGATGATTCCGCGCTTGGCAGAAAGGCCCTGTTTCGCCGAGACCTTAAGGTCTTGCTCGACGCTCGGGATGATAGTGTCGTGCTCGTCATCGCTGATATCGACGATCTGCTTTGTCGGCGTCGTCACAGGCGGTTTTGGGGGCGCGCTGAGCAACGCTGGGAACCGGCCGGGGTCTGGTCTGGGCGTGCGGGCTGTTTTGGCGGCGCTGTTTCGCGGCCGGCGCTTGGTGACTTTGGTCACCTTATCGATTTGGCGATATTCGTTGACGGAGTCTCGGCTGTCTGGGTTGTTGGACATGGTGCTGGAGTGGTTGCTCGAGGACACTCTGCGTTTCCTCGGCGGGGTGCAGGAGACAAGCTCTTGGCTGTCGGGGGCGTCGATGACGATTTCAGCACCTACACGGCCGTGGTGGTGGGTTATGGCTGGCCAAGGAGATAAGGGGGCGGCCGTCTTTGGACTCGACAGTGGTGACAATGCTTTTCGCTTCTTCGGGGGAAACAGCGGTTGCGGCATTAGCTGGGCGTCCAGTCTGCGCTTAGGGGTGACGCCCGTTGGTGTCCCGCCGAGCCTATTTACCGGCTGGAACTGGCCGACGTTCTGTTGTGGGAGAGTGAGCACGATGCAAAAACAAATAGAACAAAAGAGAAGTTCCACGGAGACATTCAATAGGGGAAAAAACGGGAGCCACTCTTACAGATCGTCTGTGATGGGAAGCCATGTCAAGAATGGCCACCGTTTCCTGGGCAGTCCGGAGCGCTCGGACGACAAGATTGTAGCCGAAAAAGAATCACTTGTGGCACATTGTCCAGCGTGGTCACAGTTGCTGTCCTTGGTCGACGCAAGCCAGAAAGCAACGAGGTTCTCTTTATGTTGCGTCAGCGTCGTGTCGTTCGCAGATTGACCCTGAGTGGCCGCACGAGCTGGCTCGTCTGCCGAACTAGCTGGCGGCCACGCTGCGCGATGCAGCGGGGAGGAGGGGAGGCGAAATGTGGCAAATAGGCGAACGATGTGCAGAGTCGCAACCTTGGGTTGGGGGAAAATTGCGTTCAGGTCGATGCAGAATGGGTTTTCGTCGAGCGGTGTCGGCCGCGGGAGGCCAAATCGTGCTGGCGAGATGGCTTATTCGGGTAGGCCTGCGCCCAGCGATAGGGGGCAGGGGAACGGGGGGTGGGTGGGAGAGACAGGGTCGGCGAGCCGGAACGAGGCTTGGGGTGAGGTCAAGTTGAGGTCCAACACTGGCGTCAGATGGGCTTTTTTTTAATCCTTTTTTTAATGGTTATTTTTATAGGCATAGCAGCGTGGGGCGCGCTCTACACGGCTGGGGACTTGCTAAAGATGGTGGGGCCTACGACGACCGCCTCGTCGCTGTCCGATTTGGCAGTTTTCCCATCGCACCTTCCTCACCAGCGTGTTTCTTTGTGCAGCTACCGCTTTCCTGTTTTTCGTATTGGTTTCTACAAACAGTCGTGTTCTCCTGAAATTAGTTCTACATATATCTTGTAGCTAACGGGGTTTCCACCCAGACCCAAACCCCAGTAATTGCATTCACCCAACTGCCAGCCTCATATATCTCATTCGCCCCGTATCTCATCTGCCGCCAAATCGCTTTTTACTACTAACCTCTACGGCATCGTCATATCCTATGTACAAATAGGCACACCTAAAAATTGGTGCCGCTGTACTTGCTCTGCACACTAGAAAATCCCTGGGGGCACTGGCGGCCGAGCCCGGCGCTGCCGCTGCGCATATAGCAGACCTTGGCTGCAGCACAGGCGTCGCTGGTGCAGTTGGGGCTGCGGATGCTGCTCTTGCCCTGGTAGGTGTTGAACTGGCTGACGAGGGCGTGGGTCTTGTCGGCCTCCATGGCCTCGGTGACGCGGTGCCAGAAGGTGGCGTTGAGCGGCGCATCCTCGGGCCAGTTGGCTGCCTTGCCGTAGGCCGCACGTGTTGAGTACTCGAATTTGTATACGGGGCCATGGTCGGTGTTGTTGAGGGTGGAAAAGGTGTTGACGTCGGCGTAGAACGTGTACGCATCCATGACCTCCCAGGAGCCGGTATCGACCTCGTACATGCGGAAGCCCGAGTTGAGGTTAGTCAGGGGCGTGATGGAGGGGCCGACCCAGGCGTTGGTGATGGCGTTCTCGGCGGTCTGGACCGTGCCGTTGTTGGTGTAGTAGACAAAGGCCTGGTCCTCGTGGGTGTGGCCGAAGAAGACGCTGGCGATAACGTGCGGCGAGTAGCGCTCGATGATCTGGTAGAGCAGGTCGGAGCCGTTGGGCAGCGGGTTGGAGCCGTCCCAGCCGCTGAGGACGTGGCCGACGAGGAAGACGCGCTCGCCGGCATCCTCGGCCTTCTGCAGCTCTTCGATCAGGAACGCGAAGATGCCCGAGTAGTCGGGGTTGGCCGTGTTGACAAAGGCGTAGTAGTTGTTCTTGTAGTACATGTCGGTGTTGATGGTGATGATGCGCACGCCGTGAGCGTTGACGACGGAGTAGGCACCGTAGTGCAGGGCCGCCTCCTTTGCCGCGGCATCGTCGACCCAGCCGTAGTGCTCCCACAGCTTGGAGACGTGCTCGTAGTTCCACGAGAACTGGCGGCCGAGCGGGCCGTCGTTGTCGAGCGCCTGGGGAGCGTCGAGGTTGTCCGGGGCGGTGTCGTGATTCTAGACCTGTCAGAGATATTGACTCAAAAATGAGGTCCCAAACGAAACCTATTAGGACGTGCGAAAAGGGCATGCGAAATAGAGAGAGGCGGCGGCAAAATGCAGTAGAAAACACCAAAAGAAAGAGAGAGGATCGCGGAGCTACGTACACCAAGAGCGCAGTAGATGGGGCCGCCAATGTATGACTTGAACATCTGCCACAGCGACGCCTCGACATACTCGACATATGCCTCGGACAGCTCGTTTTGGGGGTCGTGGGCGACTAGATCACCAGTGTACAGCGAGAAGGCCGGGGGGTCCTCGAGCGAAGTGCCGGTCAGGGGTCCGATAGCCTGCATGGCCGCTAGAGCCAGATAGTAGGGTGAGTCGCACTTGTAGTCGCCGAACAGCGGAGCGGCCACAGACGGCTCCAGCGTCGTGGCCGAGGTCGACGGCCGGCAGCAGAGACCGCTGGTGCAGTTCGCCTCGCTTCCGACGAGGTAGCGAGCATCTGTCTGTTAGTCTTCTGTACTTTGTCGGTCATCTCCGCTCATCTTCCCTCTCTATTTCCTCTCCTCTCCCTCATATCACTTACCCAAATGCAAATCAGACATGTGCAACACCTTGACACGCTTGCCGCTGCGCTTCGGCACTGACACCGTTGCCGGGCGCTTCTTGGGGAACACCGCCGTCACCGGCTGCACCGACGGCGACGAGCAGAAGCTCGTGCTGAGCGACGCGCAGATGTAGCGGCCGTCGAGGCCAGCCACGTCCGCCTTGGCCAGGATCTGCGTCCAGGCAGCGCCAAAGTTCTCCGGCGCATAGTTGGCAGCACAGGTCGCGTTGGACGCAAACTGCGTCGCCTGGCACAGGGCGATCATGGCCGCCGGAACCGCCGAGGGGGCCAGCTTGGCCACCATCTGACCGACGGACAGCGCGGCGACACAGCGGGCGCAGCTCGAGGTCAGGCCGGACGCGTCGGAAGCAATGATGCTGAGGATCTCGGCCGTGGCCGCAGCGACGACCGCGTCCGCGTCAGTCGAGCTCAGGTTGGCCAGCGCCGTGGGGTACAGCACGGGGTCCGGGTTGCCCTGGGGGATGGTGTCCGGGTTGGTGAGGTTCAGCGGGTAGGTGATGTTGAGCACGGGGTCGTGCAGCACCGGCTGAGGCTCGTTGGTCGGGCCCGGCTTGACTATTCGTGTTAGTTCGCCTACTCTCAACCATTGGTGTCCTCCGAGTCCTGGGTCCTTCCGAGTCTTGGATGTCTTTCGACCATTGGTTTCTTCTATCGATTCCCCTGTTCATGAAACCCACCATAGTAGCTCGAGTAGACCGTCTCCGGGAAAGAGACAGGCACCACATAGGACGGGACGCCTGGCGCAGTCCCGGCAGCTGCCGTCGCGGTGGTCGACAAAGTAGTCGAGCACTTGCGGCGCGTCGACGTCATCGTGGCATGGCCGGCATCCTTGGCACCACCAGCACCAGCTCCGGCACCCGCACCAGAGGCAGCGGCCAGTGTGGCCAGGCCTGTATGCACGGCCAAAAAGGCAAGGCTCTTCATCTCCAAGAGGGGTATCACGAGCAGACAGGACAGGCCGAAGATCAGCAGCAGAAACACGACGGTGGCGACGATCGTCAGGGAACGGCGGGATGCATCTCGGGATCTCATGTGGCGCGGCGGCCGCAAAGTGGCAGCAGCCCGCAGCTATATACTCCTTGCGTGTGGGGGAGGGGTGCTAGTACAGAGCCCTCGTGGTGAACGTGGACGAGGTGGATGAGGTCAGGGTGCTGCACCCACGGACCAACAGTCGCACCAGGGGACGTCCTCCAAGTAAGGAGAAATGGCAGGAGCCCCGTCGACACCACGCGGAGGAGCTAATCGCAGAAGGACCCGACAAGGAAACGGTAGGAAGTCCCTTCTAGGTGAGCTATGCGGACCTAACTTTGGGAAATTGAGAGGAACAAAAAGCTAGAAGAGACCCGAAAGGGGGTGCACGCCAGGGCTGCATAGAAAGCTAGGCTTTGGTGGCTCAGTGGAAAAAATAGCCAAGAGCAAAGAGAAGAATACTCGTATGGCAGAGGGTCAGGAAGAAGGATACAGACGTGGAGGCGGATGTGTCGTCGTTTGTCGGCGTAGCTTACTGCAGTTGTGGGTTGGCAACGGAGAACAGTGGATAGTGGGGCCGATCGCCGCTGATGGCAGGGGTGCTTATCTCCCGCAAAGTGGACACTGCGCCAGAAACGTGCGCCAGGCTGTGGCAGCCATAGGCCAAAGGTGCGGTGAACAAAATAGGGCCACGGTTCGCCAGCCTCACGGTCTAGTTGTCCTTGTGCAAGCTTTTCATCCTTCATTTCCAGTCGGCTTGTTCCGAGTTGGCCACAACGCTTGTTTTGTCTGTGGCTATGTCTGTGCAGTGTAGTGTCTGCGTTTTGTCTCTGATTTAGATTGTATTGGTGTTTTGCTTTTACCTCTGTTCTCTGTTTCCTTCCAGTTGTCCCATTCTTGGGCATCCTCGCTTCCAGCTCAATTTCACATCCTCACACACCCTCACCCCTGCCACCCTTCCAATTTGCCTCACCGACGCTAACTGCTCTCAGAGCTTGTCTTGCGGCTATTCGTAAGCATACCCCGGCTCCCGTTCCTTTGACAACCCAAACTATGATACGACAACACCATGGGTCCCTCCCATAGCCGCTCACAGAGCCCCATTGAACCATGTGTCGCCTAATTAGCGCCGCGTATGCCTCGTTGCATTTTGTTCTCCATGTGTTCGCATAACGGCAGGTAGCTCTGGTGCTTTCTTCAACATACCGCGCCGTGTTTTTCGTGTTTTTTCGACTTTTTGCCTGACAAACGTGCTTCTGGCCTATCGTCCACCCCATTGAGTCCCGCATCTCTTTCCCTGACCGGCTAACCAGAACGCCGGCTTTTTATATCCGGAGCACGTGCTGTTGTTGTCCTGCTTCGCCCTCACCTTTTCCATTTGAAATAGATGACTCTGTAAGGCCGTGGAGAGCACCTCGTGACAGCCGGCAACTTCAGTCTGGTTGGCGTCCCACTCCCCCCGTCGCTAAAATGGAACAAAACATGTCAAATTGATAGCCTATTAAAAGTCTTGTAGATGTGCTTTCTGTCGGAGTATTTTCCTTTGCTTTTCCACCCTGCCTGCCATCGCCCGCTAAATACAAAGCATCGGACCTTCCCCGCCTCTGTTGATGCTTACCATTCCTCTGCCGTGGTTTCTTGCCCTTCCTTTCCCTTCCTACCCGTAACCTAAACGACGCGAAAACGTAAATTCCAAGACTGAAAAAGAAGCAAAAACCAAAACGCGTTCTGTCAGCCACCATAGACATCATTTCTTCCTATCTTACAATTCCTTTCCAATCCCCTAAAATCGCCGAGGTATTAGGCGGCATCAGCAGTACGTGCCTTCTTGGCGACTTCGTCGTCGCCCGCAGCATGCTCTTCGGCCTTGCGTTTAGCACTAGCGCCGTTGCTGCTACCTTTAGCAGCCTGACCTGGTGCCGTGTCCTTGGCCTTCCTCCGCACCAGGCCTGTCAGGTCCGTCGCCGTCTTCTTGGCCTCTGCGACCTTGTCACTGCTGCCGCTAGCACTGCCGCCCAGCGCGGATCCTAGAAGGCTTCCCATGGCTGCACCAGCGGGTCCATTGACAGCTGCATTGATGTCGATGGGGGGCTTGCGTAAATCGACCAACTAGATGTGTTAGCACCAAGAACAAGGCAAGCATGCCGACAGCATCGGAAGGGGGGGGGGAGTTACCCGTTGCTCCATGTCGGCGATGATTTCCTTCACTTCAGTGATCTGTTGGCGAGTGGACTCGTTGTCTTCGGGCGAGTGAAGCGTAGCCAGCTCAACCTCTTTGTTTTGCAGTTTGAGCTGCGTGCTTGCAATGGCTGCCTCGAGCTCGGTGGCCGCTTCGTCGCGCAGGGTCTGGTCGACCTGCTGGTCTTTGGCCTGGGCCGCTCCCGCTTCGCCCTCTTCGTTAGATGTCGTCGTCACCGAAGCGAACTCGAGCGCTAGCGAAAGCTTGAAGTGTGCTTCGGCAATGATTTCTGATTCCTCCGGCAGGTACTGCTTCTTGAAAGCCAGCGATGCACGCGAGTCCACAATGGCGTTGGGATATCTAGATGAGAGAGAGAGAGAGAACAATCAACTTCAAAGCTCTTCTCTAGCCCTTCTTTGCGTTCCCAATTCAGGACATCCACGGCATCCGGCTCTTGCGAAGAACCTGTTCTCCTCCCCAACATGAAAAAAAAAACCTACCTCTCGTTCTCCAGAGAGATCTCAGCAAGCAGGTCGTGTGTGTCGGCCAGGCGCTCCAAAATGTGCCGCAGGCTCGGATCTAGCCTGCTGCCCTCAGAGTCCACTTCCGTCGCAGCAGAGGTCTCGGCTTCCTTGCCTTTTGTTGTGTCATCGGCGGCACCGGTGCCATCGCTGCTGGCTGCTTTACTCGCCTCGAGCTGCTTCTCAAAGAGAACGCGCGAAAGATCGAGGACCTCAAAGGCCACCGCCAGGTCGTCGTCTTCCTCGTCTTCCTTATCTTCGCCGTCGGCGTCGTCGCCCTCATCAGCCTATTTCCATCCCCGGTGTTAGCTGCTACTCTTGCGTCCGCGCAAGAAGCCATGTCATGCTGCAGCTCACCTCTTCATCAGAGTCGTCCCACTCTTCGTCACCAGTAAACTGGAAGAGGGGCTTCTTTGCCTCCAGAGCAGCTGCCTCCTCCTTCGTCGTGCCCGACTTGCTAGGCCCGTCGCCACCGCTTCCGGAGCCGGTAGCCAGAGCGTCTGCAATAATGGATGAGCTGCCCGCCGCCGCGCCCTCGGCGTCCTTCTTCTTCGCGCTCTTGGATGGTGCTACACTGCCGCCAGCGCCTGTCTCCGGTGCCTTGCCGCCAAGGACATCGCTCTTGCTCTGGCCGACCTTGAACAACGCGCGCCCATAGAGGAAGAGGATTTCGGCGTTGTCGGGGCTCATCTCGCCGTTCATTTCCGCCTGTATCTCGGCGGCGCGCGCATAGACCTCGGCGGCCTCTTCGTAGTTCTTCTGTTGCGAATACAGCACAGCCGCTTTAGCACAGAGATCCGCTAGCGACACCTTGAGGCTGAACTCGACCTGGTCCGGCGGCAGCTCCGACAGCGCGGGTGTCACTGCCCCCGTGCCGGGGCCAACGCTGCCAGGCGTGCTGACACCAGACGGCGTTAAAATGCCCGCTGGCACAGCTGAAGCAACGACAGGAGCATCTTGCGGCGCAGCAGCGTCGTTAGCCATGGCTGATGAATAAGGTGAGAATCTTTCTTCGGGGTATAGCGACTTGATAACGAAGTAGGCGTGGCGTGATCAATTGATCGCGAGGTGACGATGCGCCAAACGCAAACGGTGTTCAAATACGGTGTTCTGTGTGGTGATGAGAGTGAAATGATGAGATGCGAGGTGAAAAAAGAGAAAAAGCATAGAAAAATGGAGGTCGAGGTGGAATGACTTCAACCAAGGGCGTTGGGAAGGTGCGATGGTGGATTTCTTTGTGCTGGCTAAGTAACTACAGAGCATACTTACCCACTCCGTACATACTACGAACATCACGCCAAAGTCGAGACGCGATACGAGTGGCCTGTCGACGGGAACTAAACGTGGGCCCCACTATAGACTAATGGACGCGCCTTATTGGCTATCGTTGGGGCTCTAAGAAAGAGCTTTCCAGAGCTAGCACGAGCCGTTTAGGCAAGCTACAGCGCTATAACATTACTGTACAAGGCATCTCAAAAACGGACCGTTAGCGAGCATTCGCGCCTTCAAGCGCATCGTGATATTGTATTATATATTGTATATATAGCGGAAACAGCTACCTCAACAAGCTAGAATCTAGAGTGCCGCTGTCTGCTCTAGAACATGAGAATAGTGGTTGGCACCGTGTTCGCGTAGTGGTGCACATCAGAAGTCCAGCGTTTTTCTATCCAATAATACCGCAGGCAAACGCTCATGAATGCTGCCAGAAGTTGGGCGCCATTGTACTCACGATTAGCACACAGGGGAGCATCGTATTTTCTCGGTATCGGATACAGGTCGTTCTGCAACACAAGGCCAGCAACGCTGATTTTCTCCTCCTGGACTTGGAGTGTGCTGGCTAGAAACGCCGTCAGATCCGGTGCCTCAGCCTCTTCTAGATACCGGAGCAGGTCATTGAAGAGGGTAGGGCATTCGATTAGCGTCCAAATCAGGTCGCTTTCGTGTGATTTGTAACAGTTTTGGTCGAGGGAAGAAACGGCTTTGGCCAGCACCTCCATGTCCTCGACGCTGAGATCGGACAAGATGGTTCTTCCGAGCATCTGCATTTCGTTACAGAGCTCAGCTCCCCAAAACAGCACTGTGTGGCTGCCCCAGGCCTCCTGTTCGGCTTTGGGAAATACCGACCTTCTTCCGCGAAGCCCCCGTTTCACTTGGGCGTAGGATTTGCTAATGTCGCGCTTAATGTGCCTAGTCGGTGTGAAGTAAAAGCCCCTCGGCTTCACTCCAACGATACAATCCTTCATATCCATGTACGTGGACCGTTCCATGTATATGTTCCTAGATTTGTAGCAGAATCGGGTGTCGGCCGATGTCCAATTGGGTTTGGGCACTTGCTCGTACTCAATGAAGTCGGAGAGGTCGAATCCCCGATGCGCAGCAAGATCACCTTCGATGATAGTGGAGAGAAGGCCAGGGCAGGTTTGCCTGATAATCTTGATTTCCTCTCCACCTCCCTCGGTGCTGTCGTCCTCGCCGTTGTCCTCTTCGCCGTACTCGCCGCTGTCCTCACCACCGTCGCCGTCCTCGTGGGGATCCTTGCTGCCACTCTTGTTACCCTCCTTTCTGGGAGATGATGGCGACCTCTCCGATACAGGCATCGCATCCCCCAAGCCACGGCTCCTCACAGCAATCCAACACAGCTTTGATTTCCCATCCTTCTCGATACAGTAGCCGCCAATTGAGTGGCACAGCTTATGATACATGGCGTTAACGTCGAAATCAGTTTGCTCTTTGTAGGCTTCATGCAGTCTTTTGTCGATGCGATTCAAGGGCATTGCGTTGGGGCGAAACTCTGCCACACAGCATTCGAACCCACTCCGAAACTGAATGATTCCAAGCGGCCCAGACCACTGCATGGGAAGCGGCATGGGATCGCGCATTGACGGACGATCCTCACAAGACTGAAAGCCTAGCAGAGAACAGATGGCGACCAGGTCGGGTCCGTTCCACCGCATCGGCACCGTTCCATTAATAAGTTCCGACTCGAACTGCATCTCATATAGGTACTCTGATTCCGGTGTGATACCAAACGCCTCTAGAAATGTCACCCAGCTGGCTCTCGGATACTCGAACCGAGTGGCTTGTGGTGCTTGTGATGGTTGTGTTGCCTTTTCAGGGTCGGGGGCAGCCTGTCTTCTTGCTGCCCGGATTATGGAATTGAATGTAGCCTTCCAATCCCGCTTCGGGTTCGAGGAAGGACGACTGTGTGGCGCCTGTTGGTCTATGTTCAAAACAGTGGCCGCCCTTGCTACTCCTTTTGGGAAGACAACACGGGCCTGCCATCTCTGCCTCACAAGGTTGTCTATCTTCACCTTGGGGGAGAAGAGCGTAGCTTGCAAATGAAAGAAAGACGGGGCCGACACCTTTGGGGTCCATGGCCCAAAAACTTGATCAGAGATCCCATGCCGATATTTGCGATGTTCTGAAGCCAGTTGAAGAGCGGCCACGAAGACGGTAAACAGAGTAATTAATGCAACGACACTGGCAAAAATCCCCGTCCCCATCGACACCCAGTCGGTCACGCTCGGCCCGTCGCCGGGACTCAGGGACATGTTGATCAAATCCAGGAGTGAAATGTGCTGCGAAGTTGGTTTGTAAAACAGAGTTTAGGTTAAAAGGACTGTGGAGGAATAGATGCTAAACGGAAGCGAAGTAGGACGATTTGTGTAGAAATTGTCTTGGGCTATGGCTCCTCGTTCTCGTGCTCTTGGAAGTGAAAGAGGAAAAGGGATAACGGCACGGAATTCGACAGATATATAGTTATATGCTTATAATGCAAGTGCAAACCACCTTGCTCCAGCGATACGACTTTAAGCGCCCACGAGTGGGACAGCCGACCGTTTTTGTCGACCTGCTAGCCAACTAGGCAAGGCTGGTCCTGGCGTGTGCCCGATGAGACCGTCTAAGCCTCAGCCGGCCAGTTGTACGTCGTATGTATGGCCTTGGGCCCCTGTCTCGCGTTGCCACGCGGAAAATCCTACTGTATTGGTCTAGTGAACGAAATGTTGCTGTAGGTATCCATGTATTCTTTTCCATAGCTAAATGCATCTTGAATGATAGAGGGTATCCTTGAGCTTACTACGCCTGGTAGCGGCACCATCAAGTGGAAAACACGAAAACGGTTTAGTTCGTGATGCAGGTGTCGGCGCCCAACCAGCTAAGCCCCCGTGGAAGCTCCGCCACATCCTTCACCCCACAGTGACGGCCAACGAGCAGAAAGTGTCACCAGGGGTTTTCCGACTTGCATTGTTAATGCCACAATAGCTCCGCCGGTTTACGATGCTTAGAGGGAGCCTCGAGATCTTAGCTACTGTGTACGTCAATAGTCCCGTCACGAATTAGCAATCGCATTCAAACCCGAGATTCAATCACGTTTGCAGGATCTCTTATATAATCTGTTTGATGAGTCTCTAGCGATAAACAACGGACAAACACCAAACTAATGTATGGTCAATGTCTGTTGGGTATGGTCACTGAAAAAGGCAGTCACTGGCTGCGTGCTTGGGACTCCCGGAATGTCTACCCACTCATGCATCATACCCACTCTCTCGTACACACCAGCACTGGGATCTTTGCAGTACAAGACAAGCCAGTCCGACGGCGCCTTGGGACCCGTGTGGCTGACGATGCACAGGCAGGTCACTGCTGCCTTGTGCGGCAGCCCGGACGAATCGAGGTCGATATCCGGCGTAAAGTAGACACCCTCCGGTGGCTGGTTTACGCTGCGGGCTGATTTGGACCCAGCACCGCCCATGAGCCCAGTGGACGCGGACTGCAGCGTATACACCATGCTACCATCCAAGTCCCGCGACCAGTCCAGAACCGCACCAGCCGCACGTCCCGACACTGCCAGCGAGCCGGACCGGAGCGCGCCAAAGGGATCGAGGCCGGCCGACTCGGCGGTGACGGACACGACGTCTAGGAAAAAGGTGGCCGCTGGGCGGTCGTCGGACTCCATGCCCTCCTCGTAAAAGTCAATGGCGTCGAAGTAGTTGAAGTCCACGTCGGTGCTGGCCCAGGACCACGTCGGGGCGCGCCAGATCGGGGGCCGCGGCGGCGGCGGCGCCATCCGGGGCTTGATCGGCACCCAGCGCAGGTCGTCCCGCAGCGAGTCGCGCCACATGCCGGCGACGTACTGGCGCTGGCGGTGTTCGGCCATGTCGCGGGCCAGGCCGGCGAGGGCCGGCATGCGGTCGGTGGGCACGGTGAGGGCGAGGCCGGCGTATTCGTTGACGACGGTGCGCCAGGCCCGAGCGACAAAGTAAGGGGGGGTGGAATCTGCGACCCCCGGGGTCATCAGCAGGGGCACCGCCGACGAGTAGACGGCCTTGGGTGCCGGCAGCGGCGCCTGGCTTTGGTTGCCCATGGAGCCGATGCCGCCGCACTCGCAGGTGGTCCAGCCGCGGCACTCCCAGAAGAGCTCAAACGGCCCGAAATGGAGCACGCGCGGCGACAGCAGGCGCTCCTGCATGACCCAGCCGCGGGACAGCAGAGGGCACTGGGGCCGCGGAAAGCCGTTGCCGCGGCGCTCTTCCTGGTCGCGGTGGCCGATCATGTCGTGGGTGATTTGCTGATGGAAGAAGACGCAGTAGTGCTCGCCGGAGGGAGAGGAGGGGGAAGAGGGCGTTGTGCCGGCCACGCAGACCCTCTTGGTGTCGACAAAAAGCCCCTCGCTGCTGGTGGCGGCACGAGTGGCAGCGATGGTGAGGTAGGCGTTGCGGTAGACGTCGGCCATTTGGGCGGCTTCCTGCATCCAGTCCTGGTGGCTGTCCTGGACGATGCAGAGACTGTCGATCCAGATATACTGGACGCCTAGCTTGCGGGTGACGTAGACGGCGTCCCGGAACGTCTGCGAGAGCTCGTTGAGGGCAATGCCGGCCTTGTGGCGCCCGATGGTGGCTTTTGTGGTCTGGATGAAGGTGCTGCTGCCCCAGCAGTGGCTCAGGCAAAAGTAGGTGTCTACTTCGCCGGCTGTCTCGATCAGACGAACCCCATCGTCGAAGCTGCTGCCCTTTCCGACGTCGATCACTCGGTGTGGGAGCACGGCGGCTGTCTTGCCGTCACACCATTCGTCTGCTGGATGCTCGTGGACACAGGTTTCTAGCCATTCCTTGGCAAGGTCCAGAGCCTTGTCGGAACGAGTGCTGTCTGAAATGCGGTCGTAGGGCAAGACACTTTCCCACGCATCGGGGATGGGACACGAGTCATCTCATATGTTAGGGACACACCGGTAGAAAGTCGGATGAACACGATTAGGAAACAGAGAAAAAGGCAGGTATGCGCTCACCGCTGAGAGCAAACATTTCTACCAAGACCATGTCGCCATTGCTAAAATGGCACACAATGTGCTTGAGACAATCGTCTCCCTCGTCGAGGAAGGGGTCATAGTAGAACTCGATATCGAGCGTCTCAACTTCTTGGACTGCCCTTCCAAGCTTCACCAGCATACCTCCCGTGCCATCGACGAGAATCTGGCAGCAGTAGCAAGACCGAGCCGAGTCTTGCAGTTCTTTGAATGTGACGCCTTTGCGAATGTAGTTTCGATTGCGCCTTGGAAAATCAACTTTCACGCCATATTTCGCCAGCGGTCCGTTACCGACAAATTTATTGCACAAGAGGCACGAGGCAGTCTGGGCTGCCATGTTTCTGTACTGGTTAGAGGTGGGATGCAGCAGTAAGCAGCTGAATCCGGGAAGATGCCGGGCTGTGCCCAATGCGGCTGCACACACACTGTACGAATATAATATGCACTGTATACTACACTGTAGTCTTATTCTGCTCTGTACAGGAATCAAAGATCGACAAGGTGTATCGTAATTATGCCTTACATTAACACAATCTAGCACATCTAGTATTAGAAGGAAAACGTATAAATCGAACCAAAATAATAAAACACCGGCTGTGGCCTCGTGCATAGACGGCCATACTTTTGAAATCATGTTCTCTGTCAGTCCTCCAAGTTTGCATCCGTCTAATGGAACTGGTCCTCGGTCACGCCCTTGCCCATGGCAGACGTGCTGCTGACGCCACCGGTGACCATCTTCTGCAGGTCGTCGACATAGTTGGCGCCGCTCCACTTCTGGTGCTTGACAACGTCGACGCCGCCGTCCATTTCGGGCTCCTGGACCAGCTCGCCGTAGGCGCGCATGCCGTTCTGGGCATAGGCCTTGGCGAACTGGTGGCTGATGAGCGCGGTGGTGTGCAGGCCGGCCAGGGTGATGAACTGCCAGCAGTATCCGAGCTGGGCGAGACGGCGGATGTAGGTTTCCTGCTCGGCGCGCGGCATGGCCGTCTTCCAGTTGAAGGAGGGCGACAGGTTGTAGGCGAGTCTGACATCAGCGAGGAGCACAAACCGAAAACAGACACCGGGAACGAAGAGAACGCAAAAGAGACAGGAAACAGACAGACAAAACAGACCACGAAAGAAAGGGGCGAGAAAACAGAGACGGGAAACAAATAAACGCAAAGAACATGGAACAGGCAGCACTCACTTTTGTTCCGGCCACACGGCGTGCACTCCCTTGGCAAACGCCTCGGCCTGCTGGAAGTCCGGCAGCTTGCTCTCCATCCAGATGGCATCGCAGTACGGCGCATAGGCGATAGCACGCGCCACACCGGTGTCGCAGCCGCCGCCGAGGCGGTAGTAGCCCTCGCGCGTGCGCGGGGCCTCCCAGTCAAAGTGGATTTTGGCAGCCACGTCGGCTCCCAGCACAGCCGCAGCCGCAGCGCGTGCCTCCGCGTTGCTCTTGCCCTTAGCCGCAGCGCGGTAGCGGGTCTCTAGCGCAGCCGCTGCCGATGAGGGAGCCGCGGTCTTGCGGATGACCTCGACGACGGCATCGTCAAAGCGCTTGAGGCCGGCCTGGCTCAGCCACTTGTCCTCGATGGCCTGCAGGGCATCGCCGGTCTTGCCGGAGCGCTCGGCCTCGGCCATCAGCTGGCCCAGCGGCGGCAGGCCGGGATTGGTGTTGCCGAGAATGAAGGGGTGGTCGCGGGGGTCGATGGTGGTGGTGATCAGGGTGGCGGCCTCGGCGTCGGTGCGGGCAATGGCCACCAGATCAACGCCCATGATGTCGGCCTGGGCACGGATGGCCACGAGACGGTTGATGTGCTCGCTGGTGGGCACCAGGACCTTGCCGGCCATGTGGCCGCACTTCTTGGTGCCCGGAGCCTGGTCCTCGATGTGGATGCCGGCGGCGCCCTTCTCGATGAAGAGCTTGGTCAGCTTCATCACAGCCGTCAGGCCGCCGTGGCCGGTGTCGGCGTCGGCGACAATGGGGCGCAGGTAGTCGATGTGTGCCAGCTTGGCGCGCTGGCTGGCAGGGGCGCCGAGACGCTCCTGGCGCTGCTTGCGGTCGTGGAAGAGCTGGGCCATGAAGAGGTGGCTGACCTTGTTGGGCACGGTGGTGTAGGGGTAGTCGGCCAAGTCGGGGCCCGGCTCGTCGGAAGAAGAAGCGGTCGACGACGACTGCCAGCCGGACACGTAGACCGTGTCGAGGAACTGGGCCATCTGGGTGACCATGGTGGGCTCCAGACAGCCGTAGGTGTAGCTAGCATCCTTGGCCTGGAAGCGCGTCTCCAGAATGCCCCAGAGCTTCTTGGCCTGGGCATTGCTGGGGTACTGGATGGGCAGCGTGCCGCGTTTTGACACAATCTGCTCAGCTGTGAAGGGCCGCTTGGTGTGCCGCCACCGAGGCTGGCTCCACCACTCCTTGACCTGCTGAACCTCCTGTGCAAAGCGCTGGTCTTCTGCGGTGGCGTCAATAGCCGGGCTGATCATGTTATTGGAAGCCATGGTGATGTCGAGATGTCAGTGTAGAGATGGGGAGAAATTGAGGGACTCCTGGTGCTCGATGATAATCCGGGAATCGTAGTAAGCAACCCTTAGAGGGGGAGAGAGTGTGTGGGAAAGAGAGAGAGAGTGTGTCCCAGCAAGATACGACAGCGAGGCTGAGAGCTTGGATGCAGAGGGAATGCAAAAGGGGGACGATGGGAAGGGATGGGAGAAACGACAATGGAGGCAAATGGACGAGAATAAAAAGGAAAGAGCACACTGCCAACGATATAAATGCCAACCGTTGGTGTCCCAAGGTGCGTCATCACATGTCGGCTCCGCTGCTTTGTATGTACATGTACGAAGGTACTCCGTACATGTGGCATGTATGACTGAACGGCGCACATAGCTCTGCGTCTCAGGGGACTTCCTGCCCGCAAGCTCTCCGGTAGCCGATCGGGCAAGCGGCTACAACGACGACTACGGCTGGGCAGCCCCAGCTACGAGTAGGGCGTCTCCCCGGATTCACCTCGTCTGACGCTTCCTTGTCATCCTTGTCCTTTCTTTTTTCTTGTCTCGTCTTGCCACTGGTGCCTTCCCCCGTCCTTTGGTCCTCCCTTGGGCCAATCAACTTACACAGCAGGTCGCCCTGTCGTTGGCCGCACCGGCGCCGACGCCCCACATCGCTTCGGCTCAAGGGTAGGACCAAGCCCACCCAAACGACACAAGAGACCCAGGACGCCCGCCAGGATGCCAGATTCGGCCAATCACGGCTAAGCCCCTGTCCGGCTTGGGCCCAGCACCTGTATTTGCGGGGAAACGGCGAAACGGAGAGACAGTCACGACACAGCACGAAGGCGCAGGCCGGGTCCAGACTGCGTCGCAGACGACCAAGGGCACACGGCGAACATGGAGAACCAATGTTGACTCACTGGCATGCGTTCGTCGGGCCATATCCGTGGAAACGGCCTGGCATGTACGGCGTACATTTTGGGAGCCGGCGTGCTTCCTTTGTGCCGGTGGGCCTCGCCCCTCTTCTTATAGGGCCTACGTACAAGTCTGTTTACAGGCATACAGCGCTCACCAACATGTGAAAGCAGCGATGCCATCCACGGCAGACAAGAAAAAGCAGTCCGGGAAATGTACGAGGGACAAATGCGCCGTGTTCGAGCAGGCCCCTTTTCTCTCCGTTCTCGTGCGTGCACCTGCTTCCGGTGGAGAGCGTGCCGGCGATCCAACGATTCGGTTTTCGGAGGGTGGGTTGGACCTCGGTTGTTGTGGTGGTTGTTAGATTCCCAAGTTCTGTGTGTCGTTTTTAGTGTGTCCCCTGCTTATGCCGTGTGTACGGCGGCGAGCCGCTTTGCAACCCGAGCCGGTGCCGTTTTCACATGGCATGTTTTTTGTGTTTTCTGTGTTTTCTGTGTTTTTTGTCGCCTTGTACTAGAGTCTGACCAAACAGTCGCGTTTTCTAGCCATTCTACACTGAAATATGTCCTGTCCTCGCATCTACACCATTGAATGTATTGAATAATGTACGAGTATGCTGGCTGACTAGTCGTAATAACGTATAAACCTAATGACAATCTATAATGTAAAGCACAAAGGAAACAACACATGCAATGCGGTCCATGTCTCCCCGGATACGGCCACTCATCCTACTCCATCGACGCCAGCGCCTTCTCGCGCTCGTGCTCAACGGCCGTCTTGAAGGCCTCCCATGGCGTCATGGTGCCGAGCGCATTGCGAGCATGCGCGCTGACCATCTGCAGGCCGTAGACGTAGCTTGCATTGACCCATCCGAACCTGAGGATTAGCACGAGAAGCAACAGCGACAACAAAAACCAAGACTCGGAAAAGAAACTCACCCCTCCTTGGCCACGCCTTTGAAGTCGAGGCCCTGGTTGCCGTACTCGGCATCGACACGGTGCGGATCGACCGGCCGCGTGACGTCGTACTTCTCGACCACGACGCCGTTGAAGTCGTAGTACGCCTTGGTGATCATGAACAGCCACTTGTACGCCAGCCGCTCGGCCTCCTCCGTGTAGCTGTAGCGGTACAGCCCCGTCCACGCCAGCATCTGCTGCGGCGCCCAGCCGTAGGGGAAATCCCACTGCCGGTTCGGCCGCTCCAGCGACACGGCGCCGCGCGACTCCTCGGTGCCCGACAGCAAGCCGCCGTGGGCCTCGAACTTGGGCAGCGCCTTGGCCACCAGTAGCGCCGCCTGCTTCGGGTTGGCCACGCCCGCCCACATCGCCCAAAAAGTCGTGCAGCTCTCGTACGCGCACTGCTCGCGCTTCACCGTGTCGTAGTCAAAGTACATGCCCTCGCGCTCGTTCCACAGGTACTTGTCAATGGCCAGCTTGCGCCGCTTCGACCGCCGGTCCCAGATCGCTGACGTCTCGATCTGCCCGGGCCGCAGCGCGCCCGTCCACCCGCTGCCGTCGCCGCTGCGCGTGCAGTACTCCTCGGGGATCGCCAGCTTGTCGTTGAACACCGTGCGGATCATGCGCGCAATGTCCGTTTCGTACTTGAACAGCAGCGAGTTGAGGTCGATCGTCGCCAGGTTCGCACACACCCGCTCAAACCGGTACGTCGTGTCGTGGCCCGACTCGCGAACCGCTCGGTCGTGCAAGAAGTACTCGTCCAGCTCCGGCTCCGCGACCTCGCCCATGTTGTACGCCCGCATGAACGCCGACATCTCCATACCGTGCTTGGCCGCGTACGGCTCCAGAATGTGCACAAAGTGGCCCGCCTCTGTCTCCGGCGGAATCCCCAGTCCCTCCGGCCGGTACCGCGACAGCCCCGTCACCGGATCCAGCCGCGGCTCGGCCACCCACACATTGTGGTACTCCTTGATGGCCGCCAGGATCGCCGTCCGCAGAAACTCCTTGGCGTCCGGCTCGTCGCGGATCCGCTCGTACACCCGCAGCGCCATGTCCGTCAGGAACGGCGGCTGCGAGCGGCAGAGGTAGTAGGACCGCGTGGCGTTGAGGATCTTGCCGTAGTGCCGGATGCAGAAGCAAAAGTTGGTCACCATGCTCTTCGCCAGGTGCGTCTTGTTGTTGATCAGCAGCCCCAGCGACTCCATGTAGCTGTCCCATCCGTACAGCTCGTTGAACCGGCCGCCCGGCACCACAAACGGCACGCCGCGCAGCGTCTTTTCGCCTGTCGCCGCGTCCACCCCCTCTTCCATGGCCACGGCCAGCAGCCCCGGCTTGTCGTTCATGTCGCGCATGATCTCCGGCGTCACCTTCTCCGGCAGCATCTGCACGTCCAGCCGGATCTCCGGCCGGTCTGCCGCCAGCTTCGAGTAGTACGCAAACTGCTCCGGGGCACCCGGGGGCACATAGATGCGCGGCCGCGGGTCGTCCGTCCAGTCCTTGGGGTCGCGCGCCGCGATCTCAATGCTCGACGCATCGATCCGCCGCGTCAGGCTGTCCCAGAAATGGTCACGGATCATGCGCGACAGCCGGTTGACGGGGTTCTCGTTGAGCCGCGCCTCGTCCAGCACAATCTGGCGCCGCCCGTACTCCCGCGCCAGCGTCAACTCCTGCATCAGGTTCGACAGCATGTATGTGCCGCGGATGTCGAAGCGGTTGTATCCGTTGGATGCCGCCGTGCGCAGCGTGAACACTTTGGGACCGTTGTCCTCGATGGTGATCTGCATGTTGCCATCGGTGTCCTCCTGCGACTGCAAGTTTTCCAGCGTCGACTCCACGTCGATCAAGAACCGCCGCGCGTGCTGAGGCGTGGACTCGTCGTGGCTGCCGCGCCGGAACGGCTCTCGCAGTCCCACACGCGCAAACTGTCTCTGCAGGCTGTTCTGCGAGTATGTGCGCGTACGGGGACCAGCCCGTGTGTTCATATGGCGTTCGTCCGAAGCATAGTATGTCCGCGCATCTTCGAAGGCGCTGAAGTCGTCCGACGATCCGCGGGAGCGGGTGACGCCGGTAGGAGCCGCCATGTCGCGGAGAGAGGGGATGAGATAGGATAAGATGAATGGAATATAGACTCGAAAAGAACACTGCTGAAAGACATAGGTCAGTATTTATCTCTCATGGGTGGCACTGCTCCGGAACGGAGTTGGAGAAAAAGCCGCATAGAAGCACAGCCAAATGCCGCTCTACAAGACAACCGTAGCAGCCTTAGCAGCGAGGTATATTGGTAGATGGTTGAGTTGCAGCTGAGACGACGTACCTTTGTCTGGCAAGAGAGTGTTCGGGACGAATAAGAGGGTCAGTGGGGATCCGAGGGCGTATCAGAAAAAGTCACACGACCGGCAGATCCAGACGGCGGCAAAAGGATGATGCAGCTGAAGAAACAAATAAAACCCGCAGCAGAGACAGCGATTAAGCGGTAAAGCGAGTTGCGTAAGACAGCAGAGGAGAAGAACGGGTGGGCAACTGCTTATATGCCCGTCGGGGAGAGAGAGAAACGTTGAGGAAGCCCCCTTTCCTCCCCCAAAGGAACCGAGACAAAGCGTTTGATGAGTAGTCTGTGAATCCGGGGAAGCAGGTCCGGAATGAGGACTGGCCCAAGCGAGCGACGGAAGGGATAAAAGATATGGAGGCGGTCTCAGGCGGGTGGAATTGGGAAGAAATCTGGAGAGGCTTAGGAGATGGATGAGAGGCGAATCAAAAGGAAGCCGACCAAAAAGAGAAGCCCTAGGAGAGACAGCCGGCGTGTGCTCTGAACAGAGAGGAATGGGCTCGCCCTTTAGTAGTGACGGGTCGGATGAGGGTGGTTGCAAGACATATTTATCAGGGTTGGCGACGGGTTGGTGGGCGGGATGTGGTGGGCAATGGGGGGAAAACGGAGACAATCAAGAAAGAGCGGCGCTCCCATTGGCGGTGTCCCCAGTTTAAGCCTCTTAGCGTGCGTGGGAGGCTCGACGGATAGGCACAGCTAGAGGGCACACCGAGCCTGCGAGATAAGGCGGTAGGCGGTGAGAGCGCTGTATTGCTAATAATGCCTGCCGTAGCGCCTAGTAACAGCAGCGCCTGGCAGAACCGAGTTCAGTAAGACAGGGCGGTGAAGACCAAGAACAACGTTACGGAGCAGTAAACTACATAGTTGGCTGTACAGGGCACTTGGCCGGTTCAGGGGCGCTGGAATGCCACTAACTCAGGGCAAGGACGAAATACAAAAAACCTGGCAAACAGCCACGAATCTTGGCCAAATATGCTCGATGTGCTCCAATTTCTGGCGTCTACGGAGTACGAACACGAACACAGAAATGAGGCATTTGTCTGGTCAATTGGCTTTATCTCGTACCACACACATTGCAAAGCGAACATACCAGTCATGTGCGAGAGTACATATCTTACAAGACAAGACAGAACCCCCACGGCGGGCATACCTTGCATGCAGAGCGCTAGGCCAAATGGGATAAGTCGCACCAGACGCTGCTCACGGGACCAGCAAAATATTGCTCGAACAGCTGCAGGAGATGAAGAGAGACAGAGCTAGTCTAGGCAATGAAGCTCACCGCTCGATGGGAGACGAGCTGTGGGAATGGGGAGAAGTTGGGGGAAATGGTTGAGAAAAAGATTGTGTCCGGGATGACCACAGCTGGTAATCTCGTATTGTATGTGCAACCAACGACCATGTGAGACACATCTTATGCCATATGTACGGTGTAGACGTCATCTGCGACTGGCCAGCTCATCCGAGAACGGCATGCCGAGCGATGGTAGTCCAACACGGAGAGCAAAATACGGAGAAGACAGCACGCAAAAATCCTGGGAATGCTCGCCCATCTCACATCTGGCATGTGGGCTTCCAGCACATTGAATTGTTCAGAATGGCCCAGCAAATTTCCTAGCCAATGTTGGCCAGGAGCTGGGATACCGTCGTCGCGATGCCGGTCGCTTCTCGCTGCCTTTTTTCCCCTTGTCCTTTCCTCAACTTGTCGACGACTCTCGAGCGTTTGGCCGGTCACTAAGAGCAGACCAAGACCAGCACTAATGTAGGATTATCTACCCGCAAGCTATACGTAACGGCATGGTCAAAACGGGGGCCATTGTGGAGGCCGCGAAGCAAGTGCGAAGAAAGTTCTCAGGAGAAGGGCCGTACTCGAGCTATTTTGCAGTCGCCGCCGAATTTAAGGTTGGCCGAAGCCGGAAGACGTTGAGATTTTGAGAGTGGTGAGGACGGCGAGCAGCAGTGAGCTTCCGTCGGGCGTGTCGGAAGTAACAAAGCACGTTTCCGAAGAAGAAAAGAAAACAAAAGAAAACAGGAAACGAAACGACAAGAACAAGAAAGAAAAGGGTGTGGCCCGTAAGAACACACACGTTCCGAGACACTGCCGGCCGAGCCGAGCTGCCGTGAGCTGGACCAAGCTCCTTGCTTTCTCCATACTGTGCTCACCTTAACCAGGTGCCAGGGAGCTTGCCCTCCGATCGGAGCGCGCTGCTCTGGGCACCACCAGCGCCGACACGCACGCACAACCTGGCATTGAGCTCCGATCCGGGGACGTCTGGCCTCCAGAAAGCTTTGCGTGCTTGTGCTCTGTCGTGGAGCCGGTGGATCGATATTTGAAAGTGGTTTGTTGGGAGAGAAAGCCTAGCAAATTGGAGCGGTTTACAGCCTCCACAACGGAGCTGCGAGGAGCTGAGAATGGCTTAGAATTGCATCCGAGCGTGCAGAGGGCACGCTGGACTCGTAGTCACTCGCACCTGTCCCCATTACGAGTTTGGCCTTACATACTCCTCCCCTCACCCCAAACCCCCAACCCGGACCTGGCCATGTGCCACGCAAAAAAAGCCGTGCAAAGAAGGCGGACTTCGTCGTCGCGCACCAAAATCTGCACTCTGCGAGCGATTGGCTAACGTCGCCGACGGTGATTCGCTCCGGCTGCTAACCCTCTGCGGAGGGGCCAGCTACCGCCCAAAGCGGACGGGCACCAGGACAAAGTGACCCGACAGCGGTACCTGGCGCCATGTTGCCGAGTCAGGGGACCATCGTGGAGAGTGGCAGACGCAGTTGAAGGCCATGGCGCCGGCAACGTTAAGCGATCTGGACACGCTGAAAATGCGCAAGACGCCCCAACACCGGTCCAGGTCACCGCTTCGTGCCTTGCCAGCGTCACATGCAGCTCCCTGCGATTCCTTTGTACGTTTTTTGTAGCGGCGGAAGGCATGCGGAATACATGAAGAGAGTCGGAGTAGTGCGGCGGACAAGGCCGTTGGAACAAAAAGCATTGCCCATCAAAGAACAGCAGGTGGGGTTGGTCGCAACACCAACTGACCAGGAAGGCGTCGCCGCTTGACCCCACCTGCCCGCTCAGAGCCCAGAACACATGTACAGACGTGGTTGAACCGCAGCAGCCAATACGGAGTACAGCTCGCGTCGTAGCTGCCGTAACGGAGTCGCTGGACACCGCCTGTTTCGGTTTGAACTTTTGTCGACAACTCTGCGATCCGGAGCATCATATAGAAAAAGAAACAGGCCCCCGTTTCACACGAATCACGCAGTCATCTCCCCTCTCTTTCTTTCTGATTGCCTCCATTTTCACCCTCGTGTCCTCCGCCGCTCGTCCTGATTCAATGGTCCTCTACTTATCCGCAGCCAGCCCCAGCTCAGCCCTGTTCCTTCCTCCTGATCCTCGTCTGCCCGTTTGCCTTATCTAGCCAGCACTTTGGCTTCAGCGCTTATCTCGAGTGAACGACACAGAACATCCATTGCATCTGCCCTTCTGCCTCTCTGATTCTCCGTCTTTGTCTCTCGCTCCCGCCATGGCTCTCTTTGTCGATCTGGAGGACGAGGACGTCGAGCCGCCGCAGCATCTGATGGACGCCCGGCTTCTCTGGAGCAGCAAATCCGAAGCTGCTGCGCAAGCAAGAGCACGAAACGCAGCCGGTTCCGAACACCCAACACCGCCTCCGACGCCGCCAGATGCCCCCTGCAAATCGGCCGCCGCCCGTGTCGAGGAGCGTGTCGAGGATGCGCGCCGGCCTGCTGCCGACGAGCCGTCCACATGGGGCTCAGCGGCCAGGGCTTTTGGATGCTATCCGTAGGCAGACGCACCCCTTTGCTTGTTGCTTTTTGCTTTTTGCTTTTTGCTTTTTGCCTTTGGTGCCTAGCCTTCTGCTTCTGCACTTGCCCTGTTCCATGTCGTGTGCCGTTTCAATGCGTGCTCTTGTTGGCCTCCTTGGAGATCACTAACCCAAGACGCGCTCTTCTTTGCCGGCGCGATTTCCTCTCTCTCCAGGATTGCTACACAAGTTGCTTCCCATCTCGACCTCAACTCTCTCGACAGCCTTTCACGCACCAGTCGCCCCATTCGCCTGGCTCTTCTGCAGCACCGCGCTCCGCTTATGGCCTCCACTCTCCGCTGTGCCAACGAACACCTGCCGGTCGACGGCGGCGAAACGCTGCGATACCGGGCTCGCGCTGGCAATTGGCACTACATGGAAGACACCAGTCGCACGCGATACGATGGCAAATCAGGCCAATGTGCTCGCGATTTGGTAGCCGAGTGCCGCCGCTGCGGGACTGTTGTGTGCCGGGTGAGTCTTGCTGATCTCCTTTGCTCCCAATATGCCCCTTTTTGGAGCTCTGTTCGTTTCCCTCTTCCTCCACTCGTGGCTAACTTCACCTCTAGAACTGCACTATCAAACCACCGGCACCCATTGTCCTCCGCGACCGCCACCGCCGCCTCTGCGATGCCTGTGTAAAGGCGCCGATTGCCTTGCTGGCTAAGCCCCCCTCCGCTGTCGACACGCCTCTCCGCTCCGAACTCATGCGCCAAGCCGTCTGCACCTGCCAGTCAGAAGCTGTTTGGCTGTGCCAGCCTTGTGGTCGCAGTATCCGCCGAGCAGACCAAGACTACAAGGCGTACGCATCCCTCATTCTCTAGATTATGTTCTGATCAGCGGTGCTAACAGTATTCATGGCAGAATTTGGAAGTGGCGCACACAGTATGGAGAAGTGTTGGGAGGACTCGGCACCGGCATTGCTGACGGAGAGCGCGGCGTTGTCTGCGGTCGTGAAAAGCACTGTTGTGCCGCGAAAGAGCGGGAACAAGAAACAGACTGTGACGCCGAGGATGCTCGCGACGCCCAGAACTCGACCGCCAGCAACGGCTTCCTGCGGGCTTCCTTTAGCTCGGCGTCGGCTAGATCGTCGTCTTCCGCTTCATCAGGCTCCCTCGTCTCGCTGGCAGCAGAGGCGGCCTCCACGTCGCCGCCACAAACAGCATCACCGTGGGCCGCACCGATCTCTGCGGCGACCCAGGCCGCTGTGACTTTTGGGTCCCCTCTGTACTCCCCAGAGATTGAGGCTACTTGGGTGAGTCGCCGGACGCCGTCACCCGGCATGGGCCCCGGCTATGCGAGACACGAAGTGGAAGGCATTGGCGGCGTTGTGAAGCGCATGCGCGTGAAGATGGTGCGCATTGGGGCCAGCGTGCACGACTGGGAGGACGAGCTCGCTCGCGGTGATATTTTGGGACGAGAGAAATCCGGCCGCACGCGCAGCTGGTGCGGCTGGTGCTGGCGGGCGATTCCGAGCCGCCGAGACGAAGAGACGAACGGGATGGGTACAGCATGCACGAGTTCATAGCGGGCTTTCATTTTTTTATTCTTTTATTCTGCGTTTTTTTTTGGCTTATTATACGTTGTGTTGAACAGGTAAGAGGAATCTCGAAAAACATGGGTACGACGCTGTGGGGGGATGACGCCACAATCGCCTAGCAGCTACAATCGGATATCAAAAAGAGACATACGCGGAGGGGAGAACTGAAAGCTAGCTGTCATGTGTAGCAGTTTGTAGAGCACAACGACAACGCCCTATTTGAAGTGAGGCCGTCGTAGCCGGCCGTTGGGGGACAGGCAGTAAGCCAAACAAGTTGGAAAGATGAAATTTACGTTACAATACTAGACAGGATACGGGAAGATAGACTCGGCATATAGATAATAGATGAATAAATGAGGTACTGTTGCCTTTTATGCCATGGCATAGTTCGTATCGTATAAATTCTTTATATTTGTACAAGAGATGGATGTTCTCCCCTAGGCTTTTTACATAAACATATCCCCATCTATATGCTGTGATTCCTCTTTTTTCTGTCCCCATTCGTCATAAGAGCACACATCGCCACCGCATTACATCTCCCCATTGTACAGCATCTCCCGCCGCTTCACGCGCTCTGCCCGCGCCTTGGTGCGTATCGGGCCCCAGCGCTGCCGCGCCGCCTCGACGCGTGTGGCCATCTGCTGCCGGTGCTCGGCGCTGCTGCGCACAGCCATCATGACAAACAGCGGCGAGCACGCAAACCGCCGCGCCAGCCGCAGCACGCTCCACTCGATGGGGTCCTGCTCGCGCAGCCGCCGGATCTCGGCCACGTCGGCCTCGGACAGGTGGTATTTCTGCGTCAGGCTCTGGGGGGACGCCTTGCGCGCGAACTGGGTGGCGGGCAGAACGGGAGGGAGCTCCGCGTCTTTGAGGGGGCCCGGATTCTTGGCGCTGGCGGCGGTCTGGAAGAACGAAACGAGGCTCGCGCGGCGGCGCGGATCGGACTTGGGCAGGAACTTGAAGGGCGTGTGGTAGACGGACGGGGCGCTGGCGGGCGGGTTGTAGAGCAGGGTGGCGGAGGCGGCGCTGCTGCTGCTGCTTCCTGCCGCTGCCGTCACGGAGCCGATGACGGTGGTGTTGGCTGCAGGCTGGCCGACAAAGGCCGGATGTGGCGCAATGTTGAGGGCCCGCTTGGTCCGGTTCGCCGTGGACTGGTAGCGGCGGCCGGCCACGACCAGAGACTGTGCCGCTGGTATTAATGCAGCCGTGCTGCATGGTGACGGTAGCCGTGGCAACGCTGTTCTCCGGGTCGAAGCGAGGAAGGCGATGGAGGAAGAAGAAGAGGCAGAAGATGCAGCGGAGAAGTGTCTTGGCGAGGATGGCATGGTTGCCCAGGCGGTTACGGCTGCGGCCGTCATGGCCCGTGGCCGTGCTGTCGTACATGTCCGCATGGGGCACGCAGCTTGCCGAAGAACTCGCTGGGCCGCCATGTTCGTGGTGTAGAAGAAAAGGACAAAGGACGAAAGGAGAGGCAACAAGGCCGCAAGACCCTATCAATGGGTCAATGGCACCAGAAACCGCGCTGCTCGCTCAGAAATGCAGAAAAAAACAAATGAGAGTACACAGTGCGTATGAAGCTGTGAGGAGTTCGCCGCTTGTTCGTCGGGGAGGCCGCGGTCGGGTGTCTCGTGTCTGTTGGGGAAGCTTGGGCTCGCCATTGAAGCTTCGAAAAAATATTGTTCGTGATGTAGCTAGCCCGGAAAAAAATCACCGATGCGATCACGTGCACGCCAATCATATAGTCACGTGTACAATATCGCCTGGGGCATATTTCGAGGACGGGTGAGTGGGTACGCTGTTGTTAGTGACGGCAGCCATTCGCGGGGAAAGGCCAAGGCAGCAGGATTTCCTGTTTTCTGACCACCGTTGCCTATCTTCCACCACACTTGACGTCGCCGACACCGCTTTTATTCTATCTCTCTCTTGTTCGAGCCTGAGGTATCTCTTGAGATATTTTGGTCCCCCGATTTTGATCGCACGAGAGGCGGGCTACTCCTGCCACAGCCGACTTTCCCTTTGTCTATTTCGAGACCAATCGAGCCATTGGCTTTTCGATCCACCGAGGACTCGATCTCTCTCCGAGTACTCATCCAAAACCGTAAAATAAAAAAATGACGCGAACGATTGTCTACGGCGGAACGCTGCTGGCGTTTTCAGCAGGTGAGTGACCACGTCCCGGGCAGAAATGATCCAGCATCGAGTGAACAGCACGCTCACGAGACAGCTACGGCCATGACCATCGCCTCCAACCTCTTCCCACACTGGGTGTCCTACTCCGTGACGCCAGCCGCCGGCGGTCGTCCCTTTTGGCAGGCACTGGGGCTGCACCAGTCGTGCTCCTCCGAGGCGAGCCCGCACTGCCGGCCGTTTCCGCACAGCGACACAGACTGTGCCGTGGGCCCCGGCCAGCAGTACTTTTGCTCGGTGTGGCGCAGCGTGGGCTTTTTGATGGCGCTGGCGCTGGTGTCGGAGCTGGCGACGATTGTGGGCTTTGTGGTGATCATGGGCGGCGGGCGCATGAAGCGAGAGGGCGGATGGCGAATGCTGGGTGCGCTGTTGAGCGGTGTGGCGACGCTGCAGCTGTTTGCGCTGTCGATTGTGGCGTACCTGCTGGACAACGACGACCGGTTCCTGGTGCCGGGCTGGCGGCTGGACACGTCGTGGATTCTGTGTGCCGTCAGTGCGAGTGTGTCGCTGCTGTGCGGCGTGGGCCTGGCGCTGTCTGCGTTTGTGCTACCGCCGGAGGACGGCTACGAGTTCCTGCGGGATCCGGTGCATATCTAGGTATTGATTTCATGGATTGTTTGGACTGTCTGGCGCTGATGGGGGTTTATGGGCGGTGTCTTTTGTTTTATGGGCGTGCGGCTGCACCTGGTTGCGTTTTGCGGTTGTTGGGTAGTTAATTGTAATGAGTCGTTTAGTAAGGCAACATGCGCATATGTGCAGGAGAAGAGTACGCGAAGAAGCAGTATATCTTTAGGCTAGTATATACCATAATCATATCCAAGTCATCATTCTTTGCATCAGACGCTTGCTGTAGACATAGGAAATAGGAAATGCCGAAGGGCGGTATGAGGCTCAACTCGTTCAATCAAAGCGCCAGGACCAAACGCAATCAAAATATCAAAACAAATAAACCAAGACAAAATAGCCCATGTAGAATAAATAAAAAAGACCAAAAGACCAAATAATCCAAGCAGCCAAGTAGCCAAGCAACCAAGCAACCAAGCAACCAAGTACCTAAGCAACTAAACAACTAAGCAACTAAAGAACTAAATAACTAAATAGCAAACAAGCAAGCTCCTAAGCAACTAAGAAATCAAACAACTAGCTGCCACACAACCATACCCTCACTGCGTCAGGAACTTCTTGATCATGGCCCGGAGGCTCCGCTTGCCTCCTTCGCCGCCGGCCTTGGCCTTTTCGCGCTTCTCCAGCCGGTCCTTGCGGTGCTTCGCGTCGGCGCTACCAGACGAGGACGCCTTCACTCCGGGGAGAGGATCCGCGAGTGCCCCCGCGGCCGCTGCTTCGTTTGCTGCGGTCCGAGAACTGCCGGCCCCTTCCGAATCGCTCATCCTGCGCGGCCGAGGCAGGCTCGGATCCACGGCGGCTCGGTCGACCTCTTCGCTCTGGCGAGGACGCCGGTGATGTTGACCGTGACCTTGACCGTGACCGTGAGACAAATGTCTCTGCAGCTTCGTCCGCACTGTCGACGTCGCCGTCGCCATCGCGGCTGCCGCTGCTGCCGCGCCGCTGCCACTGTGGCTGTTGCTGTTGCTGCCGCCACCGTCCTCGGATCTTCTGCTGGAGCCATATCTTGAGCGGGTTGTGCTGGAGCGCTTGAGAGCGTCACGTTTGTCAGAGCTGGAAGAAGCTGTCATGTCGGCGGCCACGCCTGTCTTGTCTCCCCTGTCTCTCCTGTCTCGGGTGCTGGTTGAAGGGGCGCTGGCGGTAGTGGTGGTGGTGATATCAGGAGGGGTGAAAGGAGTGGTGGCAGTGGCAGTAGTGGTGTCTGTGTTGGCTGTGCTGTCCGTGATTTGAGGGGCGTTACCGTCTCGTAGAGCAAAGTTGGGTTCCATGACGCTCGTGGCGTTCTTGACGTCGAAAAACTTGCGCCCGGCCGTAGAGAAGCCCGTGGACGTCGTGGACGGTGCCGGAGCAGCGGTAGATGTTGCCGGAGCCGAGGTCACCGGGCTGGCCGGAATCGACGGAGCATCGGCCGTCGTCGGCCGCGAGTGCCGGTGGCTGGAATGCGGCCGAGAGCTGCGGTGCTCGCGCGACCGCTCCGGTTCCGGCTCTTTGCCTTTGCTGCTTCCGCGAGAAGCCGAAGCCGACGTCGATGCCGCCAACACGGCTGCTCCGACGGCTCCGGCTGCCACCGCGGCCGCTCCGGCTGCCGCCAGGCTCTCCCGGGTCTTCTCTTTTTCGCGGCGCGCGTGGCGCTCGGACCGCTGTCGCTCGTGGGCTACGTCTAGATCTTCGCGTGGGCGCTCCCGCTCTTTCTCGCGCTCTCGGTCCCGCTGCTCGTCGCGATGGTAGCGCGACGACGGCTTGCGTGGCGACGACGGACTCGAGCTCTGGGCACTCGTCGCCGAGAACCCGCTGTCTTGCCGCTTCGGCGTTCTCGGCTGCGAATGCTCCGAGCCCGATCGGCCAGACACGTCGCTGTCCGCGCGATGCCGGTGGTGGTGGTGCCGGTGCCGTCCGCTGCTGCCATCTTTGCTCCCATCGCGGCTGGAGCGAGACGAGTAGTGGCCCGAGTGCACAGAGTGCCCGGAATGCCCAGAATGCCCGCCATGGCCGGAGCCGTGATGGGCCTCACCTCGTGGCCGCGAAGATCTAGCCGCACCGCTACTATCGGTCGCCGATCTCGAAGACTCTTTGAGCTTCTCGTCTGCGAACAGGTCAGCCACAGAATCGCGCAGTGCTCCCTCCTCCCCTCCGACGCTCTTCTTGGCAGGCAAATCCCGTGAATCCATCACAATAGGCACTTCTTCCCCCGACTCCTCTGTCCCCTCTCTCACCCCCTTCGCCTCCCGCGTTCGTCCCCTTTCTCCCTCGTTCACAACTGCCTCCCCTGTGACCGCATCCCCTGCCACTGCTTCTCCTCCTGGCTCTGCCACCTTCACCACTTCTCTCCCCGCCTCCAGCGATGCTCGCGTGGGAGATCCCGGACGACTCAACACATCTGCCGTTGCATAGATCACCACGGCCGCAGCAATCTCATCCTCTGCCTTCTTGATTGTGTTTCTCCGCTTCTTCCGGAGGCTTCTGGCCCGCCCAAGCTCCTTGGCCTCGGCATCTTGCAGGTCGGGGATCACCACAGCTGGCGTCGGTGACCGCAGCAACTCGGCGCTGGTGCCAGGCCGAAGGCCTCCTGAGCCAAGGGCAAACGGTCCTGTGGAAATGTCCGTGGGCTTTCCATCGCCGGACTCGACCACAGTAAACGACTCGGAAAGAGGCACTGTCTCATCAATGACCTGAGACGCGCTGAGACCAGACGAGATGGATCGCACGTCTTCGCCGCGAGGAGTGCCGTCTTCAGCCTCCACGAGCTCCGTCGAGGAACCCAAGTCATCAGCAGCAGCAATTTCTTTGCCATGTTCGCTGCTGCTGGCATGATGCGCTGCCACACCTGCGAGACCAACACCACTCAGGATCGCTGCAACCCCAACTGCCGTCACTGCCACTTTTTCTTTGAGAGATGCGTCGTCCTCAGCTGAAGTCTCTGCTGCCACTGGCGTGATCTCGGTGGAGCCCAATTCTTGCACAGGCTCGCTGTTAGGGATGGCATAAGGTTCTGTGACTGCAACTGGTGCATCTGAGACTGCAGGAGTCTCCAGAGCCGCTTCAGTCGCAGCAGGGGCGGTTTCTGCAGCCTCTGTATTAACCGTGTCAGTGGTAGCAACTGTGGACTCGACGGGTAATGTCTCCTCAGCGACTTCGACAGCAGTGCCAGGCTCTTCTGCCACCTCTCGTGAGATTTCCTCATCCTTGCTTTCTGCAAGAATAGCAGCTGAAGTAAGAGCAGCTGCCCCTGCAGCAATTTCAGGAACCGCATCGCCGACTGATGACGCCTGCTTATCGCCGGCCTCGACCTCTGTAGAAGCGACAGGAGCTTCCTCAGCTACTGGAGCAGCATCAATAGCCCAGTCTTTCGTTTCTGCGACATCTTGGACAACTGGTGACGTCGCAGCATCGGGAGTAGTAGAGCTTTCCTCGACGTCAGATGAAGCTTCAACAAGGACATAGTCTTCCCCAAGAGGTGCCTCAGCAGCTGCATTCGAGGGCGTAACCTCTGCTTGGATTTCATGCGAAGCCTTGTCAATAGTGCCCGGTTCAGCCGTTGTTTGGGCCTCCGGAACACTCTGTACACTTTGCGGCTGAGATGGCTCGACATCAATTGATCGGTCGAGAGGCGTAGCGGTCTCGGAAACACCGGTAACCGTGGTTACTGCTTCGACAGGCGCTTCCACGGCTTCAACGGCGACGGGCTCTTCAGCAGCTATTTCGGCCGGCCCCTCGACAATGGCGGGCTCTACAGCCGCAGCTTCTTCAGCAGCTTCAGCCACAGGAGGCTCTTCAACAGCTTCAGCTTCAACTTCAACAGCTTCAACGATGACAGGCTCTTCAGCTGCTTCTTCGACAGGCGCCTCGACAGCTTCAGCTGCAGCAGCTTCAACTTCAACCGGCTCTTCGACTGCAACAGGCTCTTCGGCTGTGGTAGGCTCCTCGATTGCAACCGGCTCCTCGACTGCAACAGGCTCTTCAACTGCGATAGGCTCTTCAGCTGTGGTAAGTTCCTCGATTGCAACAGGCTCCTCCACTGCAACAGGCTCTTCGACTGCGACAGGCTCTTCAGCTGTGGTAGGCTCCTCGACTGCAACAGGCTCTTCGACTGTGACAGGCTCTTCGACTGTGACAGGCTCTTCGACTGCGATAGCCTCTTCAGCCGTGGTAGGCTCCTCGACTGCATCGGCTCCAATAGCTTGAACTGTGGCATGCTCTTCGACCATTTCTTTGACAGCTCCAGCCGCAGCAATCTCTTCAGCGGCCTCAACTGTGATGGGCTCTGCGGCAGCCTCAGGTTCAACTGCTTCCGGTTCAACTGCTTCAGGCTCGACTGCTTCAGGTTCGACTGCTTCAGATTTGACCGCTTCAGTAGGCTCCGTAATCTCCTCAGGCTGAGAAATCTCGCGAGTTTCGGCAGCTTCAGTGATCTCTTCTGGCTGAACAGTCTCAGCAGCGGCAGCCACTTCGGCAGAGGCGCTGATAGGTCCAGTAGCTTCAGTGGCTTTTGAAGTCTCAACTGCAACCACGGGGGTGGGCTCAGCTGACTCGATGGCAGAAGAGCTGTCGTCAATCTTTG
Organism: Graphilbum fragrans; assembly: GCA_001513895.1. Taxonomy (NCBI): domain Eukaryota; kingdom Fungi; phylum Ascomycota; class Sordariomycetes; order Ophiostomatales; family Ophiostomataceae; genus Graphilbum; species Graphilbum fragrans. The sequence goes on from LLKO01000001.1 coordinate 2,217,809, forward strand.
AGCTAGTTGCCTCTTCAGCAGCCTCTGGATCGGAGGCATGGTCCTCGGCTACAGCCACAGGCTCGGCATGAGCTTGCACTTCTGGCTCTTCCGGAGACTCGACAGAAACTGCCGCGTCTTCAACAGGGGCCTCGGTGACAGGAGCCTCGGTGACTGTAGCAAGCGATGGTGCCGTGGGAGTCTCAGATTCAGCCGGAACCGCTTCTGCAGAAACTTCTTCGGGCACAGAAATGGCCTTTTCTTCGACAGCTACCTCTAAATGAGCCGTGGCCTCAGTAGAAGACTCGGTTTGAGATTCAGGAGAAGCCCCCAAGACAGTTTCTGGAACAGCCTCTTCGACGACTAGAGAAGGCAGGGGTTCGATAGAAGCATCCTGAGTAGTTTCCGGATCCTCACTGTTGGCAGGCTCAGTCGCTTCAGCAACTACTGCATCAACTTCGGCCACAGGTTCAGCAGGTTGAGCAACTGGCTCTAGGGATTCGACAACAGGCTCAGCTTCGACAGTAGGCTCGACAGTAGGCTCGGTAGCTTCAGCTATGGACTCAGAAGCTTCAACGCTTGGCTCTAGAGCTTCAATAGCGGGTTCAACAGCTTCAGAAACGGGCTCGGCTGCTTCGGTAACGGGCTCAGGCAATTGAGCTGGCTCCACCACCTCAGTAGCTAGCTCAGCAGCTTCAGTGGTAGCTTCAGAAGCGTCAGAAACAGGCTCCAGAGCTTCAGCATCAGGTTCAGACACTTTAGCAAGGGGCTCGGCCACTTCAGAAACAGGAGCAGCTTCAACAGCAGGTTCTTGAACTTCAGCGGCCTCGACAGCCTCAACGATGGGCTCGGATGGCTCAACAGCGTCGGATTCGGTGGCTTCAGGCTCAGCAGCTTCAGCTTCAGCCACTTCAGCTTCAGCCACCTCAGGCTCGGCCGCGTCAGTCTCAGCAGTCTCAGGAACGTCGGAGGGTTCAGTTGCTTCAGCAGCAGCAGCAGCGTCGACAATCACAGCAGGTTCAGAAACCACAGCCGCAGATTCCTCAGGCTCTGTAGTCTCTACAGGCTCTGCTGGCTCTGCTGGCTCTGGAACATCCGCAGCTGGCTGGGTAGGCTCCACAGATTCAACAAGTTCTGCAGGCTCTGCAGGTGCTGCGTGCTCGACAGCCTCGACAGAAGACTCCTCAACCACCGGAACAGACTCGACAACAGGCTCAACTACTTCAACATCTTCAGAAACTGGATCGGCGGCCTCTGTAGTAGCGGGCACGATATCTCGTTCAGCGGCTGGCTCAGAATCTAGTTCAGCAGTTGGTTCAGCTGGCTCTGAAGTTGATTCAGCAGGCGGTGGTGTGGAGGACTCGTCCACGATTGTTGCATTGTCGAGCACCGGGACAGATTCAGAAACAGTCTCAGCCGCAGGTACAGCTTCAGGCTCTGCGCTAGGCTCAGTGGTAGTCGCTTCAAAAACAGCTTCCTCAGGCTTCTCGACAACCGCTTCAGATGGGGGCTCAATATCTTCGGCGGCAGTTTCGGCAGCAATTTCAACCACAGGCTCAGACGACGCAGCAGCAGGCTCAGCAGGCTCAGCAGGCTCAGCATGCTCAACAGACTCAACAGGCTCAACAGGTTCAACAGCAGGCTCAGGGGTTTCTTCAGCAGCAGGTTCAACAGCTTCGGGAGCAGGCTTCAATTCAAGATCCGAAGAAGCCTCAGCCAGAGGTCCAGGGGTTGCATCAATAGGTTCTATCGCTGCATCTTTAGGTGTAGAGAGTTCTTCCAGATCAGCCGCATCCTTTTCTTCCTCGACCTCTGCAGGTGCAGGCTCAGCCGTTTCGACACCGTATTCGTAGGTCTCCGGCACTGACAATTCCTTCTCTGCCACGATAGGCTCCGTGGGCTCCTGGGTACCAGCATCTTCTTGTTCATCTTCCACTGTCGACGGCGTCTCGCCGGACGGCTCTTCTGTGTTGTCCAAGGTCTCCTCGTTTGCTGTAGTGGCGGCGTCGATGTCCTTGGGGTCGGCCGGAAGAGGAGGGGTTAGTTCCTCCGAATCATGAACAGCTTCTTCAGGAAGGACACGGAGGCCGTCCCGAGATGTTTTGTCGCTGTCCAGATCCGGGTGACCTGCAACCAGAGAGACTTGCTCAGCATAGCCGGATTCTTTTTCCGGGCTAGTTTTCGTCTCAGTGTCAGCAATGGCGAGACCAGACGCGGGAAGCACACCAGTTTCTCCTGGTGATTCGGCTCCGACATCACCTTCTACAGCCACGACAGATGCAGCGGAGCTCGCTCTGGCTGGAGCGGCTGTGTCCACGGCCGGATCATCTTCGGGCGTTTGTTTGGCAGCCAAGACAGGGCTAGTTGAAGAAGAGCCGGCATCTGCTTCGGCTGGTGTTGTGTCGGCAATTTCAGGGCCTGGTCCATCGCGGTCAGTAGGGGATGCATCCTCGGGATCGACGGCAGTCTTGTCATGCAGTTGCGTTGCAGTGGCAACACTTTCAAGGTCTTCGCCATCGACAGATTCATCCTTTTTGGCCGGGATTTCTTCCAGGGGAGACACAGTGTCAGCAGTAACAGGAGGAGGAGCCTCAGCAGATATGTCCCTATCCGCTAATAGAGATTGATCCTCGACAGAGCCAGAAGTGATTCCAGGAGAAGCCAGTATTCCAAGTCCTTCCGAAGATCCAGGTTCGCTCTTTGCGATAGTCACCGGCTCAATAGCCACAACCCCAGCAGTTTCTGCGTGCTCAGGGACATCCTCAGCAGCAGTGGTCGCTTTCACCTCGACGATGGGTTCTAAGGAGCCATCATTAGTGCTGTCCGGAAGCTGCACGCCCTTGACTTCCGGAACATCACCGCCAGCCTCGGACACTGATGCCACAGCATCCTTGGTTGGTTCTTCAATATCTGCCTCAGCCAATGCTTCAGAGGCGATTGGCTCGGCCATAACAGGTTCAAAAGCCTCTTCCAAAGCAGAAGGAAGTGTTGGTGCCACAGTCGCCTCGCTAGCTGCTTCAACCACCGGCTCGATTTCGCGAGTGGCTTCGGCAGTGGGCACAGAGATTGCCTCAGGTTCGATAGCGATGGTAGGCTCAAGCGAAGTTTCCGCAGGCGCTTCTTCAGAAACAGCAATCGTCTCCTCCTCAGAGGCCGTAGGCTCAGATGTCTCGTCGGTTGTTATGATTGATTCAGCGACGGCTTCCTTTGCTTCGGCTGATTTGTCCCCAAGCTCTTCGCTTGGTGTCGCTGCGGCATCAACTGTGTCTGCCACAGGAGCCTCAAGGGTTGATGGCTGTGTTGGGCTGTCCTCCAATGGCTCTTCTTTCGATGCCTCGTCCACTAAAGCCACATCTGTCTGTGTCGTGTCTGCTGGGAAGTCCTCTACCTCTGTTTGGGGTGTGTCCTTAGGCAGATCAGGTGTAGGTTCCTCCAATATCACCGCAGCAGCCATTGTCGCTTCCAGAGCAGGCGCCTCCTCGGCCAGGTCCTTGGAGACAGTATCAGCTTCTAGAGCAGGAGCAGTCCCGTCAGGAACGGCGGGTGATTCTGTCAGATTGGGCTCTTCCTCGGGGGCCCATTCATCTGTAGGCTTTGGTTGCGCAGCCACTTCAGGTTCTTCGGGGAGAGGATCTTCAACAGGTGTCGCTTCGATAGGTGTGTCTTCGACGGGTGTCTCTTCAAGAGAAACTTTTTCGACAGGAGCCTCAGTGGCAGCAGCTTCGGTAGAAGGTTCCTCAGCAGCCGCCTCTTTAGCAGTCACCTCCACCTCCTCGACAGGGGCAGTCTCAACAAGTGCCGGTTCCGCAGGTGCCTCCGCAGATGCCTCTTCGACGGCAGGTTCTAATTCGACAGCGGCTTCTGTTTCAACAGGTGCCTCTTCCGGTGCTTCGGCAGATGCTTCAACAAGTGCTTCGGTAGCAGTTGCTTTTTTAACAGAGGCAGCTTCCTGTTCAAAAGCTGGGGTTTCTTCGGTAGTCGTCTTTTCGAGAGGCGCTTCTTCGGTGGCAGCATCTTTGAAAGTAGGCTCTTCGAGGGCAGCTGCAGGTGGGGGGTCCTCCACTGAAGCATTTTTGGCTGCATCTTCAGTAGACGGGACCTCCTCCACAGGTACTTCTTCGACGGGAGCCTCTTCCGTGGGAGCATCGGCAAGAGTTTCTGTAGGAGTCTCTGTAGGAGTCTCTGCAGGAGTCTCGACAGGAGCCTCGACATGAGTCTCTGCAGGGGCCTCGACAGAAGCCTCGACAGGAGCTTCGACAGCTTCGGCTAGAGCCTCGACAGGAACATCAGCAGGCTCCTCAATAGCAGCCGGCGTCTCCGTAGCGGCTTCTGTGGCAGTTTCGACGGAGGCTTCAGCCGGTATTTCGGCAGCAGCTTCTTCAGAAGCCTCAGCGGGGGCGTCGACGGGGGATTCAGCTACTGCTTCGATCAAAGCTTCCACCGGAATCCCGGCCGGAGCTTCGGCAGCAGTTTCGGCGGCCTCAACAGGGGCGTCGGCAGCAGTTTCGGCGGCCTCAACAGGGGCGTCGGCAACAACATCAACTAGAGCTTCAGCCGGAGCTTCGGCAACGGTGTCAACAGACTTCTCAGCAGTAGATTCAGTGGCGGATTCTGCAACAGCTTCGGGAGCAGCTTCAGACACAGTTTCGGCCGGGATTTCAGCTGCAGCTTCAGTGGTAGCTTCAGCGGGAACGTCAACTGGTGCCTCAACCGCAGCTTCAATAGGGGCCTCAACTGCAGTTTCGGCGGAGACTTCCACTGCGGCTTCGACAGCAGACTCAGTAGAAGTCTCGGCAGGAGCCTCAGCAGGTGATTCAACGGCCACCTCAACAGGATCTTCCTCGGAAACCTTGGCGGGGATCTCAACGGGAGCCTCCACGAGAGTCTCTTTTGCATCCACCGCTTCTTCAGAAGTAGCAGCAGGCTCCTCTGTTGTCGGTAGTGGCTCGGTAGACATAGCTGCTGTGGGTGGCTCGATGTTGCCAGGCTCTTTGATAGAGGCATCCTCAGCATGTGCCTCCGCAGGAGCAGATTCTTCGACAGCCTCATCCAGGGTTGCTGCTGCCTCCTCAGTAACTTCTGGAGCAGCGTCTTCCTTGGTATGAGCATCATCGGCAAGTGCTTCTTGTGGCTCAGACTCTCCGGCAGGTGTCTCTTCCACGACTGCTTCTGCGACGTGAGTTTCTTCTGCCGGGTTTGGCTCAGCTGCTTTCTCTGCTGGTTCTGCTGGTTCTGCTGGCTCTGCCCTTTTCTCAGTTGCCTCAGGAGCAGGAATCTCTTCAGCAGTTTCGACGTCTTTGGTTTCGGCTTCTGGTTCCTGCTCGAATGGAGCAGCATCGACCTCGACAGTTGGTTCCGGGGTCGCTTCGACTTCTTTCGATTCAGTTGCGATGATGGCGGAAGAAGTTTCAGCTTCGTCAGACACCTTAGCTTCGGGGGCTTCTTCAGCTGCTGCTGTTGGGATTGCAGTAGCCTCAGCCACGGTGTCGGCAACTTCGGTGGGTGTGTCGTCATCGTGTGCTTCCACAGCAACCGAAGTCGGTTCTTCAGAGACAGCTGGTGCCTCTGACTGCGCCACAACTAGCTCCTCTTCCTTCTCCTCTCCTTCAACTTCTGGCTCGCTGGCCTTCCGATCCTCCTCCACAGGATCTGAAGCAGTCACAACCTCCTCCTCTTTGCTGACCTCCTCCTTGTCACTCTTCTTCTCTGCCTGCTCTTCTTCCTCTGCGGGTTTCACAATCTCGATCTCCTCTTCAACTGTTTGTGCCTCCTCCTCTTGTGCCTTGCCTTCAAGAACAACATCATCAACGGGAATGGGGAATTCCTCACCTTTCAAGCTTCGTCGCCTTTCGCTGTCCGTCTTCTCGGCGGACACAGGTCCGGGGACAACGACCGGAACTGGGATCGGGCCTACAGTATCCTTGGTCTCTTCATCTTCGGCCGTTAGTGGCTCTTCAGCGGGTGCAGGCGCAGCCTCGGTTGTCGTGTCGATTGCCTTGTCCTTGGGCTCGGGCAATTCAGTCGGCTCTGCAGCAGCTTCGGATTCCGGAGCCTTGATGGGCTCCTCCTCTACGACTTCGGCCTCGGTGGCGATGGCCTTATCGACGACGGCTCCCGGCTCAGCGGTGGATTTGTCGATGGGTGCTTCGTCCTCGGCGACAACGGCTTCGGGGGCGGCCTCTTCGACAGGAGCAGCGGCCGCGGCGACAACGGCTTCTGGGGCAGCTTCTTCGACCGGGGCCTCTTCGGCTTCCTTAGGCTCTTCGACAACAACCTCGGCAGCCTCCTCAGCGACGGCCTCGACAGGCGCCGCAGCAGGCTCCTCAGAAATCTCCTTAGTAGCCTCCTCAGCAACCTCCTTTGCAGTCTCTTCAGAAGCATCTTCTGTAGCCTCCTCAGCAGGAGCTTCCGGTGCAGGATCAGCCTCCTTCTCTTCGACCACGGCAGCTGGAGTCTCCGCGGGCTCGGCGGCAGCCGCCTCGATAGCTTCCTCCTTAGCGGCCTCAGCAGGCTCATCGGCAGCGGCGGCTTCTGGGGCCTCGACCTCCTTGGATTCAGATTCCATCTCCTTGACGTCTTCCTCCGAAACCTCCTTCGCGGCGACCTCCGGAGCAGCAGTCTCGGCCTCTTCAGCAGGTGCTGCCGTTTCCTCAGGCTTCTCCTCGACGACAGAGACTTCCTTCGGGGCTTCGTTGACAGCCTCCTCAGATGTTGATTCAGCTGCAGGCTCTGCCACAGTCTCGGCCTCGGCTTGTGTTGATTCTTCCGCAGCAGGCTCGGTCAATTCAGCGGCCGGTGCAACTGTCTCCGTAGTCTCGACAGCTTCTGCAACTTCCGCCTCCTTGACAGACTCATCAGCGGCCGTTTCCTCAGCAACCGGAGCCTCAGCCTCAGCCTCAGTCTCCTCCGAGGGCTTGGTGGCCTCAGGGATGTCAGTCGTTTCGGCTTCGGTCTTCTCGGCAGGTTCCTCAGGCTCGGCCGCCTTTGGCTCGGGAGCTTCTTCAGGCTTGTCGTCAGAAGCAACAGCCACGGCGGCAACGGCAGCAGTAGCCACAGCAGCAGCTGCTGCTGCCACAGTGATATCGCCGGTGTCGATCGCCTTGTCGGTAGTTTCAGACTCAGCAGCTTCAGGTGCCACAACGGGATCGGCCTCCTTCTCCTTGGTCTCCTCGACAGCTGGTGCTTCGGCAGCAGGGGCTTCAGCAGCAGGGGCCTCAACCTCGGCTTCGGTAGGCTTCTCGTCTTCCTTGGCCTCTTCAACTGGCTCCGGTGCCTCGGGCTCCTTGGCAGTTTCCTCCTCAGCGGCGGCAGCAGGGGCAGCTTCCTCAGAAGTCCCCTCCGGAACGGAGACCTCCTTCGCCTCAGCTGGGGCAGACTCTTCGGCTTCCGTGTCCGCGGGGGCAGTCTCCTCAACTGCAGTCTCTGCGGTTGCAGCCACCTCGAGGGCTTCCTCTGCAGCAGGTGCTCCTTCGGCGGGCGGAGTGGTTTCCTCGGAAGCCTCCTCAGCAGGTTTCGTCTCTTCGGGCTCAACGACCTCTTTGGAAGTTTCCTCAGCCGGCGCCTCAGGCTCTTCAGCGACCACGGCCTTGACTTCCTCCACAGCCGGCCCTTCGGGCTCCTCGGTGACCGGAGCAGCAGGCTCTTCAGCAGCGGGAGCAGCAGGCTCTTCGGCGGGAGCAGCAGGCTCTTCAGCAGCAGGAGCAGCGGCAGGGGCTTCAGTCTCTTCGACAACCGGAGCAGTGGGCTCTTCCTCGGCCGGAGCCTCAGGCTCCTCAGCAGCCGGTGCCTTTGCTTCTTCGGCAGCGGGCGCTTCAGGCTCCTCAGCAGCCGGTGCCTTTGCTTCTTCGGCAGCGGGCGCTTCAGGCTCCTCAGCGGCCGGAGCCTCGGGCTCTTCAGCAGTCGCAGCCGGTGTGGAAGCCTCTTCCTTGGCAGCCTCCGGCTCCTCGGCTTCGACCTTGGCAGGCTCTTCTGCAGCCGGCGCAACCGGTGCAACCTCTTCTGGTGCGGGCGCTTCCACGGCGGCCTCGACAACGGGAGCCTCAGGCTCTGTGGCAGATTCCGTGGCCGTCTCAGCAACAGGCTCAGAAGCAGCCTCCGGAGTGGCTTCCTCCTTCACCTCAGTGACTTCCTCACCCTCGGTATCTGCCTTTTCTTCTTCGGCCTTGGGCTCCTCGGCGTGCTCAGTGGTGGCTTCAGCCGCAGTCTCGGCAGGTTCCTCGGCGACCTCCTCAACCTTGGCCGGCTCGTCTTTGGGAGACTCAACTTCAGCAGCCGTCTCGGACGCAGCTACCGGAACAACCTCCGGAGCAGCTTCCAGAACAGGTTCTGCCGCAGCCTCAGAGGCTTCCTCGGCCGCGTCCTCCTTCGGAGCAGGAGCCTCTTCAGACTCCTTGGCAGGCTCAACAGAGGCCGGCTCTGTAGGCACCTCCTTGGTTTCCTCGATTGTCTCGGCGACCGGCTCAGAAGACTCCGTAGCAACTTCGGCAGGCGTCTCCTCTAATTTCTCCTCAGCCTCGGCTTTGGGGTCCTCGGGAGCGGTCTCCGTCTCGGCTTCAGGTGCTGTCTCAGTAACCTCGGCAGCAGTTTCGATAGCAGGCTCAGCAGTCTCGACAGCTTCAGCAGTCTCAGCAGCTTCGGTAGTCTCAGCGACCGCAGCAGGCTCTGTCGGCTCCGTCGCCTCCTCGGTCTTGACAGGTTCAGAGGTCTCGGCGGCTTCGGCTGGCTCGGCAGCTTCGACAGGCTCAGCAGACTCATCAGCTTTGGCAGGTTCCGTGGTCTCAGCAGGCTCCGTAGATTCCGTTGGTTCCTCAGGCTTCGTAGCCTCGGAGGCCTCGACAGACTCAACAGGCTCGGCAACTTCAGCAGGAGCCGCAGGCTCGGCAGCATCAGTAGATTCGACTGGCTTCTCGGCTTCCGTAGTCTCAGCCTCGGTAGCTTCGGCAGGCTTCTCAGGCGTCTCAGCTTCGATCGACTTCTCAGCTTCGATGGGCTCTGCGGGCTCCTCAGGCTTGGTGTCTTCAGGAACCTCGGTGGTTTCGGCGTCCTTGGCGACTTCAGTAGGTTGAGCAGCCTCGGCAGGCTCCTCAGTCTTGGCAGGCTCAGCTTCAGCAGGAGCAGCCTCCGTGTCCGCCGTCTCGGCAGGCTTCTCCTCCTCAGCAGCCACGGCCTCTGCCACGTCTTCTCCAGTGGATGCCTCAGCAGGCGTTTCGGCGGGCGCTTCCGTAGTCTCTGGAGTTGCCTCAGTTGCCTCGGGAACGGTTTCAGCAGCCTCCGGAGCAGCCGCCGTCGTCTCTTCTGCTTTCGCAGGTGGATTGGATGATGATGATGACGCCTTCTTCTTCTCGCGCTTTTTGGAGGGCAGAGAAATCAAGACATGGTTGTCAGCAAAGTGGACACGCTTAGGAGAGGAAGGCTTTCTGGGTCTAAATGTGTGCTCAGGCGGGGTGGCTACCTTTTCAGAGTCACCGTCGCTGGTGGTGTCGTCCTGGGGATCCACGTCCTTGGGAGTATCTTTGGGCTCAGCGGCCGGTTCCGGGGCGTCTGTCGGAGCCGCCTCTTCGGCAGCCGGGGCCGGAACAGGAGCAGGAGCGGTCTCTTCCACAGCCTTCTCGGCCTCTGCCACAGGGGCAGACTCGGTGGACGGAGCAACAGGCGCTGCGGGTTCCTCCGGAGCGGCTTCTTCAGCGGCCTTGGTGTCTGCAGTCGCATCTTCCGCCGGAGGCTCCGGGGCAGAAGCTGCAGGCTCGTCCGCCTTAGCTTCGGCAGCACCCTTATCCTTGGCCGCATCCGGAACCTCGGCAGACTCGGCAGCAGGCTTATCGGCCTCGGGGGCTACCTCCGTCTCAGGAGCAGGTGCGCTGATGCTAGCGTTCTTCTTCGCATTCTTCTTGGCGTTCTTTTTGGAGCTCTTCTTCTTGGCGCTTTTGCTCTTGGCCTTAGATGTAGGGCTGTCTTCTACCTCGTCTTCCTGGCCATTGCTGGCCTCTTCCACGGGAGCCTTGGTCTCTTCAGCAGCGGCCTTGGCCTCTGGTTCAGTGGCTGGGCTTGTCGGGCTGGCTGGGCTAGAAGAAGTCGAATCCGCCGTCTTGTCGGCCGCCTTTGACTTCTTGGACTTCTTGGACTTCTTGGCAGTCGGCTCCGACCAGAAATCAGCATCCTGCTTTCCATCCGGGCTCGTCAGCCCACCATTACCGGCATCTTCGTCTAAGTAACAGGTTAGCACCCCAAGTACACAAACATGATTTTTCGAGCAGTCATGCAGCTTACCATTATCATTTCGGGCTTTGCTGCCCTTCTTTTTCTTTTTCCGCTCGTCGGTCGTAGAGGTTTCGTTGCTCGCGTCCTTGGCGGGTGCCTCAGCACCCTCGGCATCATCATCTTCGTCGTTACCACCCTCAGCCTCCTCCTCGGGCCCTTCTTCAGAGTCCTCGGTCTTGAGGTATTGGACGTTAGAGTAATCTGCAACCTTGACATCGCCATATTCCGCCACTTGCAATGTGTCGGGGTCGATCATCCTTGCCTCGCTATACGAGACACCGCCTTCGATAGAACGCTCCATAACTCAGAATTCGAATTAGACGGCCCTCGTCAACGAGATACGTGAACTTTTTTGGTGTTTTAGGTGGGTTTTTTTTCAAAAGAGGCGAGGTGCACAGTTCTCTAAGCAGTATATCCCCGTTTCCAGAGGATAAGAGCTTGTTGAATGTGACAAAAAAGGGAAAATGGAAAGTGAAAAGGCAAAGCGCTCAAATTTCAATCTGGGGGAATGGGGTATCTGAGCTGTTGCTACTGCTGCTTCTGTGGCTGCCAAAAACTGTGCAGCACGCGATGAGCAGGGTGATTGCTTGGAAAACAAAAAAAGCGGAAATTAGGTGGATGTGGAATCTGGGGATGTCTGGCAAACTCAAAATAGGGTGCTTTTGGATATCTGCTTTCTGTGAACAAGGCTTCCAGGAGACGCTGCGGGCAGGAGGAGCAAATAGCAACAACGAAAAAGCGCTTCTGCTGTTTGTAGCTGCTAGCTTGAGTTCTCTGATAGAACAAGCTCCGGAGTTTGTGCAACAAAAAGCTGGCAAACAAACAAAAAGCAACAAAAAACGGGGTATTCGTCAAGCTCAACGGGGAGTCCGAGAACAGACAAATGAAAACCAGTCAACCAGATTGTGGATGAAGGGATTCTTGCAAAAGGGGAGTGTGAATTGGAGGAGAGAAAGGACCAGAAAATGGAGAGACAGAGAGAGAGATGGGGGGGGAGTAAGAGAGAACTCTTGTTGGAGGAGAGAGCTTCGGCCGTGTCCACTTTCCGGCGTCGGGGAGTCTTTTTGCTTTTTTTCTAGCTCCCGCCTTTTTTTCCTTGTATGTACTCCGTAGTCGTATTTTGATCTTGGGCTCTGTGTACTACGGAGTACATGCAAGACCCGGCACCTAGCAGAGGCGTAGTTGTAGATGAAATGGAGGCTGGCGGCCAAATGCGGGTCTTTTTGCGAGCAGGCTGTTCCAATCAGGAATAGCATCACGAAGGAGCACCCCACGCTACAACCGTGAACAAGCGTGAGCGCAAGCAGCAAGCAGTGCAGGAAAAGCTCTGGAGCTCAAGTGATCAGGCCAGGAGGTATCGTGCACGCGGGTCATTGGTTGTGGCCAGCACACAACTGGGGCCACGTCGTGGCCGCCGCAACGGACAGTGGGATTGGGCAAAGACAGGTCACGCAGAAGAGGCAAAACGGCCCAAAAGCAGCCCGAAGCAGCCAGCAGCAAACAAGGAGGCCGGGGAAAACACAGCACGCAGGATGGCTTGGACGGCCAAGGAAGCCACAGGCGACACGACAGAGACAAAAGACGACAAGTGATATTCACAGACGACCGCAATAGGGTAGCAGGGTGGGTCGAGTCAGGGTAAAAGTCGTGAGAAGCACATCAAAAAGGGGAATATGGGTGCTATGGGTGCCCAACGCAATGCAAGGACCGACGAGGACCCGCCACGGGTAGAATAAGTGTAGGTACGGAGCATGTACCTGTGTGGACGTACATGTGCTCGTAGACAAACGAGACTGGCAGAAAAACACGAGGAAAAAGACAGCAGGAAAACGGCGAGAATAGGAGAGCTGACAATCCATAGACAGGCATAACATGACAATGGGCCGACCCGCGGCATTTTGTGCGTCCCTCCGACTTAACACCTCTGATATCAAGGCACCTCTGTTTTCTAGTCGACATAATAGAAGGCGGTGTACGGTATAATGAACCACACAATAAAAAACAGGGGTAAGATAGCCGTAAAATGCCTCTCTAGACGCTACACAGCAGCCAGTGTGTGTTCCCTAGAAAAATGCCGTTAAGAAGGAACGGGGGGGGGGACGCTACAGACTTACCGGCAGACAGGATGGATGGTGCAAGACGGAACAGCAATGGGAAACAAGAAAAACACTGCGGCCGTGATTGGCGAAGACCAGGGTCGGACCACAGGACCATAAAACGGGGGAAGAGAGACGGGGGCTGGCGAGCGGAGACGGCGGTAATTCATAGGTACAACGCACATCGTCCTCTCTAACCTGCCTTTTCTTTTCCTAGCCGGGCCGGTGTGTTCGGGGCAAGGCCAAAACAAGCAAAGACCGCTGGATGAGAGTGGTTGGCCGCCCAAACAGGACGAGGAGGTTGGCGTCTTTTGGCACAAAACGAGAAGATCATCATCCTGTCGCCAAATCGCCCAATCGCCCAATCCATGCTATCCTGGCCGGCGGTTCCTGAATTGGGTCGGCCAGGTGGCCCGGCGCAATACAGCCATGCTATGGTGTGTGTGGGAGCAGTCGTAGTCGTATGCATGGCCGGCCAGCTCAGGGTGTACTTCGTGGAGGTTGGGCGGATTAGAGCGAAAAAAAAGGAGTGGATCAAAGTGGAAGAGGGACTGTGGAGAAGACGAGAGGAGTCACGTACTGTAACTACTACATTCAGTAGTGAGCTACTCGTACACGTAGCTGCGTTGTACACATGTTTTTTACGGATAGTCGTACGGAGTAGTGTACATGCTGCAAATGCTACTCGTATGTACTCCGTGCCGCACACACTAATCGGAGAGACCAAAGAAGGCGCGGGCGACACACAAAACGTCGCTCCTGCCGCTTCGTGAGCGAGTGCGTTGTCCCTAATATGTAGTGCTAGGTAGGTGCGTGGTGGCGTGTGTGTGCTACGTGGCGCCTTTCCGGGCCTGTCAGTGGACACTGCTGCATTCTTTTCCTTCACATTGCATTTTGGGGGGTAATCTCTCACATTTTGCAACCCTGCATGGCCGGCTTGCTGGCATGACCCTTTTGGCCGCTCGCTAGCATGCAAAGGCGGCAGACGCGGCAGCGGCATTTTCTGTTTGTTTTTTCTTGCTGTTTTTGTTGCTTCTGGCTGGGCGAAGGCAAGGGGAGAGATAGGCTCGGGCAGGAAGTACAACCACGGCCAGAATACGGAGTAGCTGCAGATGACGAAGCCTGCATCGGATGGCCTGCTTTGTCCGACTCTGCCGTGACTGCAAATACGACTGCCGCTGTCTCAGGACTGCCGCTTGTGAGAGACAGCAGCAAGACGCGGGTATCCCGCTTCGGTGGGCCGGCCCTTGGACTCCGTGGCTTTCAAGGACGAAACGACTGCATACGAGTACGCAGTTTTGCACGAGTACATACGGAGTACATCCGTTAGTGAGCCGTTTTTCTGCTTCGTTTCTTTTGCTTGCTCGTTTGCTGGAGAAGCTTTTCTCGAAGCAGCATAGTGGCCTCTGTAGAGCTAGTCCGAAAAGTATGTGGGGGGAAGTGAGATGACAGAACAGCGATGCTGCAGGGGTCCAAGAACAGCTCGTCTCTGAGCTGGCTTCCCCTAGCTTAAGCACAGTCTCGCTGGGAGTGGATACGGAAGTGGGTGGTTGGACAGAGGAGAGAGAGAATTGGTGCCCAAAAGTCAGGCCGCCAAAAAAAAAAAGGAAGAAAACACTCGGATCCCAGTAAATAACGGCCATGTCAAACAATGCCAAACGCCAGCTGCACAATGCAAAATGCAGAATACCACGAGACACAACACACTCCGCCACGAGACCGGACAACGCATTGTTTCGTAGGCAGCCTCCGTGCAGGCGTCTGACTCTCAGAGCCATGCGAAGCAGGCAGCAGCAGCTTCGTCAGATACGAGAAGCCGAACAGAGTTGTCGTATGGACGGATACTCGTACTGAGGCCTGGCCTGTCTTGCTTTCGCCTTCCGCTCATCCTTCCCAGCCACTTGCTCCAGAAAGACCCTGCTGGGCTGGTAGATCAGCAGCCCAGCAGGACAGTCACAGAAAGCGGTGAGAGGAGCAGTTGTAGCAACCCGTGCGGCTGTCGGACCAGACCGACCCCTCACGGTGAGCGTCGCTTGTCCGGCTTTCGAAGAGGTACTTTTGGACTCGTCATTGCCAGGAAAAAGATGCGCACACGATCCCAGCAGTGGATCTCTGCTGGTGGAGCTGAAAGCGCACGGGCAAGAGAGTGGCACTCGAAAAGGGTTTAGAAAAGAGGAGTCCAATATACGGTGAAGCCTATTTACTATAGTTGCTCTGGATACTCGTTTGTTGCCCATGTGTGTGTACACACTCGTCGTCGTATGCAATCATTCGTCCCAAGTCCTGACCGCCACATCGGATTCAGCGTTGCCTTCGTCCAAGTAGACAAATCAATGCACAGACCGAAGGGGCAGTTTGGCCATGGCATGGCTCCAGCTGACCAGACCGCATATGGCAGACGGTCACGCTGTAATATGGTGGCAGGGTCTTCCATGGATGCTCCAACTCGATGGATACTCTAGAAAAAGATAACGGAAATGAAGTTGTATGTAGTATGAGTACGGAGTAGTTGTAGCTATGGCAAAGAAGCACCCTCCCCCTGCTCATCGACCACTATGGACAAAGACCAAGAGCAGAGCGGGAAACAGACTAGACGAGACACAGCAAAAAGGAAAAGGCAAAAGCAAAAGCAAAGCTCAGAAAAGCACGTATATGCAGCTCCTGCAAAGACGCCAACGCCCAACCTCGCCTCTTCTCGCGGGACAATTGTATCTTGGGGAGTGGATGAAGTAAAAACGAAGGGGATAAAACATATAGCAAATTAATCAAAATAACCAGATGCAAAACTCCTGTGCAATCGCCTGAGAGAGTGTAGAGGCGGCCGCGGAACCCCCAAAACACGACAAGACCGAAGGGGAGGATAAGAGAGACGGCTGAGAATGCACGATCCGGTCGTTCGTCCCCCACTGCGTCTCTGTCGCCAGCCCCGGCTCAGCTCAACGCCGTGTGGCATCAGAATCAGCAACAGCTGCAGCTCTAGTTCGATCCAAGAGCAGTTAAGGTCGCTATCCCACCACAAGCCACAGGCGACAGATGACAAGCACTTCTAGGAGAGACAGAGGCTGTGGATAAACAAACACCCCTCCATCTGCTGCCCTAGCTAGATTATGCAGCGTGCAGCACGTAGATTCATCTTGTGTTTCCGTAGACCCTCCCCCCCATCTCATATGTCCTTCGTCTTAAGTGTCGTCTGCCGTCTCGTATACGTAGCATCTCGCCAGATCTGCCGCCCCGTCCTTCTGGCTCGCCATTGGGCTTCAGCGACTTCGCTAGCTTTGGGAATGTGTTCTGGGTGTCCCCCTGCTGCCCCTGCTCTTGCTCCTGCGCATGCTCCTACTCCTTCTCGCAAGCTCGCACCCCTCTGTGCTTCACCACACTCCTCACCCACGATACGTCATGCATAGTGTCGGTATCACATGGCCATCTCGGCCTGCAGCTTCCGGAGCTCCTCCTCCTCCTCGTCCTCTTCTACCGCTGCTGGTTTTTTGACTGCACTCGTTAGTGATGAATGGTCGATGGGGAGTGGGGGAGGGTGTGCAAAAAAGACCCGAAATGGGGGGATGTGGGACAATACGCACTCTCTCCGCTGGCAGCAGCCGGTAGACGGTGCACCGCATCGGAGACCGGCAGCGCGCCCGTCTGCAGCATCTTCTCGTCCAGCTGTTCCTGTTGCAGCGCCTCGAGCTCCTCTTCCAGCTCGCCGTCGTCCACGGTCTCGCCGATCGTGTTCGTCGTGATGGCAGTGGCGATTTCTTCGCCGATCTGGTACTGCTCGTTGATTCTCTCCCTGTTGTTTGTCAGCAATCCAATCAAGGCACATGATAAGACACACGAAGGACGACTGCTCAATCGCAAGCCTAGAATGGGGGGCTCCCAAGCTCTGGGGAAGAAAACGTACATTGTCTCGTCCACCTTCTCCGGCGTGAGGTTGCCGTGAATCTGCTTCATGGCCTGTGCCGCACGCTCCATGGCAGCCAGCGTCTCCCGGTTGATGTTGGCCGACTCGATACTGCTGACCTGTTGTTCTAGCGACATGATCTGGCCTTGCGTCTGCTCTAGGTTGTGCTCATGCTGCTTCTTGCGCCGCAGCGCCACCTTGGCCGCTGTCTCCTAGTTAGCCCATATTCCCTCAAACCCAGAGCTGAGCACACGACACAGTCCGTGACAGCCCCTTTGTTTACCATCACCACGCTTCCATCATATCATCCACATTATGCTTACCAGCCTTGTTCGTGGTCGCGTTCTGCTTGGCAAGCGCCAGCTGCTGGTCTATTTGCGTCTTCAGGTGTGTCTCCCGCTTCTGCAGCATCTCCAGCTGTGAACGCAGCCCCAGGATGGCATTCTTCGGCGTATCCTTCCGCTTCTGCGCGGCCCCGCCGCCAAACCAGCCCCAGACGCCCGACATAGTTGATATGGACTCGAAATATGTGCGTGAATAAGGGAGGAACAGGGGTCGATTGGACGTAGGCTGTGCTCGTGTGTGCAGTCCAAACACCGCGTCGATATCTCAAACTGTAGATCGTATCTTCAAAAGAGCCGGCCCTTTGTTATGTCTGTCGCCTTTGAATGGTAGGCAGCCAACAGCGTCTGCAAGATCAAGGAATCGGCTCGAGCTGGTGAATGAGGGGTATCTTGTCTTCGCACTCTCTCCCACCGTCCTCAAGCGAGCTTCTCGTTGGGTTATTCGACGATACTCTCCGCCAAGAGAAGATATCGATGCGTGTTGTATTCTCTCGTAGAGCTTGGTGTGCAGGAGAAGAGCGGAAGGCTTTATCGTCCTCGTGGCCGAAATGGCAACTGGTGTCCAAGGTGGGGGGAACGATTTCGGAACTTCTCCCAGGCAACGGAAAAGAGCCTCAGACAAAAAAGAGGCGGAGGAGAAGAGCAGAAAGGGAAACAACAAGAGTAGATGAAAAAATAGGCCTGCAAAAGGCTGCCTCGAAGCGGCCGCGGCAGGATCAAAGTCGTTGTGTTGGGCCGTGGAACCGAGAGGGCGAAAAAAAGGGCGGAGAAAGTCAGAGATAGGCAGAAGAGAGAGCTGCTTCCCTTTGAAGGCGCATGATGATGCAAGCACCCGCCAGCGCTGATTGAGTGTTAGGCTCCCACTTTCGCCGGTCGCCCCGCCACCTGTTAGCACCTGCCACGTGCTCTCACAAAATACCCCCCGCCTGAGTCAAGAATGCACCCGAAAAAGTTCACGTGATTTTTACTTGTCCAAAAACAACAGCTGGCCGTGACTGGAAGCCTCATGCACGCAGCATTGCTCAATTTATGAACTACTTGGCATTTGGCGTTTTACATTCTATGAGAAGCCTTATTGCTCGTTTCCCCCCCTGAAAAGATAATGTCCTGAGGGACGTGGGGCACGGTGTGCCAGATTCGCCGCTTCATCTACGACAACGTACACACTCACACGATTACAGACTTGTCTTCGACCATGTCATCCGCACCAGCACCATTCTCCCTTTTGCTTCTGTCCGATCTTAGGACGAGAACTGTGGGAGAAAAGGTCCGCTTTCTTGGATGGTAAATACGCTTTCTCCATTGTTCATTTCCACGCCCTCTCCTCCTCCTCGTGTTTAGTTATTCCCAGAAATTGTCTCGGGACCTAAAACAACGGGGTATATGATGCGTAGCATTTTTATCGAAATACTTCAAGGACTCTTCTAAGGATTCTTGCCGGGTTCTACAGAGACTAACCATAGACATGGTTTACCTAGTGTGACCTCCTACACTGCTTCAGACGGCATGCTTTCATTGCAGCATGAATATCCGCAACATGCCCAAGACCGGGCGCTGGTTGATGTTCGGCTGCTCCTAGAACTCCTTACCGCAGAAACACTCCAGGTTGGTGAGTGGGTCAACGTTGTTGGTTACATTACAAAAGTGCACAAGTTGCCTTTGCCCACGACGACTTCACCAGCGCCCTCTTCTGCCCTATTGTGGAGTAGCCGATCTGCCACTGTGCTACCAGCGGCTCGTCCCGATCATTGTGGGAACATTGCCAATGTGCATATTCAGGCTCTCTTAATGTGGTCGACAGGTCCATTGGATATTCAAAATTACGAGCATCAGCTTTCACTCAACTTTCAACACAGAGGTGGCGCGGCAGCCCGAAGTTCCACTGTTGCGGTTGTTGCTGCTAGCACTTCTGCTTCCTCTGCCAATGCTTCCGAAACTTGAATCAGACCAAAATCGGGTAAAAGGCTTGCGTGGGGTTAATCATGGGCTGCAACAGTGCCGACGCTGTTCTCCCAAATATCTAGAAGAAAACCTGTATTTTTTAGTAAACTTGAGCCATATAATATTGTCCACAATATCTTATGCTTTCTTTCCTAACCAATGATGGCTGTTGCGTGCTGGGCTGAGTGTTAAAAGATTTTTGGAGTTATCTATCGTATGCCTGTCAATAGAGCATAGAAAACGTTGTATATTATGTAATTTCAGAAAGCATTTCTGGCTTGCTCGTGCATGGGTGCATCTAACGTTGGTGGTGGGAATCTATTCCAAAATGTTGAACTATGGAACAGACTGGCAACACCTGGTTTTTGTGTCATCCGGCGGGCTCTTCTTTCGTAGAGTGAGTCGATATCGGACCGGCTGCATTGGTGATAAAAACCAGGTGGGTGTAGGAGACTGTAAATTCATGGAGTGATGATGGGCTGATAAACATGGGGGAGAAGAAAGATATCCATAGAACCAAATAGGTAAAGAAAACGTGTGGCAGTCTGAGATGATAGAGGGAAAAAAACAGCTGAAAGCGAGAAGTAGGATTACATAGTTAACCCAGCGACAACAAGAGTAGTAGGCAAATATAAGCACTGTTCGACAAATGAAGGAAAATAAAACAGAAAGAACAAACTAAAAAACAATAAACCAGTTTGAAGAATTGTAGATTTACCAACCGAACAGAGAGGATTTGAAGCAGATAATGGCAGCCTATGCGCCGCGAACGTCTTGGGCTAGTTAGAATCGTATATCGCAAACGTAAATTATCCTATGATATGCTTGGGGGCTATTAGTTTTATGATGCAAACATACCACGGCTCCTAGTCATCGACAGAGTTCAAGGGTTTGGGCCATCGAGTCCCGCTATCGATAGCCATTATGGTAGTAATATGTAGCGTGCTCATCGGTGGGGGGAAGGCACGGCGATACAGTGCCCGAGAAATCAGAAAATGGAGATGCTTCAAGGGTGTCGTGATCCTCAGTCCCGTACACATAATAGTTACCGCCGTCGTAGTGTTCAGCCGAGGTGTCGCCGCGATTGCTGTACGCATAGTCATTCCCACTCCCTTCGCCCCCATTGTTAGCAAATCTGTTCCAGTCCTGACTGCCTGCATTCCAGCCCCGGCGTCCGTCTCTTCCACCGCCGTGTTTGTCCCCAATATCTTCAAAGTCACCGCTGTCACGGTTTCTGAATATGATCACTGGCTTGTGCAGTGGTCTCAAGAGATATTCATCTTGGTCTTGATAGGTCACTCTGGCCTCAGCCTGGTATTTGAACAAGTCCAGCGACTTTCTGCACAGTTCGTCTATTTGGAGCTATTTCGTAGATTGTGTTAGTCTTAGTCTGCAAAGTGTGGGTATGGAGGGCGATCTTACGTCCGTCAAGAACTTTCCAGGAGTTGTGATTAGAAATCCATCTGCGCCCTATATGAGAGAGAAAGTTAGTGTACAATATTCGAGAAAACATAATATTTTGCCTGCTCCGTAATATAATCAAAGGGGCGGACGGTATGCGATTGCGTACGTCTCGAGTGAAAGAGCGTGCTGTTGATTCAGGACCTAGGTACAGCTGAATCTGTGTCGTGATGATTCGCTTGTGAAGATCAATGGCTGGAATCCAATACTTATTAGGCTGCCGGGGACGGGACGACTTGCTGTGTGGGGACCAGCGCGCTTTGGTGTCCATTGAAGGAAAGAAGACAACGTAAACTATGGAATTTGCAATCTGCAAATAAATAAAAGCGCCTTGTCGACGGGCAAACACAATAAATGAAAGAAGAAAACCTAGGGCAGGGAAACAAGAGCACTCTCAGAAAAAACGAAAGGGATGCTGATTGAGAATTAGAGAGGACGAGGAGCCTCTTGTGAGCAGTGAATAATAAAACAGCACAGGAGCAATGTGGGAGGAGGTGTCGTTTTATATGCATTTTTGAAACTACCGGCAAACCATTTTGCAAGGCGGGGTGCCAATAAGAGGCATAGCTATGTAAGGATTTTCATTGCAGTTCCATTGTCTTTTACAGTAACTGCTGACAATACTGTTTTCTAGCTAAAAGTTTTTAAGGCGCTCTTTTCTCGGACATGTGGCGAATGCAGATATTGCCTCCGACAATGCCACCACGAAAGGGTTCTCGAGCGTTGAAGTTGCCAGATATGAGCCCCCTCCCCCCTACTTTGATAAGCCATAAAAAACGAGGCT
This sequence comes from Graphilbum fragrans, assembly GCA_001513895.1. Lineage (NCBI taxonomy): Eukaryota > Fungi > Ascomycota > Sordariomycetes > Ophiostomatales > Ophiostomataceae > Graphilbum > Graphilbum fragrans. The sequence goes on from LLKO01000001.1 coordinate 2,238,569, forward strand.
GAGCTAACATTTATATGGCCCTTGAATAATGTGCCTTGGCGTCTTCCATATCCTTGTTCACAGTGCCCGCATACCTCTAAGTGATCCAGCCTCTCTGTGATAACTCGGGTAATAATGCCAATGTCTTCCAACTTTTTTTTGAGCAACGCAGGTCTTTTCCGGATTTAGATTTTGAGGCTAATGCCCTTTTTAATGGCGAGTTCGTGATGAAAATGAAATTGCGGTACCAAGAAAGAGAGTGCAACCGGTACTGGCTATGCTCGGCTTATACCCTTGATGATCTGTAACACAGTAGGCGCTGTCGAGATGAGGCTTCCAGGAACTAAGGTTTCATTTTGAAGCCAACATATACTGAAAGGAACTACTCCTTATCAATATGACGTTTTTCGATCCACATCACCCCTTACAAAGAAACACCACCAAGGCCGACCAACAGGTGCTTTCTGCTAGCCTTCTAACCGCTGGTGCTACCACAAGGGCTCCCATAAAGTGAAGAACCGCCCAAGTTCGAACACCCCCGTTGTCTGCTTATTATCGATGCAGCGGCAACAACCAGTCAGCCAACGAAGAGAGAGTACAGTATCAAACCAAGGCCGATGTTTCAGTTCGAGACTGAGGTGCTATGGGACCATTGCAGACTAACCCGATATAATACCGAGAACAAGGAAGGAAGGAAGTACAATTAGGGGGAAACTAAAATGCACACGACGCCTCATTTTCAGGACGATTGCGATAGCTAAGGATTCTCTCATGGATCGACGTGATCGCGTCAAGATACTCATACTTGTATTCTGATATGGCCCCGGAAGCGTTCTCCCATAACCCGTCTAGGCCGGCGTTCTATACCTGGACAGATTGTGATTACTGTCGAGGCAGACTTTGTTTTCAGGATCACCAATACAAGTCGGAACTTCGGCTGCAACTCGAAGCTCGGGCCTCGGACCTCGACAAAAGAAGACGCTCACAATGCCCAAGAGCTCCGTTCACAATCAGCGCCAAGCATGCCATTGGTAGGGAAATGTGGGAAGTGGGGGATTCCGATATGGTCTCTACAGGGTCGCTGATAGTCCCAAGGCACCACGGACCACGCCTCGTGTCTCTCACTTGGTAGACACGGCACTCTGTAAGAAAACTGTTGGTGTGCTTCAGGCTTTGCAAGCCACCCATTATAGTCTGCGAGTGTTGCCACATCTCGTAAGATATCGCGAATGAAGGGCATCATGAGCCACAGTGAGTAATTACACTTGGAGCAGAAGCGGCAAGCACGCCGGCATGCGGAAAATTGATAAGAGAATGTAGCACATCAAGAGAGCCTCGTTTTCATTTATAGTGAATGGGAAACGGCAATGATCGTCCTTGGAGGTGGCCAGGAAAACAACATGGGCTATGTGCATTGGCCTGTTTGTGTTTTTATTCCGGCCGCCGGAGAACAACGGCGTGATGACAGTGAATATTGTGTTTCCTGGTTTCCTAGAAGGACGCAAGAAGGGTGGTGATTGAAGAAAGTGAGGTGAGGCTAAGTGATTCTAAGCGCACTGCACACGAGAAGCCCGTTGTGTCGGTTTGATGCGACAGCTACTGTATCACAGTGCTAACACTGTAGATTATGCCCTGTTCGTTTCCTTGCTCATTAGCGCGGCCACTCCACATAAACGGCACACGAGACCAGCAATAGTGTCGGACTCTTGGTTGTGCACTGCCGGGGCAGTCTCTCTTGGCCTGTGTTCTCTTGCTTCTGGAGATAAGATCATGCCTTGGGGCCGTGTTTGGAGGTCCAGACTGTTCTGGGACACGTATCTGGCCCCAGAGCCTGCGGAGTTGTTATTTTCTTGCCGTGCCTTAGACGTACACGTAGGCCCTCGAAGGGCAGGAGCTGGTTTCGCGCGCGGGTCCTCATCACCAGCAGCGAATCAGACGCCCCGCCCATACGGGAAGCTACGCCTGGCGCACTTGCTGTGCGGCACTGTACTCGTACCTACACTACGTACGACGTACGAGTACGTCGAGCGAAGGCACCCTTGGTCAGAACACAATTGCATGGAGCACTCATGGATTAGATAGATACAGGAGCCAGGCACCAGAAATCGAGCCGTCGCACCACAGGCGGCAGACCCCAAACGGAAGGAGCGGACCAACAAGCACACAAACACATACGTACACACAAATACGCAGCCAGGTCATCTGTGCCAAACAAATCCCCCTTCCCCCTTTCTGGCCTCCGTCATCCTCACCCGCCCTCTGAAACACAATTACCCATACCCAAAGGCAGCCAATACAACTACAGAGCAGGGCACAGCCTCTTGAACGGCCACTTTCCCCCGCGCCGCCACTTCTTGCTCTCAGCCGAGAAGAGAAGGGACCGCACAGCGGTTACGGTTTAATTGGGTATGCCCTATTTTCCCTGATAGGCGACACCAAAGCCTCCACAAAACAAACGGCCGTCTTCTGTCAGCCTTCAGCTTCTGTGCGCCAGCCTTCAGCCCTCCCATCGGCCATTGCTCACCGCGCATTTCCCCCTTTGCTCTTTGACGTCGGTCTCGCTCGTCATCCTCGGAGGTCGCTGGTCACTGTCCACCGTTCGCTCTTCGCTCTTCGCTCTTCGCTCTTCGCTTTTGCAGCCTCTCGTCCGTCGAATATCGCCATTCTGCGATCGGCCCTTTCTTGTCTCCTCCCTCAAAATGAGCCTCGCCAGTTCGGCACCGCTCACCAGCAGCGGCAGCAGCCACGGAGCCACGCTTGGCCCACCGTTTGAGCCTGTCTCTGTGTCGTCGTCGTCGTCGACAGCAAGGGAAGAGGCACCGGCCGAGAAGGCAGCGGCTGGCAGCCAAAGCGCCGAAGACAAGAAGAAGCACAAGCGACGCAGCCTGTTTGGATTTGGCAAGAAAAAGCACAGCGACGCCGCTGCGGGCGCCTCGGACACGGCCGCTGCCCCTCTGCCAGCCGCAGAAACGACGGCGGCGACGGAAGCTTTCTCAGGGCCCGCGGCCACAACAACAGCGGCTGTCGCGGCCGCGCACCCACCAGAAACCGCCAAAACATCGCAACCCCCGCCCCCACCAAAAGGCTTCAGTGGCCCAACACCGCCCTTGGTGCCCGCCAAAGATCTGCCAGTGCGTCGGGCGCCCGCAACGCCGTCGTCGCCCGGCCCTGCTGGCCACGCAGGCTACAGCCACCATGTGATGCCGGCGTCGCCCGGCCGCAGCATCAGCGCACTGTCGTCGTCGCCGCGGGTGTCATCGCCGGCCGGTTCGCAGATTTTCGAGCGCGATGTGCAGGAATACGGCGGCACCGGAGGCACTGGGAGCGGGCTGCTGCCGAGTTCGACGGCCATCCCGGCGCACATCGCTACGGAGAATCTGATTCCGTCTGTTCTGGACGCATCGTCCGAAGCCATCACCGACGACCATCTCGACCCGGACACTGTCGAGATCATTACCCACACGCATCACCAGCCAGCGGCTGTGGCTGTCGGCGGGATGGGCAGCACCCACAACAACAACGGCATGGGCTCGCCGACCATCGCAACGGCTAGCCTCGCTAGCAGCTCTGCGGCTGGCACCTGGGCCGACGACCTGGCCAGCAGCTATGCCGACAAGGACGACAGCGCGTCCAACTACGGCTCGTTTGACACAACCGATGTGCGGCGTCTCAGCTTTATCTCCTTTGCCGACGTCGTGCTGGCCGAGCAGCAGCATGCCGCGGGATCTGTGGCCAGCAGCGGACTGTCGCGCGAGCCGTCCATGCATTTGGCAGGCCTGACCAGTCTTTCCGCCATGGGAGCCATGAACCGCTCGCCTTCGCCCATGCGCTCGCCCATTGGCGGCACCAGTCCGCCGGCCAGCAAGAGCGGCTCCGTCAAGGGCTTGGATCTGTCGCCCACGCGGCGGCCGGTCGGCTCGACTTCGTCGGCCATGGGATCGCCGACCATGTCGGCTGTGGGGAGCGTGCATTTGGGCACGTCTGGTGGAGGCGGCGACATCTCGGTGGAGACCATGTCGCAGGCCCTCCGGCGCACCGGCAGCAGGGATTTCAGCGGGATACGGAACCTGCCGCAGAGTCCGATTGACGGGCCGTCTCGCTAGAGGCGACGACGGTAGTCAACGCGACACAGTGCTGGCTTTCTGCTGTCTTTGCCCTCCTTTTTTGATTCTTTCTCTTCTTTCTCCACCTTTTCCACCTTTTCTCTTTCCGTTTCTTCCTCTCTTTATTGGCCTTTTCTTTTTGCTTTTCGTTTTATATCTCACCTGTTGGATCCGCTTGGCTGCTCGGGAGTTCTGCTGTGGAAGGACGCACTTTTCATCTCTTGTGTGCGTCTTTTTTATTGATGTTTTGACTCTTGCTTGGACCGCACCATGTTACGCCTTGCACGTTGTATGTCTTTTCGGGGGATGAATGCCAATCATGCCGCCTCACAGTGTACTGCACGAGAAATAGTGACGCCGATTCTTAATGCCCATCGTATAGTAAATGCCGTATAGTACCCCCACAGCCTTGTCAATCCTCTTTCGGAGTTGGCCAAGGCCCGCAGCAGCCTTTCCTTGCACTCTGAGTAGGTACTTGTACATGCTTTGCCGTCTGTCAAAGGCTGTATAGTCCAGTACACGCCTGCAGAAACGTGCCGTGCGCTAAGCCTGATTCATGCTGCAAGCCGAGAGCTTCTGCTTGTCGCTGCCGCTGGATGATGTCATGGTGCCGCACACCTATGTATGTCCAGACTTACGAGATGCCCCATTCAGACTGTCAGTTCTCCTCTTCTCGCCCACCACACAGCTCACCCTGCGGCTCTTCCACGGCGTCCTTGCCTGTCAGGTTGCTTAGTGCTCTTGGCTTGGCGACTTGATTCGCCGTTTACCATGCACCACTGCTCGTGTGACACCATTGATCGCCGAGTTTGACAATTAGGCGAACGTAGCCAGTCTGTTTCAGCCGCTAGACGATAGAAATGCGCCATTCCCAGATCTCGCGACTGAGAAGCGTTATTTGGGTGGTCTGCACTGCATTGCGACGAAAATTGAAGATACGGCACTGCTCTTAATCTTTGCGAGTGACCATCGGAGCAAGCTCAACGGCCAGCTCGTATGGACAGTCACCGCGGGACGATTCAGACAGCCAACGCGCGCTATACTTAGTTTACTGCGTAGCAGGGTATCTTGTTCCCTCTTTTTTTCACGAGTACATATGTACTATCGCTTGCCTGGTTTGCTTGTTTAAGCGGCCCGCCCCCATTCCCGTTGCCCCCTCATTATTGGGCCTTCTTTAGTCCTGGTCTCTTTTCCGTGCCCTTTTCCAGGGCTTATCCGACGTCTACGCCGGGAGAGTGATTTTCGCCGTGTTCGGCTCCGCTTTTTCGCTCGGGCAAAAAAATTCCTTCGGAGGACGCATTCGAAGTGGCTCCCTCTTCACGAAGCAAGAAGAAAGGGCCTGAGCCAGTCCCCTTTGTGACCGCTGGTAAAAGAGGCTTTTTAAAGTGAACTGTGATTGTGATGTACTGCCAGGGAGACGCCAGGATGAGCACAAGATAGACATCACATTTCATAGTGCAACATAGAGTGAACACAGACAGAGAGCCAACTCTATGACTTGTAGCTAGCTCTCGTCGTAGAGCCTGGAGCCGACACGGCATGACTCTTTTGCAAGCACATTTTTCAGGGCCCCACTCTCCTTGGGACTGGACTGCCCCCAAAAGAGATAAAAGAAAAAATCAACCGCCGACGACCTCCCCTCATTAGACGCCGGCCGGGTAATCGGCGCGTCAGGCACCCTAGCTCCTTGTGCTATGCGTGTGTACTCTCCGTTTACGGTGGCCTGTGATGCGGTGCCGCTGGGGCAAAAGGCATGGGATAGGAGGCCCCAAGCGTTGCCTGTGATGTGTATTGATTGCGTGCGTTTTCAGACATTCACGTCTTCAACGTCTCCTCTTCTTTGATTTCCATTCTTCTAGCAGGGCGTCTCAGGCACAACTCGCTGGCGGAATCAGTATAAGAGGCGAGAACTGCCCTGGCAAAGCGAATGGCGAATACGCTGGCACTAATAGGTCAGGCCGAAGTAGTGCGTCCGTGTTCGCGCCCCCTCCCTCCTCCTCCTCCGGACAAGACCCGGACGCGGTTGTTTCCCGGGGCACGGTCGCCTGGGTGGAAAAGGAAAAGGAAAAGGTCTGCTAGCAAATGCGTTTTTAGTGAACAGTCAGAGAGGAAAAAGTTGACCACATTCCGCTTCTTACTTATACCACTGGGCATCCTTTTGATGCAGCCGCCTGTTCTCCCTCCGCCCCTTTCTTCCCCTGACAAGTGTTTTTGGGGGTTTTTCTTTCGCCACGGAGAATTTCATGTATCTCGTCTGCGTTGAATAAAAACAATATTAACTGGCCCACCCCCCTGACTCTTCCCTTCTTGTTCCTTTTCCGTTTAAACAACCACAAGCAAGCCACCCCATACTCAAAGGGATGCCATTCCGGGCTCTACTTTTTCTCTTTCACAAGGAGCCATATCATGGTGGCATGGGGAATTGGATACCAATGCCATTAGCCGTACACGCCTTACAACTATAATTGAAAACTTGAACCAATCCTTCCCACTTACACGCACACATCACCGCCCCATCATGGCTAGGGAAAATGACGACATCGCCCAGCCGGAGAAGCCCGCATTAGCTTCTGGCCCTGCGGTGGATCAGCAGAGCCCTGTGGGTGAACAGCCACCGGAGAAGACTGCCTGTCCACCTGCGGAGTCCACTGGTCAGCTGGACGATGCGAAGAAGACGAAGCAGCGCGACAGCAAGGCCGCGTCGGCCGAAGCTGCCAGCCGTCCGTCGACGACGGACAACGATGAGGACGACGGCGACGATACCGATGCGCAGACCATCGATGTCGCGGCTGCGGCCGGCCCCTCTGGTGGCGACATGGACGCCAGCGGCACGCCCATGGAGCCCTGGCTGTCGTCGTCGATTGTGGAGATCCCGGACGAGATCTACGACCGCGTGGCGCCGCGGCGCAAGCTGGCCATTGTGGCCCTGCTGTCGTACTGCTCGACGCTGACGCCGATATCGAGCACGGCGGTGCTGCCAGCGGTGCCGGACGTGGCGGCGGAGTTCGGGTCGACGGGCACGGTGGTGGACATTAGCAATGCGCTGTACATGCTGTTCATGGGCCTGTCGCCAGTGGTTTGGGGTCCGCTGAGCGAGGTGTACGGCCGCCGCTGGATCACTGTGAGCACAGCCTTCCTGCTCTGTGCGTGCAGCGTGGGCACGGCCCTGTCGCCGAACCTGGCGGCCTACTTCATCTTCCGCATCTTGACGGCCTTTGAGGGCACGGCGTTTTTGCTGGTCGGCGCCGCGTCCATCAGCGACATCTACCGCCCGACAGAGCGGGCCACGGCCATGGGCTGGTTTCTGTCGGGGACGCTGGTCGGGCCAGCCTTGGGGCCGTTTCTGGGTACGTGCCTTTCCGTCCGTTCTTGGATGATGTTTCCTGTTCCTCCCCTCACCCTCTTCCCCCCCTTCGCTAACCATCAGGCGGCATCATTGTCACATATAAGTCGTGGCGGGTCATTTTCTGGCTGCAGGCCGCGCTGGCCGGCGCCGCGTTTGTCGGCACCTTTGTCCTGCTGCCCGAGACCATCCACCGCAAGAAGATCGACAGCCTCGTCGGCGTGCCGCGCCGCAAAAAGGCTCGCGCCCTGTTGACGATGGTCAACCCGATGCGCGTGCTGCGTCTGTACATCTACCCCAATGTCATTATTGTCGGCCTCGCCTCCTCGTCGCTGGTCTGGAACATGTACTCGCTGCTGACGCCTATCCGCTACGTGCTCAACCCACGCTTCCACCTCACTACCCCGATGCAGTCCGGCCTCTTCTATCTGGCCCCCGGCATCGGCTACCTCGTCGGCACCTTTTTCGGCGGCCGCTATGCCGACCACATGGTGCGCCGCTGGATTGTCAAGCGCGACGGCGTCCGCATTCCCGAGGACCGTCTGCGCTCCACGCTGCCCTTTATCGGCGTCGTGCTGCCCGCCTGCATGCTCATCTACGGCTGGGGCGTCGAAAAGGGCGTCGGCGGCATTCCGCTGGCCGTCATCACGTTGTTTGTGCAGGGTATCGCCCAGCTGTTTTGCTTCCCCAGCCTCAACACCTACTGCCTCGACGTCATGCAGAACCGCGGCAGCGAGGTCATCGCCGGCAATTACTTTATCCGCTATCTTTTTGCCGGCGCGGCCACGGCCGTGGTGCTGCCGGGCGTCGAGAGCATCGGCGTCGGCTGGTTCAGCACCATCAGCGCGCTCTTTATGGCGGCCTGCGCCGTCGCGATTTACGCCAACATTGTCTGGGGCCGCCAGTGGCAGGAGAGCGTCGACAATTGGCGCCACAGTCGCCGCAAGGCCGCCTATCTGAAATCCCATGCGCAGACTCCGGCCGAGGCCGTGTGATCAGCAAGGGGTCCAGTACACAAGCAGCAATGAGAGAAGTCGAGGGGGCGCTTTGAGCTGCTCCCGCGTAGGAACAGCAAAGTCATCGAGATACATTTCTTGGATGGATGGCTCGAGGGAGAAGACGTAATGAGAAATGCACAGCTATTATGCATGGGGAGGCGTTTTTGATTGATTGTTTGATATAGAGGAGCATATACATGTAGATAGACAGCCTTGACGGGAAGGCTGCATAATACCATAGATGGTGTGACTGATACACAATCGAGATGAGACATCAACTAGGGCGGGTCGAATACATGTGCATCTTACAAAGGAGCCAGCCTACTGGTAAGCACCCATCTGCTGGCACGGGCTGCGTAGGTGCTGGGCAATCAATGAGACAGAGCGATGAGAAGAGAAGATATGGTCCGAGTAAGTGACTCGGCTGACTCATCTCATGGTGCAAAGTGCCTCCTGCATTATCTGGTCCGAGCCACGACGAGCCGCGCACACACCTGACGCGGTGAGCGGAGTAGGCACAGGGATACACAGACGCAGTATGTGTGAGATCGAAGCCTTCGTCGTGAGTCGCTGTGCCTGGAGAACAAGCCGATGATGGAATCACGTGCAGCAGCTAGCGCCGTCCGCGCGTCTTATTCCTATTTTTGTCCTTTTGACCTTTCATGTCAAATGACTAAGCAAAACAGGGCACAGACGTACCTGTGGAGTATGTATGTAGTTACGGAGCGTATTGCGCAGCCCCTTTACACTACGAAGTAGGTCAATGCAATGCGCTGCTCACTGGATCTTTTCCCGTGTCGGGAAGGGATGGGCAGCCGCCACGGCAAGGATGAAACAAAAGAAGGCCCAGGAAACAGGATAGGTGGAATGAACGAGTTGATTTATATGCTGGACATCTTGGATAGAGCGGGGCACTACCATTCTCGACTCGTACGAAGACGCACGCAAAACACGAGTATGCTGTGCATTTCTGCAAACTCACGAGCAGGAAGAACGAGTGGTGACGTCGTACTTCGTACACATATGGGCTTGCCTACGGTCAATACAAGGGCACTTGTGCACTTCAGCCACTCCTTCGACCTGTGCTCCATCGACAGGGTTGCAATGGGGGACAGCGGCAAGCCCGGGGCGTTCACGAAAACCAAGATTTGGGCGATGCAAAGCTGTGTGGCTCGAATTGAGCACCGTGCGCAGACTGTGTGGCGGGAGAGGCAAGGGAACAGGGAAAAGGAACGCCGCTAGAGACGGCGCAGAAGGGAGTGTGGCACTGGGTAGCGGCGCTGCACGTGTCCGCCTCCAGTGCCACGGCAGGTGCTGTGCTGGGTGGCTTATCGACGCCTTGGGGTCTGTGACCTGCATATCGCGCCAGCACTGTACGGAAGTGTGTAGCTGTGCACATGCAGCCTCTCGTATATGTGTGAACGTGCATGTGCTTCAGACGCCTATTTATATAACTGGAGCTGTCTGAGACTGGTTATGATGGCAGCGAGACAGCCCCAGCTGATCCAGCCGCATGCTGTGTCAGTCCAATTTGCGGCCGGAGCCTTTTATGGTTCGTGTCTCCTTTTCCTCGCCGCTGCAAATCTCCCTTCTTATCACGCACCACATGTGAACAGGACGCACAGTGCAGGACCCCCTTTCTTTACCCCCCTTCTCTCCCCCCCTTTCGCGCTTTTCCCACTCCACCACGCCTTCCTTATCTTGATGTATTTTTCTGGCCACTGTACTCGTACGCGAAGTGGGAAGAAGTGGGTCGCCACAATCTACAGGGGGCCTGCTATTAGAGTATTAACCTCGTTGGTTCTCCACCGCAATTGGTGCTGCAGACGGCTTTGCCAAATGCTTCAGGCAGCCCGTTTGGACTTCTTGCCGTCGCGTTGGCTGGCTAAAAGATCCCATCCAGCTCGCTGCTCGTGCCTCTGCTGTGGCGTTGGTGACGCAGTACGGGTACTAACTAAGAATCGCCGTAGTCGCCGTCGTGCCTTGCCCTGTGGCAAGGGATGGCCCTACGCGTCCTCGTAGTACTGGTGTGCGTAGCAACCAAAAAAGGGACCCCCAACAACTCACCCATAAAATACGAGTACGCCGTACACATACTCCGTAGTCGTTTATGAGATAGCCAAGCTTGGTCATGTCCCGCCGCGACAGCATAAGAAAGGAATTAGAGGGGAGACATTGGTCCAAGTTGGCAACGTCAATGTGCGTAGTGGATGCTACGGATGCCCGCTCGTCGTAGTTTCCCCCATTCAACTGGCAGACTGGGTCCTAGGCGGGCGTAGTCTCTTCTCTAGCCTCGTTCGCTCCTTCCTTGTCTTCACCCTGCTCCGTCGCAAAGTGGGTTTTGCGTGGACCAGCCAGGGCTCCGTAATTGTATGTACATTGTTGTATGTACTCCGTACTGCGTACGGCGTGCTCGTTCTAGTCGTGTTCTCCTTGCTCCGTACATCTTCTCCTATTCCCATTTTTTTTTCCTCTTCCCCTTTTGCTGGCATTTTCCCCCCTTCTCCTTTCACGCTTTTCTGGCATCTCCACCGCGCTCGCTCCAGTCCGCAGAACGGCCTCGGCCCCTGCTCCAGTGCCTGTATCAAGCGGACATTCCTCAAGCCTCTTAAGATTGCCTGTTTGACAGCACACCAGTCCGTGCCAGGACCCTTTCCTTTTCTTTTTCTTCTATTTTATTATTATTATTTTACAACCAGGCCCCCTCCCAGCTATTAAACTTTTTGGTTCTAGTCCATATACCGTGTCTCATAGCCTGCCCGTCCTAATCTCTTCTACTTTTGTCCATCGCTATTTTTTCTTCTTTTCGTTCTTACCTCGTGGCTTGTCTGTTCTTTCTTTTCTCTTTTCCTTTGCCCGTTTATGTTCCTCTTTAGGAACAGTCCACTCGTTTCAACCAACTACCACTGTCGTTTGTCTGCTTGAGGGCGCGTCTCGATGAACATTTTCGGATTTTGATCTCCCTACCACATAGATTCACCATGGATCAATCCTCTTCTAACAGCGGAGGCTCGAGCCCATTCAGCACGCCGAGTAGCGGATTGGCCAGCAGCAGGAACAGCTTCTCGCTGTCGGAAAAAGTCGACGGCGATGATACCCCGGTGATTTCCGGCTACCCTAGCTTCTACAGCCTCAAGCTCGCCGACCTGTCATCACGCGTCAATCTGCTCCCCGTGCCTTTCATGGCTTCTGCCGCTTCGTCTGCTCTCGACGTCGCCAAATCTTCATTACAATGGATTCCTACATCTGGCGTCGCCGGCCCGTCTTATGCGCCATTATCCGCACTCTCTAGTTCGCGTCACGGCTCCTATTTCCCGCGTGTGCAGTCCCTCTTCGGCCACTGTCTGTACCGGAGGGTGATGCTTTGGATTGGGGCGGTAGTGACCTTGATTTTCTTTGCTCTTGTGGCAGGACGCCGGAATGGAAGTTTTGCCCTGCACATCTCGGAGGCGGATGCCGGCCACAAGCCCAACCCGGAAGCGGTCTGGCTGAACTACACACGGTATGGAGTGTCGATACCATTCAATTTGTGGCACTGACCACCTCTAATGCTTTCACAGTCTCGACGGTTATTTCAAAGGTGTCCGCGCCATTGTTCCGATCGACGTCTACCAGCCGGAGTACCCGACTATGGGTGACCGGTTGCAGGGTTGGGCGGATGAGCACAATATCACCGCCGACGCAAATGCGAGTGTGTCGGAAGGCGCCCGCAGCGAAAAGAGAGACCTCAGCGATCTGCCACCCGCCACGTCCGACTCTACGCCTCAGCTGGCGCCCTTCCGGCCTCAGCCAGACTACAACTCATCTGAGTACCTCTCCAAGTACTATCCTGTTCAGCGCTGCTTCCTCGATGCCACCGGCCAGATCCCAGTCCCGGATCTGTGGGCGTATCCAGGCGTGCCTCAGGGCCAACCCGAGCCTTTGATGGGCTCCCACAGCCTCCTTGGCATGCGGGATGACGTCTGCTTTGATCGTTTTGGTCGCTACGGCCCGTACGGTTTCGGCTATACCAAGGAGGAAGGCGGAATTGGGTTGGGTCTGGATACCGAGCGCGCCGGCTCTGAGGCTGTATGGGGTTCTCCCTCGTTGGGCAAAATCGACTACCGGACGGTGGACTGGGCAGCTGCACAGCAGAGATGCTTCGAAGCTAATAAGGAGCGCTTTTACGAGCAAGGAGACCGCCGAAACAGCAGCATTGCCGAATATTCGCGCCTCAGCGGCGAACTCGGCATGAAGAAGCCGAAGGCGAGAAAGAGGGACGGTGCGACGAAGAAACTTGGCAACGAAACGATGAGCTCATCCTCGACTGCACACCTCCAGAAGCTCGACCGCATCGCTGTGGTGATTCGGTGCTACGCCGGCTTCAAGTGGACGCCTTATTCGGTGCTCAACTTCCGCGCCCTGGTGTCAGAATTGGCTCTGCAGTCTGGAGGCGAGTACGATGTGCACATCCTTTTACACGCCCGCGATGACCAGATCGCAGTCTGGGCCGACGAAGAGACAGCCAACGAATTTATCTCTGAGAACGTTCCGGCCGAATTCCGTGGCCTGGTGACGCTGTGGTCTGAGCCTCAAATGCACCTGCTGTACCCGTCTCTGAAGAACGATCCGGTCTTCTCGAACCCCTCCGGCCACGACATCCACGGCGTCTACCGCTCGCCGCACCTGCCACTGCAGCATTTCGCCATGCAACATCCCGAGTACGCCCACTTCTGGAACTGGGAAATGGACATGCGCTTCTTGGGCAGCTACTACGAGTTTTTCGACCGCATGGACAAGTGGAGCGCCAGCCAGATGCGCCGGCGCATTTGGGACCGTGCTGCCAAGTACTACATTCCTGCCCTGCACGGATCGTGGGAAAACTTCACAGGGCGCGTGGACGAGGAGGCTCATGAGGCGGGACGGCCTTCAATCCTGGGCAACATGTTCTTCGCGGGCCGCAAGCCCACCCGTGACGAGCAGCAGGGCATTTCCCCGCTGCCGGCTCAAGGATGCGAAGGCGCGTCGTTGAGCACGTACAACCGCACGACATACGACCATAACAGCACCACGCCGCGTCGCTTCTTTGCCGATCGCAATAACAACTACACCAACATCCCGGAAATGTGCGGCGTGGGCGAACCGGCAGACCTGATTACTCTGAACCCGCTTTTCGATGCCGACGACTCCGGCTGGTTTTTCGCCGACGACGTCACTGGCTATAACCTGGACTTTGCCATCCCTCCGCGGCGCACAGCTATTATTACGGCGTCTCGGCTGTCCCGCCGTCTGCTGGTGGCGATGCACGAAGAAACCTGGCGGTTGCACCATGGCATGTTTGCAGAGATGTTCCCGCCGAGCGTGGCACTACATCGTGGGTTCAAGGCCACCTATGCACCGCACCCCGTCTACACGGACCGACACTGGCCGGTGGCAGCTGCCGAGAAGGCATTCAACTCCGGGCCCGACCACTCTTCGGGCGGCAGCAGAAACTCGCCTTTCCTGCCGGAAAACGAGCATTATCACCGCGGTCTCTCGTGGTACTACAATGCCCACTTTGCCGGTCGCCTGTGGCGTCGGTGGCTTGGCTTCCTGCAGCCGCTCGACGACCCAGAAGCACCCAAGCGCAACAGGACGGCCAACAAGACCGAGGGCTCCAACGAACCCCTGAACCTCCTGGACAGCCTCGAAGGCCTCGGTGGCGGCGCCGGCGAGGAAGAGCGCGAGACGGGCCGGATGTGCCTGCGAAGCATGCTCGTCCACCCGATCAAGTTTGAGGACCTGGCCGAGGTGATGCTTTGAGCACCCTACGAGGCCTGCACCTTCCCCCCTCAATATTGCCTTTTTGGATGCTTATTGACTCCCACATTTTTTGGAGCAACATCTTGGCCTAGCTCCTTTTCATCCTTTCTTCCTCACTTGGATCCTTTTCTTTGATTTTCATTTCATTTTTTGCGGGTTTTTGGTTTTGTATAGATCATGACATCAGCATAGGCGGCTTTCTTTTTTCACCCAGGGACTTGCTGTTTTTTACAGGCGTTAAAGGTGAGAAGCATTGCGCTCACTAGGATACCATTATTTGGGTAATATTGTGTGTGGTGTGTTTTGTGTGTACAAAAATGTGCGAGCGTGAGAGAGCACATTTGTTGTTTTTTGTCGGGCATTGATTGGATAATGGCGGCACAGAAAAGCCAGCCGAAAATGACGACACAAACACGATAGCCAGAAGGGGGCGAGGGGAGGTAGAGAGAGATAGCTGGTTAGAGAGAACCGACAGAGACGGCTGCTGGACTTTGGGGCACACCATATAGAAAGTACAAAGCCCGCCCTTCCCGCTACTTCAGACCAAAGCAGAGAGACAGGGAAGGGGGTGGCAAGATAATATAATGCAACCATCTAAAGATCACTACGAGATTACTATTGGGAGCAGATCCGCCCATTCTTTTTTAAGGTTCCAGGAACGGTGGCGCTGCGCGGGTTGTGTGAAGATCATAAAAGGTGCTGTATATGGGCAGTATATAGGAGTACTTATCGTTGACCAAACAAACCCCAAAAAAAACACGAGAAAACTAACAGGAGGACACCGCTTATCGGCAGTAGTTGCATCATCGTACGTCATACAGAGAGTGGCCGCCGTTGGATAAGAGGGGATAAGGCTGAAGGGCGTGCACAGGTAAAATAAACAAATAAATAAAATAGCAAAAAAAAAACAAATAAAAGATTGCATAGGTAAGCTGCATAGGCGTTCCGAGGCTAAATGGCTGGCGGGAGCTTATTTCTTGACGGGATGGTGGCTACCGCCTAGTTGCCGTGTACGACATTCTCATCGTGCGGGGATACTTCTTGTACAAATCCATGGTGGGAAGGAAGGAGAAAAGCCAAATTAAGCAAATACGCATAGAAAATACGCATAGATATAAACAGAAGCTAGCAGCAGCAGCAACAGCAACAGCAGCAGCGAATGCTACTGGCAGCGGCATCGAGCTCAGAAGCCCAGAAGGACCCTATACGTAACAAACAAAACCACCCCTAGTTCTCGTCCTCATTTAGTCTCATTCTCCTGCCTCTTCGGCAGGGCCATCTCAACTTGATGCGGCGCGGGAACACCATTGGCCCCTTTTCTTCCATTCCAAAAAGAAGAAAAACCCAGAGAAACACAAAAAAAACGTCAAGAGACATAACCAATTCACGCGTGGATAAAAAGGCAAAAAACACAAAAAACATAACAAACCCCGTCCAAAAAACAACAGTCCAACGAAAGAGAACAGAAGTCGACAGCGTCGTCCCCTGTTTCCATTTCTAGACCAATCAAAAGGCGTACATGCTCTCCATCCCGTACCCAGCCAGCGTGTTCTTAGGTTGGTTGGCAGTATTCTGTGCGCCGTGTACACCTTGCAATTAAGGCCTGGGTACGGTGTGAGAGTAGCCGAAACATAGGCAAGAAGAAGAAAGGTATCAGGCGGAAAAGTAGAGCCCAGGCCACAACGCCACAACGCCCTATTGCGCCAGTTTGTCGTATTCCCGTTTGGAGAAAGGGGAAAAAAGGGAAAAAAGAACGGCTTCTTCCAACCACAAGCAAAGCAAAGCAGACGACAAGCCAAGCCCCTTTGCATGTCGTCTCACACTCCCACCACAACGTGCGCCACACGCTCCAGCAGGCGCCCCGGAGTCATCGCTGGTCTAGCAGTCACCCTTGTGCCGCGGCTCTACTTGCGCAGCACAGCGTCGTAGAGGCTTGCCAGGCCGGTGATGGCAGTGCCGACCAGGGCACCCTTCCAGCCGCCATAGAGGGCGTTGTTGATGCGCAGGACGCTCTCGTCGTCGACCCAGCCGCCAAAGGTGACGCCCTGGGCGAAGACGACAAAGATGAGCAGCGCCTTGGTGACGCTAAAGGTCAAGGGGTCAATGGCGTACTCGGCGCTGGAAAAGGCACGCGTAGAGCGACGGCCGGCGCTGTGGCTGCCGCTGGCGGCCGAGAGGTTGAAAAAGTAGCCGAGGAAGGCCGGGGCGAGGACGGAGACAAACGACCAGAGCAGCGTGGGGAACCAGAAGGAGCTGGTCAGCAGCAAAAAGACGTCGGGGACGTGGATAGGGTATTCGCTGGTGCCAATGTACTTGACGGCGGGAATGGTAAAGGCATAGCGGTCGCGCAGCAGCTCGGGACGCAGATAGTACAGCTCAAAGGCAGCGACGAGCAGGACGATGGAATAGACCGTGGACAGAGACTCGCGCGTGGTCTGGGTGACCTCGGTGACGCGCCTGTTGGTGAAGAGTGAGACGACGTGCTTTCGAATGACGACGGAACCGCGATCGACAGCGTGGGCAACATCGGCTGGTGATGACGGCAGCGGAATGCGGCTGGCCAGCGACAGAGCACGAGCAGGAGTGCGAGCGACCAGAGTCGTCGCTGAGGAGGAGCGGCTGGGTTCGTCGCTGAGTTGTTAGCAAGAAACAAGAGAGGGGGGGTACAAGGAAAGAGAGAACGCACTCGGCGGCGACAATCTCGTCTTGGGTGGCAGACTTGGCGGGCCGGCGCTTCGCAGCAGGCTTGCTCTCAGTCGAGGCGGTGATCTCCTTCTTGACAGGCGAGCCTATGGACTTGGCGCGGATGTTGTAGTAGGGAGCGAGCTTGGAGTCGGCCGACAACTGCGACGCGTTTTCAGTAAGGTACTCGTCGAGGGCCGACTCGAGGTCGCTCTTCTTCAAGGTCGCGACACTGAAGGGTTAGCAGTGCATCGAGAAGAATGCGATGCGAGATTGGGAGACAGGGGAGAGCAAATGGAAGAAAAGACAAGGGCCAAAGAACAAAAGCAGCTTCCGCGTTGCGACACGACTTTGCGCGCATCGCATCGCATCGCGACATGATGTAATATGCGTGCACGCGCGATAACCAGCAAGAACACGATGCGATGCACGCCTTACAAGACAGCGGCATTGGAAACAACAAAGACAGCAACGCCTTGAAGAGGGGTGGACGGGGCAGGGAAAACGCGCGCGCAAAGACGGCGCAAAAAACACAAATAACACAACAAGCACAGCTTGCGAACAAAAGCGCATCCACCAGGGGATGGCCGTAACGACAAAGCACCACACACAAGCAGACACCAAAAGGCCAAAGCGCAGGGAGAGGGCAGGAAATGGGGCGCGGGTGCTGCAAGGCAAACTCACTTCTTCAGTCCGATCGTCTCGGCGATGTCGACGAGCTCGGATTTCTTCTGTCCGCGCAACCAGGACGTCATGTTGGCAACCAAAAAATAAAAAAGGTATAGAGAGGAAAAAGGTATTATAATGTGAACAAAGTCAACAAGTCCAAGTGAGACGGTGTACGATTATATCCACGGTGTAGTTACTGTGCAGCGCGAGGGAGAAAAAAAGAGGAAGAAGGAGGAGAAAAGAGACGACGTTATTTGTTGTTGTCGCGATGTGATGTTCGAAAAATGGGTATGGGGTGGGTGGTGGTGGCTTTGGATGGGTTGGGCAACGGGATCGGGGGGGGTTTGTAATGGTAGTGCAGAGCGGACGGGCACGCCTTGGCTTGTTTTGTTTTGTTTTGGTGGCCTTGGTGCGGTGCGGTTTTCTGGGCTGGAGAGAGAATGCTCTGCTATGCGGTGTGGGTGGCTCTCTGCAGCAGTCGGTGGCCGATTGTTTACACAATGCTGATCCTCTCTTTTTGTTTTCTTTTTTTCGCCTGATTCCTCTGAAGCGCCGTCACGCGTGTGCCAGCTTCGCGTGCAGTCGTAGTTATATGCCACCTTCTACAGCGGAGGGAGCTAAGCAATGACGGAGGGGCTGGTAGTTATATTAGTTCATTAGTGCCCTGTAGGTTGATGCGACTAGAAGGCGACAGGCCGGTGGACACCCAAATAGCGCAGGTAGTGTTGTTCTTAACAGGTGGGGTGGACAAACGGGAGACGAAAAACGGGGGTTTGGGGCGGGAGAGAGTTTGCGTCTTGTTGTTGGTGCGAATCCGTTCACGTTGGGTGTCGGTGTTGGAGAAAATGGGGGGCAGAAAGGGGTTCTAGGGGCCCCGTAGTGGTCTTAAATACCGTGTAGCGATGCCTGGATCTGACGAAGAAAGAGACAGAGAGGGAAACAATGGCCGACTATCAGTCCTTTCTTTCTTTCTTTGGACGGCTCTGTGTAAGATACCGACTGCTCAAGTACTCTATGGGGGGCAGTCGTACATGCTTCAGGAAGGTGCGAAGTGGGGGTGGACGCCAGACAAAGAGATCATGGCCCATGTGCACTTATATGTACTTTTATGGGCGGACTGGACGACACACGTCTTGTCTGTCGTCGCCGGCTCTGCACGCGCTGTCCTTTGCAGAATCTTCCTGTTCGGGCACCACCTGAAATTCGGGAGGCTGGGGAATGTGAGTGGGAGAGCGTGCATGCATGTATCCTGCTTCCTCATCAGATACGCAGGTACTTGCGTGTGCGGCAAGAATGGCCAAATGGCACTGCAACATGCGATAAAAGCGGGTCCTGCAGCTCTTTCCCAGGTCGCCACCTAACTGCAGCTGGGGCGCGATACTTGGGTGCGACGATCGCCCTGTGGCTTCCAGCGGCTGAGTGATCAAAGGGGAGTGTCATTCGCAGACAGCATCGTGTCTTCCACACCGGCGGCTGTCGTTTTGTTGTGCATGCGGAGCAGTCATACTTGTCTATAGTTCGTATCCGTAGTCGTACACCGTACTTGATGCATATGTACATGTTACAAGATCGCGTAAAAACGGACGATAATTCGTCTCATCCTCTTTTCACCCCCTCTCATTTCCGCCTCTCACATTCACACATCCACGCAGCTCACAAAGCGCTCCTGGCCGCGGGGCACCAGCCGCAACGGCACCGCCGCTGTCCCGTGCAGCTTGAGCGTCAGCACCGACCGCGCGCCGCGCAGAGTCTCGCGCGCCTTGTCCTGCGCCTGGCGATACAGCTTCTGCCGCTCGGGCACGCCCATCGCTGCCACGGCCGCATTGTCGACCGATGTGTCTACGGCCAGCTCGATGCTATGCCGCTGGAACAGCACCGCCAGCGCCGCCATGATCTCGACCTGGGCAATGCGCCGGCCCAGACAGCTGCGCGGGCCGTCGGAAAACGGCACAAAACTGCCGCGCACCGGCCGGAAGAGCTGGGCGCTGGTGTCGGGGCCCTGGAAGCCACCATAGTCTTCTTTGTCGGCGCCGTCGATGTTGCTGGTGGTGGTGTTGTTCATGGCATTGCTGGCATTGGTGCTGCTGCTTCTAAACCACCGCTCTGGGACAAAATCGTCCAGGTCCGTCTCGGCACCCAGCGTCACTTTGCTCGGCTGCGTTGGCCAGTATCCGGGATGCCGTTGTGCCGAGACCACATTGAGAATCACGTCTCCGTCGGCCGGCAAAACATGCTGGTGGCCGTTCAGCGTCAGCGTCTGGTCGCTGCCGTGCGACACTACCTTGGGAATGCACACCACCGGCGGCATCAGCCGCAGCGTCTCGTTCATCGTCGCGCCCAGCATCGACGCAAGCATCCCGTTGATGCTAGCCTCGTAGTTCCACGTCCTCGGGTCCGAATCACGACCCAGCAGCCGGTCAATGTCCGCTTGCAGCGCCCGCTGTGCTGCCGGACTGCTCGCCAGCTGTATCAGCGTAAAGTGCAGCGTGTTGGCCGTCGTCTCGTGGCCCGCCACCAGCATGATGAAGGCGTTGCCCACGATCTCGTCGTTGGTGAGCTGCTGTGGTGGATGGGCCCCCGACTTGTCTGTGGTCGTCGGCATCGTCGAATTTGCCAACGCCTCCTTTTCCGTGATCCCGTTGAGTCCTGGCACCGTTCCCCGGCTCTCGGCCCGCGTGCGCACCAGATGGCCCATCAGGTCCATGCCGTCCTCGCCCCGGTTGCCCTCAAAAATGGCATCCGCCTTGTCCTGCAGGAAGTTGTGCATGTACCGCGCATAGTTATCGTTGGCCTCGTAGGCCTTGCGTGCCGCTCGGAATGGCAGCCGTTTCAGCAGCCATGGCGGAAATACTAGGATCATCATAATGTGGTGCAGCACACGCTCCACGGACGCCGGGAACGTCAAACTGTGTCCCGGCGCCGGGCTTCTGCTGCCGTACTTGGCCATCCGGGGGTCTGTGTCGGCCGGCAGCTTGTCGCCGGGCCATAGCACGCGCAGCCCGAACCCGACGTAGGCAATAATGTTGAGCGCCAGCGTCATCGTATCGTTTTCCACTGTACTAATCGTCGCCTCCGACGCCTCCGCCGGCTGCCAGTGCCGGAGAAGCCCCTGTGTCTGGCGAATCGCCTCAGCAAACGTGTGCGATGCATTGCGCTCGTTGAAACATGAGCTGGTGATCTTGCGGTGCAGGCGCCACACAGCCCCCTCTGTTGTGAGCAAGTTACGCCCAAACAGCTCGAGGACCGCATAATGCTTCGTGGCTTTGGGGAACTGCTCGCGCCGCGATGTGATCTGGTGCATCGCTTCGGGGCTCTGTGTAAAGAGAGCCAGCGAGCCCGGCGAGGCCACTAAGAAAGTGTCCCCATACCTCTTGTACGGATCCTGTCCCTCAATGTATGTCCAATCCGGCGACATGAGGCTGGCCAGTCAGCAACGGGAGACATGGAAAAAGAGAACTAGATGCGTAGCTATCGCAGACATACAAAAGCCAGTCCTCCCACAGACGCCGCGGCAGCTTTTTGATCAACGGCCGCCATAGGTTGTTTGTGAGATTCACAAAGAGCCCAATGGGCGATATTACTATCCGCTGCTGTTAGTTTCATCCGAACTTCCTGCTGCCGCCCAACCCGGCCAGCCGAGGAGGGCACGGAAGATCTAAGCAACTTACACAAGACAATGTATGGCAGCCCGGTCTTGCGGGCCTTTTGAACGTTGGCCAGAAGGCCGCTCACAGACGAGTAGACATAATACACGACGGCCGCAGCCACCGCGAGATACACCGTAGACACCATTTCAGCCGGTTCTCGAGGTGGTGTGTGTGAAGGGAGTGGTGAGAGAAAGAGAAAAGAGAGGATGGAACAACAGATAAGAGTGCCTTTAAGCTGGGCCACCGCCCTTACACCAGTCGTTGCCGTGTAGTCGTACACCGATTCGCAAGCGAGCGAGAGGAGAAAAAGCAGAAGCTACCACACATATGGAGCTGCGCCGGATGTGTTTCCTTCCGGCCGTTCTCTCTCCGCTTCCTTTGGCTGGTGTGTGTAGGGTGGGTTCTAGTGCCCTTTTTTACCGTATCTGTTCTTAGTGGCCAAGATTGGGAGATAGTGGCTCAGTCACTGCGCTGCCAGCAGTGCCATCGCCAAGGGAAAGTAAGAAAAAAAGGGAGGAGAGCTACCAGAAAACGGCTAGAGCGGAAAGAAGAAAGAAGAGGGATGCGTGTGTCTGCTGTGTGAGTGCGTGAGAGAGAGCTGCTATCACAAAAGAACCGGAGCCGCTGACTGGTTGTTAGTGTATCGGTACGTCAGCTCTCGGCGAATAACAGTGAGGATAAAACAACCAGGTGCTAAGTAAGAAGAACACCTGAACAATACTTCCCGTAAGTGAGATGTTAGCAAAGAAGGAAGGGTGCAAAAGTGAGCAAAAAAGAATTCGGAGCAGGTAAGAGCTGCTGCTGCCGCCAAGACCAAAGAAAACGTGAGACTCTTCCACCTACTCCGTACTGGCCGCTCCTTCCGCCTCCCGTTTCATAAACGAGGCCTGGGCTCATCCCCTGACTATGACGTCCACTCAGCGCTACTACGGAGGACTTGTATTTACACCGCGCAACTACTCCGCAGCACTCCAATACACTAGTATTTCAACTTTGCAATGGAGAGTGCGCCGTGGCAGTTAATGCTGCAACCAGACGCTGTCTCTTGCCATCTGAACACCGCAGGCTTGTGGGTTCGCCTTTTTGACACCTGCCGTTCGCCGCGGATACGAATTCCGATTGTTTCTGTCTCCCACTTTGCCGAACTGTCAAAATGCAAGGACCACTTACTTACTCTCGCAGCTGGCAACCCCCACCGCCAGAACACTGCGAGAAACCATCTGTCCAATGCCATTTGTTGCACACCAATCTTCTCCAGCAAAAAGCCACCAACGCCAAGTGGGTCGCGAGACAACTAGGCCAATAATCTCCGAGAGGTTCGAGCCTCACAACAGCACCACTCCAACAGTACTACAACGGCAAGTCCTTACATTCCACACCGCACCCACGCCGGGTGTCAATATAATCTCAGCCTTGTCAAACAGAGCATATAATGTCTTCCTTATATTTCATCGCTAGAAACGGTACAAAACAAATCTTAAAACAGCGCCAACGAGACAACGTATCACATGGCAATTAACATATTTGAGCCAAATTCAATATCATCGCATTATCGTACTTTTGCTGTGACATCGCCCATATAACTAGAAACATAACCAAACCACGCGTCTAGCAGATGGTTTTTGTAAAAACACAAACGTATGAAAGAAAACATGGAAACATGTAAACAGGATACTGAAAATACCGTCGTCCTCCAGGGATCTTCTGCGTTGTCCGACCTTTCCGCCCCTTGGCAGATTTGTTTTGTTAGCCCCTTCCCCATAACCTTGCGTATCATATCGCTCCAGTCTAGTTTCGTCCCTGTTCCTCGGGTGCATAGTAACCGTCCCGTTAAAACTCCCCTCGAAAAAGCTAATAAAAAAATCAAAATCAGAAGGCTTAGCTGCTTCTGTGCTCCAAAACGCCTCTCCAAACCATGTCATCCATGCTCTTACTCACAGCCTTTTACCCGCTCGCTGTGCCAATCTTTTAATAGCCAATTCAAACAACGTAGAAGGATTACAACGGTTTTGTTCTTTTTTTGGGAGGGGGATTCAGCAGATAAAATCTCCACCAGAACTACCAAGCCAAATCTTGAATATCTCCATGAGAACTAGATTCAGATGATACATGGGTGTCCAAATGTACTGTAGAGCTCTCATTGACCGCCGGTGCCCGAAGATGCCATCTTAAGCAAAGACGAAACGGCCACGGATGACGCGGCAGTCGTGCGAGACAGACTCGCACCGCTAACTTCGATGGGTGGCGGCAAGTGGTTCCGGGTGATGGCTGGCGAGCTCTGGTGCCGAGAATGCCGGGCGACCTGCGGTCGTGGAAATTCATGCGTTGACGCCAGCTTCCGGTCGCCATCAAATCCAGAAGGTGCCGCATTTTGAAGGTTGGTGTGGCTATGACGCTGAGGAAGCATCTGCATCGACTGCAGCGGAGGAAGCTGTACATTTCTGTACCGCTCGAATTTGTCGCGCGACTCATCTATAGCTGAGTACCCATTTGGTGGGGGTGGTAACTGGTTCGTGAGACTGCCTCGCCGGTCAATGCCAGCCATCCCATGGCCACTGTGGCTAGGCTGGCCAGCAGTTTGCCCAAAGTAACCCAGGCGCGGCACATTGGCGACATGGGCTGGGCCCTGACTGTTGCTGCCATAAGTCGATAATCCTCCACGATAGGCTTCTGCTTGGCCCACAGGCGGTCCCGAGTCTGCCTGCCCTGAGGATGACGTTGGCCGTGGCATATGCGAAGAGTAGGCATGAGGGTGGTGCAGAAACCCAGCTTCTGACTGGGACCGTTGGTGGACACCACGACGTGTTGCTGTCACATTGTGGATTTGGGATGACCGCTCCAGTTGTTGTGCAACTGGTGGACCGCCAAATCTCTGAGGATTCGGGGCTGGCAGAACTCCGTAAGCCATAGAGTTGGGAGAAGTGGCAGCCGAAGTAGCATAACCAAAGCCACGGCCAGGCAGTGACACGGTAGGCACTGAATCATGACTAGCATGATGGTGGTGGCTCGGGTACTGGTTGTCATAGCCTCGGTAGTGGGCCGATCCATTGACTTCACTATAGTGTCTTTCGTTCTCAAAGCGATTGGCATCTGCCGGGTGATAATTTAACCCGCTTGCGGCATGGTGAGCATCACTTTCTCTCCTATGGCCGTCAAAAGTGTGGTATCCTGCCGTTTCTGAGGATCGCAAGTCCTCCACGAATGAGTACCCCTGAGACTCGGGGTTCTCACGGATTCCGCCAAAGGCAGGGCGGTGGGCAAGCTGCATGCGGCTGCCCGGACCACCATTTCGGGACAGCATGGGCATGTGAGAGTCCGGGCCAAGGCTGGGGCCACGGAAGTCGGCGTCGTCCATGCCCACCCGCTGCCGCTTTTCTAAAGGTGCATGGAAGCCACCATCGGCAGAGTCGTATGGCGCCATGAAGTCATTGTGGCTGCGACGACGCATGGCAGCCATTGAGTCGGGGCGGAGACCAGTATTGACAGACTGTGCCCGGCGGTGGCCGCCTGCAATTGGAGGTCCGGAAGCGCCAGGTCCAGGACGCGTGCTAGCAGTCCGTCTCTTCGCATAGCCCTTTTTGGCCATGCCATTGTTGTAGTGGCTGCCAGTAGTGGCATCGGAACTGTTGCGATCAGCAGCAATGTTCGGCAAAATCTCAATGTCTGGGATCTGTTGGAGGCGCCCTTGGTCGATGTCCTGCTTGAGACGGTCGACAACGGACAGAATTTCCGGCGTGGAGTAGCCGTCTCCGATCTTGGCAATCACCCATTCAGGGACCGCCGTGCCACTCATATCTTGAGACCGGTCGTCGTCGTAGCCTTCATCGTCGTCGTCTTCGCCCTCCTCGCCAGGGAATGGGCGCTTTTTTCCAACATTAGAGCGCTTGCTTTCGATCCGAAGCTGTTCTCGCTTGCGGACAGATAGTGACCAACCCTTGAGAACGGGACCCTGCCCTGATCTCATGTTGCTGTCACTCCATGCCTGAACTCTCTTAACTTGAACTTGGACCAGCCCAATCTGTCTCTGGGGATACTCTCCGCCGTTGCGGTACCTGGTGCGCTGGTAGTGCTTCCGGCAGTAGTGAACCCAGACGCCCGTGGGAATCATGCGGGTGCACAGCTTGTTGCGGCCAAAGATGTGCGAGATGGCCTTGCGAAGTTGCGATCCGGTCTGGCAGTCACCGCGGTACATACAAACCGATGCGATCTCAAAGCTGACCGGGGCCTCGCCTGCACAATCAATAGTAGGGTCACCAGAAAGCTGGTTCGATGAGTTGTATGGAGGTGAGCGGCAAGTCATCGGTCCGGTGCCATTTTTTATCGGGGTAGCCTCGGCTATAGAGGGACTCATGGGTGCTGAGAGACCGTCTGGGAATGCTGACACAGATGGGGCTGTCGAAGACAGAGTAGGATGGGGGTCATCATCCATCGCGTCAACGTCACTGTCTTCTTGGGACGGTGACGGAGTCGGCTCTGGGATCGGCCCAAACTTGGGGAAGTGTCGGCTGTAGCCAGAAGAGCCGCTGGAGGGAAAATCCGGCGCCGAAACTGCCCTTTTATGCCGGCGTGAGGTGAGAGTACCGTCAGGAAGGAGGGACCCCCGGGATGGGGACCGGGAGTGGGCTGTAGGAACTGAGAACCTGTTGAAAGACAATAATTAGTGACGTCGAATTTGTTTGAAAAGCGCTCTAGCTTATGTGCTTTTTGTAATAGATGGCCGCTCAAAACATTCTGCATTGCCAGCCTGGCCTTGACAGTGCTCGTTGCAGCAGAGGTGATCGGCTCACTATTTCTTGCTTTATATATTTTGAAAGGGAATTCGCCAAACAAGAAAATGCTAGGTGGTTTAGGGAAATAATATCGAAGAGCAGAAAGAAAGAAAAAAAGGGAAAATATGCATGGTATTTAAAAGAGAACGGAAATTTCAATCATATCGAATGCAGATGGTTTAGGAAAGTGCGACAGCAGGCAGAAGAGCAATATAAGGAAGTTGCGACTTGCACCAAGCGAGACAACACAGTGAAGACAAGCGAATTAGACGAGATAGGCAAAAATGAGCAGTGATTCAGCAAGTGCTTGCAATTCGCGGCGACAAGGGATAGTTGTTCGTCTCGTCATTATTCACGTTCCCAGTAATGGTCATTTCATGCACCGGATACCTTAGCCGAGAGGGGGGGGAGGTATCATACATGCAGTGTGTGTGCTCGAATAGATGCCGATACAGTGAGCCGGCCGGACTAACTGACCTTCACTTGAAGAGTGGGTTGGAGTGAGACTAACATAAGGCACATATGAAGGCACTGGGCATTGGGCACGCAAGGTCTGCCTTTATTGTTGAAAATGCATTTCTGCAACATTGAAAGCCAATAGTATAGGGGAGCAGCACTTACTTTGTGTCTTCTGTTACTGGTGAGATTCTCGGTACCTTGTCTCCAAAATTTTGCAGTCTGTGAATCATCAAAGCATCGGATGGTGATTGGGCTCTTTCTGGTGGAGCTGGGGGGCTCGATGCCCGCAAGCTTGGTTCTGACGATGCCTCGTTCTCACCCACTAAGACGTGACTAGACCTGACAGGAGTTGGAGAATTGGGCTGAAAATTCTGCTCTTCTTCACGTGTGTCTGTTTTAATCGTATACTGCTGCAGTTGCAAGTGGAACTTGGAAGGCGCGTGGTGTTGTGAGAGGGAGGGCAGATGTGGCAGTTGGACAGCTGCCAAGGTGGACGAGGCTAAGGATGTGTCAGAGGCGCGTGTCTCCAAGTGAGAAAAATCGTTGATTAACGCCACGAGCGGCTGACTTTCCGAAACGGTCGACAGTGATGAGAATCTCGAGTGTGATACTGAATTTGCCGACGAAGCGTTTGTGTAGGAGGATGAAAAACTACTCCGGCTGTCTGAAAAGTTGTGCCTCGGTGAGACGCTCTTAGGGCTGCTACTGCCTGGTTTCGTTCCAAGAGCAGTCATGTTGTTCCCTGGGATGCCAGCCCCCACGCTTTCGACATCCGCAACGACGGAGGGAGGCGGCGTCGAATTGGGTTGGCTGGCATTTCCTGCTGATACAGATGTGCCCACTAACACAGGCGAGTCCTCCACTGCTTTGGTCGTGTCCAAGGCTTGGGAAAGGGAGTAACCGCCAGCATCCCAGGGTCGTCGATTTCGAATGGGCGTCTTCGACTCACTCGATCTCCGTGACAATGATTTCTCTGACGGGGGGGTTGCCACTACACTCGATGATGCCGTACTACCATCTGTCATGGGGGCTGCATCCCGGAACGAGCCTGTAGATTCTTCGTCGTCACCTTCGCCCCCATTACAGGTATTGCCATCATTATTGGCATTGCTGCTGGCCTCCTTCATGTGGCAGTCTTCCGGGGCGGCTACTGCCTCGAGAGCGGCCGCTTGGGAGGCCGCGTTCAAGAGTGAAGTCACGTTCATGACGATGCGATTACCTCACACCTGCATGTGAAGATTGACAAGCAAGTGATACTTGAAAAGAGAGAAAAGCAAGGGACCAAGGCACAAGTTTTTGGCGCAAGGCTGGCGGCTAAAAGCTGAGAGGTCAGGATCAGACAAACGCCCGAGCCACACAAAAGAGGATGGTATGTTCAAAGGCGACGAGGCGACTTGAGTGTAGCTTTCGAAAGCTGGCGCAAATTGTGCTCGGGAGTTCGAGAAATGTGGGATGGAGCGCTGCTTGTCGTTGACTAGCTGGCGGCAGTGGTTTGTGCTGCTTATTTTGGCGGTTTACCCGTCGCCTCTTTGAATTTCTTTTTTGTCACGTCGACCAAAAAAAGGGCGCCGGCTTTCTTTATGTAGAAGCCTGAAAAAGAGAGCCCCACGCTTTGGGCTCCAGAGAAGAAAAGAAATTGGAATATCGTGCGTCTTGTCGGGTTCGAGTCAAATGGTCGCTGGTCGCTGGTGTTGTGTCGACTTTGAGTAAGGCGCTAACATAAACTTGAGAATGTGAGAGGGGAAGAAGGGAAGGGAAGAAGAGAAAAGGAAACCAAAGGCGACAAATAGAAAAAGGAGAGGGTTCTTCGGTGAACATTACTAGGGGAGCAAAAGATATGCCAACTCCCCAGATTTTTTCCTTTGCTTGTTTGAACTAGGGTAAGGAACGGCCGAGTCGGAATGGAAGCGGAGAGGGGGGGTGACAAGGAAAAAGTGGCAGAGAAAGCAAAAGGAAAAGGAGACTGAGACCAAGGACCAGGGGGGGAGGGCAGGGAAGGCAGAAAAGGGCCACAGAGAGATCGATGATGCTCGCGGGATCGACGTTTGAGTTGCACGGACTGTCCCCATAAGGGTCGAAACGGTCGAAACGACTATGATCCTGGGTTGTAGAATGGATGTTTAATTGACCCCAGGGTGCAATGTTGGTCGGGCCGGCAGGAACAGAGAGAGAGAGATAGAGAGATTGGTGTCAAGTCGGGAGTTGGTGAAGCCGGCAGGACAAGAGTACCCAAGACCCACGCTAATAAGCAGCAACCGGGCCGCTCGTGCAAGGGGAGAGAAGGTTGAGAAGACTGGTTAACGTAGGCGAGAGTATGGCGGTTCTTTTAAAAAGAAATAAAGAGAGATTGTCGGCCGTGTGGCTCGATTGGGCGGTGGCTGTCTGGCCTTGTCGGAATTTGGTGGTTGTGGTTTTGGCCGGAAGCTGGGTCGAGGGAAGAATGGTACTGTAGGAGACAAAAACAAGGAGGGGGCTGTGGGTTTCAGAAGCAGCATTCGCACTCTAGCGAAGCGATTGCACAAGCCAACGAAAAGGAGAAATACGGAAAGGCCGCCAAGCAAAAAAAAGCTGGTTTGCAGATATACTGTTGCGATGTACGAATGAAAGAAAAGAAACGGCCGCCAGAACAAGCACCAATGGAGTCTTGCTTTGGCGCGCCCGTCAGCCCCTCTTACTTCTCCGACTTGTTGACTAGAATGGTAATCCGAAGGTGACCTCGGTCGAAGGCGAAGCGGTGCCCAAAAAATAAAGGGAAAAATAAGAGGAAAAAAGGCGAGCGTTGTTATTGAGGCGTCTTTGATGGACCAAGGAGACACCACCCGATGTAGTGTGTCTATGAGGAGAGTGGTGCTATGGTTTGTGTGTGCGGTTGTGTGTCTGTGGTATAGTAGGGGTGTATGTGAGCGAGAGAGAGATGAAAGGAGAGAATATGATGTGAGGGGGTTCAGCCTTCACTACACGCAGGTGTGTGGCGGACGAGAGTAGGTGAAGAGGAATGGGATGCACGTGTGTGTTGTCTTTTTTTTAGGTCGCATGTAAATGCGTTCTGCTTCCCGGGAAGGAAGGGTGGGGTGCGGTTGCTCTATTTTTCTTTTCTGATCTTATGGCAGACAGCGGCCTCGAAGGCAGGTACGGAGTACATGCGTGTGTGTGTCTAGAAGCAGGAGGCCGACAGCGGCCATGTCGCTCATCGCCAGGTCTCACAAGAGCAAGGAGGGTGAGCGAGCGGTCTTGGGCACAAAGGGGCTGCGTGTCGACGGCACGCCGCAACACGGGCGCATGGAAAAGCCGTTTTTTGATCTGCTGTATTGGTATTGCGATGCAAGGACTGGTGGCTTGCGCTTTCGTCTCCCTGTCTTACAGCTTAAACAGTAACAGTCTAGCAGAATAGATAAACCCGGGACGGGCCAAACGGTGCCTGGGCAGGAGAGTCAGGAGGGGGGGGGGGGGGCGGAGCAGTTGCAGGAATGAGGGCCAAAGAGGGTTCAGGAAGGCACAAGACAGCAACAACCGGGCGTGAGCAAGGCCGTACTCGCAGACGAGAGATGGCAGCTTGGGATGAGAAAACAAGAGGACAAGGATCGGGAGGACGAGAGCAGGGGGAGAGGGGGCAGGGAGGATGCGTTCGTGTAGTGGTAAGAGGACGACTACTGGAAGGAGAGTTGCGTGTGTTCCCAGATTCGTAACAGCATACTGAGGCCGTGCGTGGACTGAATCCTGGTTAGTCTACTATGTAACTCCAAGCAGGCATGTCCATAGCCGCAGCTGGGGCCCGCCGGTTTCCAAGGAGGGCATGGATGGAGACGCAGTGCGAAGGAGTCGTAGTCCGGACGAGTACAGCTACATGCTCCGTACAGGAACAAACGATACGACCGCATACGAGGGCTAACGTGAGAGGGGGAGCAATACGTAGATCGGAAGACAAGACAGGCCGGCCGTCTCAGGCAAAAGAAGCACAGTCAGAGTGAGAAAACCATCTGATGCTAATACTTGCGTGTAGATCGCCACTGGCTTTGGGGGGAGGGGGCAGAAGCGGAGGGGGCGGACGCGGCTAGAGTCTTGATCTGCTGCGTTCCGTGGCATTTGTTGCCCGTTGCCCATTTTCGTATATATGATTCGCCAAGTACTATACATTGTGCATCCGGCACGCGTGCGGATGCTAGCCGTTCTTTTTTTATTTGCTTTTTGTGTCCAAGGGCCCGTTTCTACCAGGCCAGCTCTTCCTCGTTCCCTCCTTTGTTCCTGGGCTCCTCGGGTTCTTTTTTTTGGATGTTTGCTAGAGCGGCCTAGCATACTGGTAGCTGGAAAGATGGGGGAGGTGTCTCGTAGAGCGGTGGTAGAGTCTAGACCTGTGTGTACGGAGTACGACTAGTTACGGAGTATATGTGCGGAGCACATAGACTACATATGTACTCGGATGCAGATGCCTACTCCGTACAGTGCATGCCGTACGCACAACTATTTACAGAGGCATATATCCACGGGTAAGAATGTACATCCCATGCTCGTATTTGTACGTCGTATGTGGTTCATGGCTACCGGCTGTTGCAGTGGAGCTTGCGGCGAGGTGCAGATGATCGGGGCCAGCTGAGACAATGGGCTTGAAACCTGAACCGAGAGCACAGAAAAGTGATATGGCACAGCAATAGCGCTATGTGGTTGCATGTAGGGAGGGCAAGGGTGGTGGTAGTCTGGGTGGGTGGACCAAGCAAGGGTTAGCAGTGCGAACCTGCGACCGGATAACGGGAGTTTTATTTTCTCACAGCGACGCTGGCCACGTCTGAGCGTCTACGGAGCAACCGTGTACGAGCACTGTAGTGTATGTACGGGACAATGCCGACGCCAGAGGCGCTGCTGCGCGGTGCCGCTGAGGATAGTCGCATTGTGTGGGAAGAAGGAGGAAGAGTCAGCATGACGGCAAGGCAGCTACGCAACCACCCCCAAAAAGGGGAGAAAGGGGGCCAGACGAATTTGGGTGGATGGAAAAAAGCATATTATACTCCGAACGGGTAGTGCACTTTTTCCCATCCCAGGGTCTTGTTTTTGGAGGTAGTCGAACGCGTACATCGATGGCTTGGCCGCGCGATGGAACCAACGGCCCCCATGGGCCTTAAACATGGCCAGAGTACGAGTCTGGAGCATTCCTAGCGCTTGTCTAAGCCAGGTACGGGCCAATACTCGCACTGAGGATCCGTGCCTTTCCGCAACGACGCAAGGATGAAGTACATATGTGTGTACGAGTAGCTACTCCGTCGCACTCCGTACGTCGAAAGATCTGCGTTCAAGACCGCCTGTCGTCTCCTCGTAGTTGGACGAACAGGCAGCAAACAGAAAACAGCCGCCCGCAAGACAAACACCCGACATGCGTGTCCACGAGACACACGAAAGAAAGAGCCAAAGCAAACCAGTCTACGTAAGAGTGGGGAGCTGCGTATGTAGTGTGGCTGGCATTGCCCCCTCCCCCTCTTTCGCCGTGGGCTGCTGTGCGGCGTCCTCGTGTATTGTACGGAGTACGGGCTTGCATTCTCGTGCTTTGTCAGAACAGAGGGCTCGCAACGGAGGGCGTACGCAAGCCCGACGCCGCCAAAGTACACGTAGTCGCATGTACACATGTACATGCTCCTACTATCGCCCAGCTCCAACAGCCATATACGGCACTTCCCTTGCATCCTTTTGCCATCCCGAACGCATCCAACTCTGCTGCGATTGGTGCTAGGCTGTTTCAGATGTATGAGCTAGAGACGGGAGGGAAACACCTCAGACTCTGACGCCCAGACTGGGTCACCCGCCGTCTTCTCGGTATGTGTGCATCTTATGTGCCACCCCCAGCCGTCACCCAGTAACTACGAGCACTGTGTGCGCGGTCTCTTGGCCGTCGTCCGTCGTCTGCCGCTTGCCGCCTGCAGCCAGCCTATACAAACCAACTGAATGTAAGATACAGGGTCTGCCGTCATCCGCGTCGCTGCCTTCATCCGTGCCCATGTGTGCTCCGCGAAAACTGTGTACGTGTACAGTAATACGTACGCGTGCGGGGGGAGAGACAGTTATAGCCCGTCCTCCCTATTATTATTCATCTTCAGCATTATGATGGCGATGCATTTACAGCTTTGTTCCACGTACACCCTTCCACAACGTGTGGAGGATCGCTGGTTTTGTTTTCATTCGCGTCTGCCCAATGGCCAACAGCGACACGCTGGGTATCAGGTTGCTGTGCAGCGAAGGAATAGGGGAAACAAAAGGGGGTGGTGGGGTGTGCGTGTGCTGTGTGTTGTGTGTTTGTGTGAGAATGAGGGAAGAACGAGATGCCCCCCTCCATAAAACGAACGTGTACAACGCCTCTACGTATACTGATGCAGCTATCGGCGTTGTTATTTCGGCGTCGGCACCTCATGCGCTAGACTTGATTTCTGATTCCCTGTATTGGGTTTTTCGCTTTGCATTATTGCGTCTAGGACCCAGGCCGAAGAAGCAACAAAAAGCACCGAACCAAGGTGAGAGCTGTTTCTCAAGACACGGAACGAATCTCTTTGACAGCCAGCCGGTTGTGTTGCCGGGCTGCAAGGCCCTGTCTTGTCTCTGTACCTTCTGCGATGGATGCAATGATCTGTCCATCTGTCCCACGTCGGAATGCCAGAGGCAGATGCAAAGTTCGCGAAATGTCTCGCCTTATTGTCGTCCAGTCTTCGTCAGATGCGTAGGTGCGCTGTATGTCGCTGTCGCTGCTGCTGCTGATGTCGCTGTAAGGCGCTCTGTGTATGCTGTAATCGCTGTATGTACGCTGTATGCGCTATATCTTACGATACATGCGCTGTCTCTGAGTAACACCCTCCACTCGGCCTCTCCCATGCGGCCTCCTGCCCTGCTCCTTCCCTCCTTGCGCTAATGGAGCGCGCATAGCGCTCTCAGGTGAGGCAGTTGCGCCCCGTTGGTGAGACACGGCAGCCGCGGCCCTGTTCGCTCTATCTCTTTCCTCCGCCCCGATGCTCTTCCTCCTCCTGTCTTTCCTGTCTTTCCTGTCTTTCCTGTCTTTCCTGTCTTTCCTGTCTCTCCTGTCTCTACTGTCTCTACTCTCTTGTCTCTCTCTACAGTGTCTTACTCATCCCGTGCACCGCACGTGGCAGGCCTCTCTGAGACAAGCTAGGAAAAGGAAAGAGGGGACGAGAGGGAGGGAGGGGGGAATATTCATGCAACCATCGACTCCATCTTGACATTCTGCTTCGTACATACACACTCGTGCATTCATGTCCCCAACAATCCCCGGTCAACCCCCCTTTTCTGTCCGATGTGGCGCAGTGCGAGAGCAGACTTCGGAGTTCTTTTACCTCTTGTTGGCTTTTACAGTGGTTTTTCCTTGCCGCCACTACGGACTCAAAACGAAAACCACATGTATCA
This sequence comes from Graphilbum fragrans, assembly GCA_001513895.1. Lineage (NCBI taxonomy): Eukaryota > Fungi > Ascomycota > Sordariomycetes > Ophiostomatales > Ophiostomataceae > Graphilbum > Graphilbum fragrans. Next base: position 2,272,391 of record LLKO01000001.1, read on the forward strand.
AAACCGACCCTGTTTTTTTATGGAGAGGGCTTTTCTTGACTCTTGATACTCGAAACCACAAGAAACCCTCTTCCCCACCTCTCTCGCGTACCACCGTCTTTGTTCGGCATACCGAGCACGGAGTACATACTCCGTACATATGCACGAATTGAGAATACATACTATCTAGAAGATGAGCGACGAATCGCTGCGTGAAAAGGAGCTCCGCTTCCTTTCAGACTGATAGCGAATATCCTCCACGCAACTCTCGTACGAGTCCCGCCGTGCATACGGAGTATTCGTACATCCTGGACGTATCAATACTCCTGCTTCCCCACTGCCATCGACGATGAAAGCCGGCCAAAGCTTGTGTTGCAGCTGCACCGGTATCGTCCACTGGTTTCTGTCTGAGGCCAGAACCCCGACGCCGGGTTGTTTCTGCTGGTGTCCCACGATAGAGTTAATGCGCCTGGCGTTATCGTCTTTTCTTATGTGAGCATCCCCCTCTAAAGCTTAATCCAGGCTATTGACATTATTCAGCCAGGATGGGCAAGAGAAGGGGACGCGTCATTCGCGAGCTTCGAAATCTGCTAGCCAATCACAATTCATGCCAGCACATTGCCACTCATCAGCTCAGCTGTCTTGGCCACACGTTTGTACGAACCACCATCCTCCGACTTCCAGTCTTATTTTGCAATTTGTCATTTCCCGATAATGGCCGGTGGCTGATTTCGATATCGACATTGGTTGTGAATCAATGTGGGACTAAGGTAATCTAAAACTGCACTTTGAGTCTTCTTATCCGCCGAACGTGTCTCTCTATTTTGTATAAAATAGAATCGGATGCTTGTAGTAACCCGCATATCATCATATACTCTCCCCCAACAAGACAAAGGTGCAGGCGTTCCCGCCGCTGAGCCTTTCCATCCGAGTCCATGTTGCTGACCGAATCTCTACATCTAGTCAGTCGTACTTCGCCATCCCTCAACTTTGCCACAGTATCTGCCATTAGCAATGGACTACTAATGTCGCCTTCCTGCTTTGCTATTGCATTCCGTGGCTGCCCTTTTTTCGTGGTTGGTGACAGGTGGCCGTTGGTCTACCAAATTGCAATGGGGTGTATTTCACAGTCTACATATGCCCCAGGTGGCTTTTATCGCTGTCGGGCTAGGCTCTGCGGATACAACGAGTATGTCTAATGGCTTGAAGGGCACCTCTATGAGCTCCGATTTATCAAGCCAAGAGCTTGATGAGGCGGCGGGATTCCATCCTGCAGATTGTGTCTACCCCCCCCCCCCCCCCC
>LLKO01000001.1:2273681-2459249 GCA_001513895.1 Graphilbum fragrans
CCCCCCCTTCACACCGGTGCACTGCATGCATCCTCTCCGAGGCTTTTGATATGATGCAGCCACATCAACGACCCATGCTAGGACCTGCACAGCACGGCCAGATGACGAGCATGGGTCGTCTTCCCAGTTATACATCGTGCTAGCCCCAGCATGCAGTTACACGTCACCCACAATGTTACAAACTGTTGGGGGGTACTGGGTACATGTGACCGAACTTTGCCATTCACCTCACGTTCACTTATTGTGCGTTCCGATGGACACAGGTATCGCTTCCCGAACAGAACCGGCGTAGTCCACGAAGAACTTTACAGCCACTCACCGGAGCACCGAGTACTTTCTGCGGGCCTTGGCTTGCCCGAGGCCCAATCTCCCGACTAGTCACGATAACTCACGAAAATAAGCGGAAAATAGAAGCATACCCACAAGTGTGACAGGAAGAACCAAAAGCTGCTGCGCTCATGACTCCTATTTTATTCTTCGCCTGGTTTCATACCTCTCGTCGGCGCCTCCAACGGAACCACCGTCTATGGGTCTTTTATGATTATGTTTACTGGGCTGTTCAGGTGGAGAACACCGGCTTCGATCATATACACTTCAAATCTTGAGGCTGATGCTAGGCGTTAGCTCAAAAAGCCTCAAGGAAATTTGCGTTTTTGGGTTCAATAACGGGCTAGTCCAATATGGAAGTCTACGGGTCTCTATCATGTCGCTCCTCACTCTGATGCTGGAGCTCTGCCTCATTTTCACCAGGGCTTGGGTTCATTTGCCACTACCGGTGTGTTTGCCCCCTATTACTGGCTAGCACAAGAATGAAGCCCCTACGTGGCCTTCTTTGATAGCACACCGCTCTTCCCCCCTTTCCCACCTTTCCTTTGTTCTATCCAATGATGAGTCCGAAGAGCTCCTTAGGCTTGTTGACCTGTCTCCCTTAGGCTCTTACGAGCAGACTCTTGTCTGCTCAGTATGAGGCGGTCTTTAGCAGGCACCCCATCCAGCTGCTTGGGAGGTCGCATTTCCGAGTTTGTTGGGGCTTAGCTTCTCTGGCAGATCTATGTACAGAGTAGGCTTCTACTTCGTACGGAGTACACTACATATGCCAATACACTAGGTACTCCGTAGAGGCCATGTACTCGTAGATCCTCGCCCAGCCCACCCACCTACCGGGTCCTATCTGTGGACAGGGCCACCGAATTTCAACAGGGGGGGCTTTTTGCTCGCCTCATATGCCAGCACTGGACCACCAGCACCACTTCGAGTGCGACTAGGTACTGACGGGTACTCCGTATTGTTGTTGTATCTATCGGTATTGCCCAGCTCACTCGCGTGTAGTTTTTACCTTTTCGTGCGGGGGGGTAACAGTGCCACCGGCGAGGTATACGAGTAGGAGCTGTACTCCGTCCTCTACACTTCCATAGGTGTAAGCCTAGCGCTACGTGTGCTGTGCCACATTTCCTCCCGAGCCTCCCTGTTTCTCACCTCAGATTCTACAACGCACCGGACACCCCCGTTATCAGGCTCTTCTCACTCTTTAGTTATCCTACGTCCCCAGCCACTTGAAAGCATGTATACATCTGTCAAACGATGGTATCAAATATCTTGAGGGAAAAATCTAAAGAACTAGGGCTAAGAAACACCATAACATCCTTGTAGATTATTGTGAGTGTCGGTGCGGTGCTCTAGGGGGTGTAAGCCCCTTATAGTGCCACTAAAAATAATTACTACGGTGACGAGCCTTTCCCTATTATATTATTATTCAAGCTTCCCTAATTTGTACTGGATACTCTTGCTAAGGAAAGGAAGAAAGAGCTCTCAACCGGCAGCATTTAGCACATGGAGAGCTGTTGAATGCCGAAAACTATAGCGTGTGTGTTGCTCGTCCTCGACAGGCTGTTCAAGCCCGCTTTCCGAAGCAATGGTGCACTTTGGTCTCTTTTGGACGCCTTACACGTCGTTTATGCAAATGACTGAAAAGGGAAATGGAATTTCACCGGTATGCTAAAAGAGGGCATTCCGAAAAGTGTGGAAAGAAACGGAACTTGACGACACGCCAACCGCACCAGGAAAGCGAGGCATCTCAAGAAGCAACCCTATCGGGTACGTACCACCAACTATCAAAAGTCTTGGGTAGGAATTTGGCATGCATGTTTTGTAATGCCCCAATATAGGGTACAATGTGATTTGTTGCCCCGTTCACTTCTTTCCAGGCCGTTATTGTGATGTGCACAACATCCTAGCAAAGGCTAAAAGGGCAGATAAAGCCTTCAATGGAACTAAAAGGTTTGGTATAGAAAAGCCAAACATGTGAAGATGTGAGAATGGTTGTATTGTTCTCAAGATATACCACATTAATAATATTTGGTTGGGCTGCTTAGATATTTCATTCGTAGGGTTGCAGCAGGTGGACACGTTAGGGAAAAAGGAATTATACCCCGTAGGGAGCATATCCAGCCAACTATTCACGAAAAGTAGAATAAGGGGGGCAGAAAATGGCAAAGCATTAGGCTTATGAATCTCACCATTCGGAAAAGATGTTTTGTTTCAAGATTGCAGGGATCCGTAAATGTGCCAAGGAACTTCAAATATTCTTCGAGGGGTCTTTTGGCCGCCCTCACGTGTTAAGCAACAAACAGGACATCAAACCTGCGTACACATGAATATAGATGAATACAAGACGGAATCGTATGCCTAACTACGGAGAAGAGTTGCATTCAATCATTTGGCGGACCTTCTAGATTCCAGCTACAGCGGTTCGCCTGATTTTGGCGCCTTGTTGTCCCTCTCAGTTATTTCCTGTTTTCTTTTTTATTTCCTTGAGTACCTTGCCATGTGTTCATTCTCATACTCCGCCCTCTCCCGCCATTTAAAAATGTTACCTCCGATTTCGTCGTCTCTTTGTAGGTGGTTGGCGTTCCCTAGCTTGTAAATGTCTGCTCGGAGAGAAGCACAACACCTGACACAAGCTATATTGCGAGCATCGTGGCACAGCTTCACGCAGAGAGGAGATGAATACAGTAAAAAGATAAAAAATAAAAATACATGATTAGATGCATCTTCCGTTGTGTCTGCCTTGTTGGCAGTGCTACATAGATAAAACAACGAGTTTTTCTCCGGGAGGGGGGACAGCGGCAAGTGCTCACCGAAAACAGGACGCAGCTAGCACAAGAAAAAACAAAAAAACACAAAGAACAAAAACAAAAAAATATTCATTTTGTTGTACTCGTAACCTACTCTCGTACAGCCCAAACAACAGTCTAGGTACCCACTCCCCCTTCTTCCCACTCCATCTCATGACCAACCGATTTTTCTCTATCCCGAAGCCTAACAAGGGTTTTATCGAACATCTTGGAACTGAGATCACCCGCCAGCGTTCACCGTCCTGACTGCCGAGCCGCTTGAACAGCTCCGAAAACAGGGTGTCTTCTGCTTCCCTATTGGCTATGAAGACCCTTGCCACACTCTAACGGCAAGCCCTCCTATTCACCGGCCTAAGTCAACCTTAAAAGTCGGTATCAAGGGCCTTGTACAGGTACTTTGATCATTAAGAGACTTCACGGATGCTCATATTCTTACGTAGGATTACCTATCTGTCGACTTTCATAGTGCAAACCGAGAGAATCAGAGCATGCACGAGTACTCGTAGTTGTAATTGCCCAACAGGAACAATCGTCTTACTGCAGGACCGGTATCTCCTGACCTGAGCCGAGGATTTGGACCAAGTCTATTGCTAGCTAATATTGCCACCAATATATTACGCCTAGCAGCCTTAAATGTGCCAGTTGGCAGGCTTAACGTGTTAAATGGTCAGAGCAAAGGGCAGTAGTCGTTCGATTCTAGAGATTAGAGCTTAGCTGTTTCCGTACTGCCTCTCAGAAACCTTCATGATCTGCCTCTACTTTCTATTTTCTCCCAGCTCCGTAAAGAGACATGGCCTTAGATCAAAGACCAGAGAGGCCAATCTGTGAGTTTTAGCCTCAGGCACCATTTCAGAGAGCAGATTTTGCTTCTTGCGCTTCGCACCTTTCTATTTTATATATATTTTCTTCCCTTTTTACCTAAATTACCGGGAGCCTCAATACTACCTCTGAATAGGTCGTAAATACCAATATTATACGACTTCTACTCCGCCCCTCCCGGGAAATCCCAAGTAGAGAGCCCCGAAAATGATACAAAAACACAATGAATTGCAATGCAAAACTAGTAGCAGTGGCTTCTAGCGAGGTATGTAGAAAATGCAGCAATGGATAAACGTCCCATCATGATGGCGAATGCAAGAGAGCGCAGCTAGGCAGAAAGAGGGAGAAAATAAAGCAAAGCTAGTATTGAGCCTGGTGTTCCTTTAGAGCTGGATACTCATGGACGGTGTCCTGTTGGAGGGTCCTCGCAAATGGGCCGACGAGCCCTTGAACAGACTCTGCCAGATGTAAGCTTCGCTCAGCAATAACTCCACATCCTTTTCCGTCCAGTCTCTCGTGGGAAGAGACTGGAGAAACATCATGATTTCCTGGAAGTCCATATCGCAAAGCTTGCTGGACCACTTGACGAGGAAGGCCGCGCAGACGTAGAGATGGAATTCGGAAAAGCCGTTCTCCTCAGCCTTTTTGCGTTAGCTACAAACATGGGTAAAAGGGCAAAAAAAGAAAAAGCTCAAGAAGATAGAAAGAATAAAGAGAGACAAGATACACACCATATACGTATCCCACATGCGGATGGTGTTCTTGACACTAATCTCTCGCATCAGAAGACAGTTCATCCAGCGGAAACTAAACTGGATGAATTCGACGTTCTCGTCCTGCAGGTGTCTGGCTAATGGTGCGTCTATGCGTGCCGTCAGGTCGCGTAGGGCAGCCACTTGCCTCTGGATGCCCGGCTGGGCCACAATGTAGTGGTCCTGAATGCCGTCGAGGAGCTTGGTCAAGCACCAGAAAGAGTCGGCTTCGACAGCGTCCAACACAGCCCGCGGGAGCTGGCCCGGGTCCATGCCGGTCTCGATGTCTGGATCGGCGATATACACGCCGAGGAAGACCTGCCAGAAAGGCGTCACGAGGTCGTTGATGCCCTGCACATATCCGCTGGCTGGGTGCCGCACAGCCCAAACGTAGAGGATCCGCTCGAGCGACCGCTGGGTGGCCTCGTATCCGTAGAGTTCGATGTGGGGGTTGGTTCTGGGGACGTCGATGCTGATTTGGTGCCAAACGGCCTCGTCTAAACCGCGGCTCCGGTTGCTCGAGGTGTTGGTTGGCCTCAGGCTTTCGTTCCCTTTGGCGCCGGACGCACCGCTGCCGGCACGGTCAAAAGCCTGTCGTACGCCGTCGAGGTACTCCTTTCGCTTCCGCTCGAGAGTAGCCACCCGCCTTTCGCTGCTCGTGGGGAGGTAGCTAAGCAAGAGCTGCCACGTCATGGCGCGGACCTCCTGGGGCACACCAGACCAAGCCAACGAGCGCAGCTCAGGAAGGGGGATGTTGGATGCCTGCAGCAGCTTTTTAAACTTGTTGATGCGAGACATGCGGGCGTTGATGGCCTCTAGTTCCTTGGGACTGGCATCGGGTTGTGGGGAGGCGTGGTGGATAAGGTGGAGGGCGTTGGCTGGGTCCTTGAGGATATCCTTGTACTGCGGCCGCAGGATCTTTCCCTCGCTTTTCTTAGGCATCGGGTAGGAAGGAGAGGGCCGCTCAACGGCAATATCGGCACTGTTAGAATACCGTCGCGCATGGAAGGCTCCCATTTCTCCTAGCGGCGAGGAGAGGCCATCGTGGCCCAATGGCGACAAGCTGTCGATGTCGGCTCTGGATCCGCCGCTACTAATTGCATCGTTGCCACCCCCAAATGCGGCTCCTGGGCCTCTTGCATTTGCGGATGGTGTGCTGTTGGTGCTTTGAGCGGCAGCGGCAGCCATTCGCCTGGTCCTTCTCTTCATGTTCGACAAGCTGGGCAGACCAAAGTCGTCGCCGTCGTCCTCCTCGTAGTCATACACATCCTCAGCTTCGTCTGCGTTCCAGTCATCGTTGGTGCTGTGGAGAAAGTTCATGTAGTTGCGAAAAGGAGGGACAGAGGAGGTGTGGGAGCTGCTCGCTTTGGCTACTGGCGGAGTATGCGTGCTGTTTGTGTTGTGGTTGTGTGCTTTGCTGGACGACGTGGAAGGCGGCGTTCGTGGTCGGGAGGAGGAATTAGACAGGCTCCTGTGGGCCTCTTGTTAGCTTCCAAAGTGAATAGAAGGTGTACGACGTAAGAGCAGTAGAGACTACACAGAACAGCCGCTTACAGGGAATCGAATTTGAGGATGTCGGTATGCGAGTAGGCGGCACCCACTACAAGACTGGGGTCACGGCCACTGCCCACTCGCTTCGGAGGATTATCGTTATGTGAAGGTCTCCAAAATGGCGACGCAGAGCTAATGGCGTAAGATGTTAGCGCGAGAAAGTAACAGGTGCGCAACCGTTCGCCGAGCTCCTGGATCTTGTTGACGACTTACTCTGCTCTGTCTGTCATCCGAGGGGAAGACGTAAACAAGACTCGTGTTAGCAACCAGATGCAGAAGAAATATATCCTTAGCTCCTTTTGAAGGCCCGAGGGACGTCAAGAGCTCAGCCCCCGCAAGACAGTCTCTTCTCAGAAGCTCTGTTTCGTACGCACCGACTTGCACCATCTCCTGCTGCTGTTTGCCGTTAGCATGGGTATTTTGCATATGCGCAGGCCCAGAATGCCGCTTAAGAGGTGGGAATGGAACATACCGGAGCTGGTGGCTTCTTGCCACCGCCCGAGGAGGAAAACATGGTGCTTCAACAGCTTTAGACCACTACTGCATTGGGCGTAATATCATAGACTCATATCGCTGGGAAAAGGAGGCTCGAGGAAGCGGCGTGGACGGCGCTAGACAAGAGAAGATTGCAGGGCCTGCTGCAATACCGTAGCTTTTCGCTTTGCTATTCGTCTCAGGGTTCGCTGTGGGTTTCGTTGCGGTCGACGTCGTCCTATCCAGCCTCCAAGTAGCAAGTCGTCGGCCACGGATGTGGTGATGGTGGACACAGTCGATGCGGCACTGAAGCCCCACTGCAACACCATATGGCACCGCCACAGATGGAGGGTAACTGCCCACCAGCCACGTTAGGCGTCCGGTCGCGGGGAGCTCACTCGATGCCTCAGGCAACAAAATGACTAAGCATGTCGAACAGCAGGAACGGAGGCCAAAATAACTTTGCCCGTGCCAGTGCCATCTTTCCCTTTGCCCTCATCCGTTTGTTGTGCTCTTCCAGATTCCCTCCCTGCACCAACCACGACTTCGCATCTGCACCTTTTTTCTCTACTTCTCACCTAGTGATATTACCAGTATTTTTGACCCCGTCCCCCTTTACTTTCTTTTGGCTCCTGTGAGGGCTTGGGCACGCAACTTTTCGACGATTTTTTTGGCCATTTTTCTTCAGCACCGACATCCGGTCGCATCTTTATCAATATGACAGAGCCCGAGAACTTTGATGACGAGCTCTTTGCTGACTTGTATGCAGAATGGCGCTTGTTTTGATTCGAAATCTACCGTATTGATCAACGAATGGCTGATACTTTGTGCTACTTGCTAGGTACAATGATGACGAACCATCAGCACTCAAGGCAGTGGCTGCGGTGACGCCTGCACCCGTTTCAAAACCAGCGGCAGCTTCGGCTGGTGCTGGAGGGGCGTCTGTAGGATCGCATCTCGGACAACACGACGACGATGATGGCGCCAATGGCGGCGCTGGCCTAGACGAAGGTGGCGACTACGATGACACGATGCGCGACGACTACGAAGACGACGATGACGATGTCGACTTCAACCTCGGAAATGGAAGCCACAGCAACAACCAGCGCACGGAAACCACGCCACCGCCGGTAAGTGGCGGACCTTCCCATTTCAGTGGCGGTCCCGGTGCTTCGGCCAGAGGCCCTAACTCCAAGGAAGACGGGTAAGTACACTCAACGTGATTATGCCAGCGTATGCTTGTTCGTATTGTCTATTTTTATCGCTTAATGGATCGGTTGCACATCGTGCCCGATATGGCCGACTGGGCATGCGACGATCAGTCGGGACACATTGTGCGGCTTCGCAAGCGGATGGCTAGCTTGTTTCGACATTTTTGAGGTGGACTGGGGATACCCGGCATCAGAACAGTCCAGTAAATGGGTCTTGGCTAGTTGGAAGCAGCGAGCTACGAAACCAGGATTGCGATGCACGCATTTTTTGGTGTGAGGGACCACCTCGGACTGGCAACCGGCTGGGCAAGAGGGAGAGCAAGGGCAAGGCCTTGGAAGCAACCGATAGAATTGACAGCAACGACGACAAACGTATGGCGCACCAACCCAACGTACGAAACAAAAATACAAATAATGAGGCCAACGCCGGAAATGCCACCCTTGCTCAGAGCGTCCCCCAACGAAGCCGCCGATAGCCGGACCGGAAGCCAGATCAAGGGGTCACCTGGGCTTGGTCTGCTCTCTATAGCCTATCAGACTAGCAGTATATACACTGTACAGGTCTTGGGAGACGGGAGAGCAGCGAGACTGCGTCGCAACAGAAGCAATACAGACAGAAAGGAGCTTTCTGGGAAAGAGATTAGCAGCGGCTAGCGCTCGAGACAAGTACTTAGCTGTTCGGTAGCAAAGGCTTGTAAGGAAAGACACAGATCACCAGGCAGATCATGCCAAGAGCAGATTCACCATCCAGAGCAGAGCAGAGCAGAGGCAGAAGTCCAGAGAAAGGAAAACAAACAGAATGAAATGACAGAAACGCAGAAAGACAACTAGTTTGCAAACTCTACGGCAACAAAAAAAATCTACGTTTTTTTGCTGCTTGTCATCTTTTTTCTATTCGTCTATTCGTCCTACGTCTCGCCAATGAGCTATACTGTTTCCTTCACGGCAAGCTCGGATTTTTCTCTCGGCTTCTGCTTGCCCTTTTTCCTTTTCCTTCCGTCCTCTGGCATATGTCTTCCATCTCCGGCATTCGGCAAACGGCACTCAGCTTTCCCTCTTTCTCTCTCTCACTTTCTCGCTATCTCTTGCATGTTACTGCAAGGCTCGATCTTCCGAAACGATGGATTGGAGCGTGCTCTCTTCCAGCGACTACATACCCTTTCATGATGACAGTGACTCTGAGATCAACGAGGATGCGTCGTTCGGCGAGTACTGTTTAACAGAGCCCATGGAGATGCTAGTGGTAGGGCTAAAGAGCCAGGAGATTTCTAGAAACTGGCATCTCGGGTTCGTGGCCAGTCCTGTGCTTGTCTCGAATGTCGCAGGTATCCCGCTCCTCACATTGGCTCATGTCGGCCGATTACTTTGTCTTCGTTTGCCACGCTCCTGCCAGATTCAGCCCTGGAGACACGAGATCTTGTCTCGTTCTTCGTGTGAATCTCGCTACCGTCTATTTGGATCGTATCCTCAGCGCTGCGCTGATCAAGCTTTATGATGATGCCTTTGTGAAAGCTATTTTGTTTCGTTTTCTGTTTTTGTTTGCGTTTGCGTTTTGCGTTTGCTGCCGTTGTCTTTTGCCCATGATAGTCTCGTATAACCACTAACATGATATTAGGAAAATGTTTATCGGTGGACTGAACTGGGAGACAACGGATCGTAAGTGGAGGGCAGCCGAGACGGAGATGCTACGATATAAAGGTGGTTGTATGCTAACATGGGGGTCAGAGTCTCTTCGGGACTACTTTTCGCAGTTCGGCGAGGTCGTAGAATGCACAGTGATGCGCGACAATGCGACTGGCCGATCGCGAGGCTTTGGCTTCTTGACATTCAAGGACCCCAAGACCGTGAACATCGTGATGGTTAAGGAGCACTTTCTAGACGGAAAGATTGTACGTATTTTGGTGCGGCCCTGACCCGTGATTTGGATGCAATGCTAACGACTGCTTTTTTCTCTCCGCAGATTGATCCTAAGCGGGCGATCCCTCGCGACGAGCAAGAAAAGACATCCAAGATCTTTGTGGGCGGCGTGTCGCAAGAGACGACGGACCAAGAGTTCAAGGACTACTTCGCGCAGTTTGGCCGCGTGGTAGACGCGACCCTTATGATGGACAAGGACACGGGGCGGCCAAGAGGCTTCGGCTTTGTGACATTCGAGTCGGACGCGGGAGTGGAAGCGTGCTTGTCTGAGAACCTGGAGATCCACGGCAAGCCCATCGAAGTCAAGAAAGCGCAGCCGCGTGGCAACCTGCGCGAGGACGAAGACTCTGGGCGGCGAGGCGGACCTGGAGGCAAGTTCCGCAAGGGGGTCAACGGCGGCATGGACGACGGCAACAGCGGCAGCAGCGGAGGCGGACAACAGATGAACGCCACAGCGGGGATGACGCCACAGGTGATGGCGCAGTACTTCCAGCGGATGCAGCAGTACTTTGCCATGATGCAGCAGCAGGTGGCAATGAACCGTGGCATGGGCATGGGGGGGATGAACGGCGGGATGGGCGGGATGGGTGGTGGCATGGGCATGAACCCGCAGATGATGCAGATGATGCAGATGCAAATGCAACAGCAGCAGATGCAGCAACAGATGATGGGCCGTGGCGGCGGCGGCGGCACCGGCGGCAGCAACGGGATGATGGGCCCGGGAGGCATGAACCCGGCGATGATGCAGCAGATGATGGCACAGCAGCAGCAGCAGCAGCAGCAACAAGGGGGTGGCAACGGGCCGAACGGCGGTGGACCGGGCAACGGACCTGGCAACAACGGAGCAGGCAGAGGAGGCCCAGTCGGACCAGTCGGACCAGTTGGGCCAGTTGGACCCGGAGGGCCAGTCGGACCGAACGGACCCGGAGGAGGCCCGGGGCCCGGATTCGGCGGCAACGCAGGATGGGATGGGATGTACGACGACTCGCAGCAGGGCGGTGGAGGAGGACGGGGCGGCCGAGGTGGATTCCACCCCAACAACCGCCAGGGCCAAGTGCACTCTCCGGGCGACTCGATGAACGCGCCGCCGGCCAATGCGCCGACAGGGCCGAAGAATGCCGGACGGCCGGGAGCCAACTACCGGGGTGGTCGGGGCGGCAGCAGCCGTGGATTCCACCCGTATTCCCGGGGGTAGATAGCCAGGATAGGAAGGGGGGTGTACACGGTGCCGGAGGCTCCGGAGCCGAATCAGAGTTAGAGCAAAGACTAGACATCTACTCGGCACGAATGGAGGGAGCATGGCAGCCGCCGCGTCCGGCTGTCGAATGGAAGCGGCCGACAGCGAGATTCAGGGTTCGGGGCTAGGATGATAGAGATACAATGCAGAAGGGTGCGGCAACGGGCAGGTTTTAGTGTATAAGTAAGAATACGTTGGGTGGACGCAGGACCGCTCCGTGTATGGTTGAGCTGTGTACGTATTGATATAATGGTTTATTCAGCAGTTCTATTCTTGCAGAATTCGTGTGCAGAGGCATGCTAGTTTCCGTTCAGCAGTCATCATTGCCCCGGTCGGTCACAGCACCGACTGTCATGCATCTCAGCAATCTAGGCAAACAAGCGCGTAAAGCCTCCGGCCGGCGGCTGCAGCCAGTTCTTCTGGTCGTAGGCCGGACCATCGCCCTCAATAACGTGGAACGTGTAGATGATGCGCCCCTTGTCGCTCAGGTTCTTCTCGCTCTTGTGCAGCAGGTTGCCGTGGATCAGCACCAGCGAGCCCGCCTTGACCTCGCCCAGCACGTAGCGCGCGGCATCGTTCTCGTCGTCGGCGGGCATCCATTCGGCGGCCGGCGCGGCCGCGTTGTCCGGAAACAGCGGCCCCTCATTGTCGACGAGATGTGTGCCGGCGCTGCGGCCGTCTTGCGTTTCGCGCCGCACCAGCCGCCGCCGCACCGGCGCGGTCCGGTGGGACCCCGGCCAGAACGAGAGGCAGCCGTTGGCCTTAGTGGCGTCTTCGAGGGCGTACCAGAAGCCGACGGCGCTCGGCGGGTCGGTGTACAGAAAGGTGCTGTCCTGGTGCGGGGGCACGGCACCGCCGATCTCGGGCTGCTTGCAGATGATCATGCTCTGGAGACAGCGCGGGTCGCGGAAGCCGAGGCTGCGGGCCACGGGGGCGACAGGGAGGGTGCCGTCAAAGACGGAGGGGTCGGGGGGCGCCGAGGGCGTCTCGGCGTCCGGCACCGGCGACCCCGACACGTGGCAGAACACGGGGTTCCGGCCGTGCAGGTAGTGGCCGATCTTGTTGATGGCGCGCTGCTTGGGCTTGGTCAAGCGGCCGGTGGCCGGGTCGAAGGCGTCCTCTTCGAAAAAGAAGCGCACCTGGTCGCCGGAGCCGAGGAAATAGTCGTCGCCAATGTGGTCCTCGCCGTCGCGCCCGCCCGTCTGGAAGCGCGTCATCGGGTGGCCCTCGAGCGAGAAGTCGTCGAGCATGCGGTGCGTCTCGGCCAGCAGCGCCGACACAGCAGCTGGCGGCAGGGCGTCGGGGATGACGAGGTAGCCGTCGCGCTCGAAAGCGGCCACCTGCTCCGGCGTCAACCCGGAGGCGGCCGGCGTCGGTTCCGAGGCCGTCATTGTCGCAGGGCGAAAGCGGTGTCTGTGAGCAGTGAGCACGATGAGGGGGAGGTCCCTTGCCAAAGGAGAAGCGGAGGAGAACAAGCTGTGAAGAAAACGACGACGGCGTGTCAACTTCGCTCTTATCTACACCTCCCTTAACGGATACTAGCGGAATGCCCCGCCAACCGGTTTTGAGCCGCTGGTGGCCGGCATGACAGCATCGGAAAGGCATAGCCACGACGTTGTAGGGCATTGCCTGTCAATAATAGGCAAATCTTGTATACATCCCTAGATGTGTGGGAGCAGATAGCTACGATGTGTCGGGAGGATTACAGTCGTGGTATGGACGAAAGAATAGCTTGCTATGAGTACGCCGTATATATACCCCGTTTATGCAAGTTACCACAACAAGCGGACAAGAAACCGGTTGATACCGGGCAATTGGCTTAGGTGGTATAGCGCCCGCTTAGCATATCTGCTATGCCTTACCTGCGGGAGGTCCAGGGTTCGAGTCCCTGATTGTCCAAATTTTTTGCTGTCCCCCGCCCCCTTTAGGGGCTTTTTTTTTTGTCTCTGAATCGTCTCTGGTATATGCTTCCTTCTGTTATATTTAATTTTATTTTTTGCAATTCTCTCCCGTCCTCCTCGCATAATGTGCCATATTCTGTTATTTGCAATGTAGAAGAGTGACCGGGCACGCAACGCATCGGCCGTTCCGTTCCTGGTACTAATGCCGAACCCCGGCTGACACCAAAAACGCGGGCGAATGCATCCTCTTGCATCGTCTTATAAAAGCAGGCCAGGGCCCATCTGTTAGCCTTTTGGTTCTTTCACTGCTAATTTTCCGTACGACACTCATACGCTAGAGAGAATCATGGCAGACACGGCCGACAAAGAGCCAAAGCTGCCGCCGCTGCCGGTGGTGTCCAAGCGGACCATCCACATCGCCGGGCTGCTGGTAGACTTTTACGGCGTCGACGAGCTGCCGGCCGCGACCGAGACGGTGTCGGTGCTGTGGCTGCACCATCCGCGGACGGTGTCGCGCGAGCACATGGCCGAGATCGCAGCGCGCACCGTGGACGCCTGGGGGAAGAAGGCCGCGGACGCCAGCGCCGGAACCGCCGGAACCGCCGGAGGCGCCGTTTGCCGCCGGGGCTTCGTGGCCGCTGCGTTTGACCAGCGCAACCACGGCTCGCGGGTGGTGCAGCTGTCGGCGAACAGCGCCTGGCGCGACGGCAACACGACGCACGCGCAGGACATGGTGGGCATCATCAGCGGCACCGTGGTGGACTCGCAGCTGCTGATCGACCTGGTCGACGGGTACGCGCCGACGCTGTGGCCGCAGACGAGCGACGCCGGCAGCGGCCGCGGCGTGGCCAGAGTGGTGCAGCACCTGGTGCTGGGCGTGTCGCTGGGCGGCCACTCCAGCTGGCAGCTGCTGTTTGCCGACAAGCGCGTAACGGCGGCCGTGGTGATCATTGGGTGTCCCGACCTGATGGGTGGGTTTGGCTCTCTGCGTACGTGGCTACCTGTGCTAACACGAATCCTGCATCCCAGGCCTCTTGCTGGACCGGGCACGGCTGACCAAGCTGCCCGCGTTTGAGGCGGCCCAGGCTGGCGGCCCGCCGTTTTTGGGCAGCTCGGATTTTCCCGCTGGCGTCGTGGCTGCCTGCCTCAAGCACGACGTCAAGGGCGTGCTCTTTGGCACCGATGAGCCCGCGTGGCCGGTCGGCAGTACGGACGAGTCCAAGACGCTGCATGCTGCGCTCAAGGACCATTTCGGCGGAAACCGGCTCCTGGTGTGTTCCGGCGGTGCCGACAAGCTGGTGCCCTACTACCAGTCAGCGCCGTTTCTGAATGTGCTGAAGAAGGCCACGGCAGAATGGCCGGATTTGGATTTGTCCGTGGAGGACATTGTATACGATGGTGTTGGCCACGCATTCAGCCCGGGCATGATTTTGGACTCGGTGCGTTTCGTCGTGGACACAGTGGCAGCGGATGTGTGATTGGATATTCGAAACGTATGAAATATATCAAAATGATTCAAAATGAACACAAATAGTAAAGAGTAACTGAACCAAAGAAACTGAAGAAATAGAACTGCTTGAAATTTGCATCGTAAACTCCAATGACAGCTGCATGCTTTGAAACAAAATCCCATCATGGCTCATCCCGCCACGGCCGTGGGCTATCGGCCGCCAGCGCCTCCATGTCCCCATCCGCACCTACAAACACCGTTTGCAGCCTGCACCGCAGCCGCTCGTCGTCACTGTGAAACAGCCGCTGGCTGGTGTTCCACGGATTGCGTGACCGCCGTTTGCCGGCTAGCAGCGGCCCGACGCCGTGCGGATCCTCGGCCCAGTCGCCGAGAATGGTATGAGCAGCTTGCATGGCGGCCTGTTTACCACTGGCACCAGCGGAGGCATCAGCGCGGCTCTGTGGATCTGCGGACGCCGAATCGCCCTGGAACTCGCTCGGCAGATTCGGCGGGTTGATGCCGATAAATGACACGCGGTCCAGGGGAAAGCCAATGGCGTCAGGACCGCAGTGCCCATCCACGAGTCGCTGGCGCTTGAAGCCATGGCTGACAATGGTCAGGCGCGCCGGCCATTCTGGACATGCTGAGGCACTGCCGTGACCTTCCTGGCGGCTGTACGTCCGCCAAAACGTGAGCAGGCTGAAGAGGATGTTGTAGTACGAGTCGAGCGCCTGTTCGTCGACCAACACTCTGGGATGCAGAGCAATCGGCGACAGCGGATGTGCATTGGCGGTGCTTTTCATAGAGCTGGTTCCAGCCGCCTCCGGCCTCATGGGTGGCAGATGGCCAAAGTAGTCGTTGGCTGCCGCCAAGTTGGCATAGCTGCGAGCTTCAGACAGTGGCGTTTCTTTGCGCGTTAGGCCGCTGAGGCGTGTCAGCCGACGTCCTTGCCAACCGCCCCTGTATATCCAAAAGTCGCAAAACATACCCCGAGAACACGACGACGGCCTGATCGTCTTCCGCGAGCACCTTCAGGCCGGCTTTGATGTGCTCTATGAATGTCGGCGTCTCGCCCGCCTTGTAGCTCTCGATCAGCCACTCGGCCTCGTCGTGGCCGTGCGCCGGGCCGCCCAGCCAGATGCCGTGCCCACAGACCACCACCAAGTGATTTGGGTGATTCGGCGTGCGCATGTTGTCTCTGTGGACGGCTCGGAACGAGACGCGTGTATGGCGACAACAGAAGTCAGCCTCTTCTGTCGGTGAGGGACAGAGGCCGTTTTGCGGTAATGTCACGTGATAGAATCGCCGATATCAAGGGCTCCGATGACGCCGTCCTGTCCGCCGAAAAACTTCCTATCCGGGCAATCCTTGTTTTATTTCAGAATGCGTGGCAGTCTGCACCACCTCCCCGCCCTAAAATGATCGATCTCAGCCTCGCGCGGATCTCGCGGCTGCTGCAGCTGGCGCCGGCGGCCGCTGTGACCGCCACGGCGACTTCGGCCGCGCCGCCTTCGTGGAAGGCGATCCATGTGGCCGGCACCAACGGCAAGGGCTCGGTGTGTGCGTACCTGTCGGCGATGCTGCACGCTGGCGGCTACCGCAGCGCGCGCTTCACGTCGCCGCACCTGGTCGACCGCTGGGACTGCATTGTGGTGGACGAGCGTGTGGTGGCCGAGGGGGTGTTTCGCGAGGCCGAGCAGGCCGTTCTGCGCCGCGACCGCGAGCACAGCGTGGGCGCCACGGAATTTGAGCTGCTGACGGCGACGGCGTACGAGGTGTTTGACCGGGCGCTGGGCACGTCCGAGGCTGGGGTCTCCGAGTCTGGGGCGCCTGGGGCATCGGGGACATCTGGGACATCTGGGACATCTGGGCTCGGACCTGGGCCCGCACCTCGCCGGCCCGCCTTCGCCGTCATCGAAACGGGCCTCGGCGGTGCTCTGGATGCGACTACGGCCATGCGTGCCGACCGTGCCGTCACCGTCGTCACCCGCATCGGCCTCGACCACCAGGCGCTCCTCGGCGCCACCACGGCCGCCATTGCCCAGCACAAGGCCGGCATCATGCGGCCGGGCGTGCCGTGCGTCGTCGACCCGGCCAACAAAGACGACACTCCCGTGCAGGCGGTGCTGGAATCGCATGCCGCAGCCGTCGGGGCTCCGGTGATCTATGCCGAAGCGTGGGGGGCGGCATCGTCGTCTGCGTCGACTGCGTCTGCGACGCCGCTCTCTGCGGTGGCGTCCACTCTGGGCCTCGAGCCGCACCAGCTCAACAACTTGGCGTGCGCCTATACCGCGTTCTGCCGGGCCACCGGCGACTCCGCAGAGGCCGAACCAGCGTCCGCTTCCTCCAACACAGCTGCCTCCCCCTTCTCTTCTCCTTCCGCGTCTTCTGAGCCCGCGGCCGTCCGCGCCTTTCTCGCCGACGTCGTCCGGCACGTCCGCTGGCCCGGCCGGCTGCAGTCTCTCGACATCGGGCCCCTGCTGGCGAGCCCAACCTCGTCGTTTTCGTCACCGTCGTCAGCTTCCCCCCTGTCCAGAACCGCTCTTCTCGACGGCGCCCACAACCCGCAATCTGCCGAGGCACTCGCTGCTTACGTGAACAAACACTTGCGCGTCGCTCCTGCCTCGTCTGCCTCGTCTGCCTCGTCTGCCTCCATCACACACAACCAACCATTACAGCCCGTCACGTGGATCCTCGCCGCCTCACAGGGCAAAGACGTCGACGGCATGCTGCGGCTGCTGCTGCGCCCCGGCGACCGCGTGGCCACGGTGGCCTTTGGGCCCGTCGACGGCATGCCGTGGGTGCATGCGGCGCCGCCGGGCGAGCTGCTGCAGCGCGTGGCGGCTGTGCTGGGCGTGGACGATGCCTCTGCCACTGCTGCCTCGCATCTGCTCAACGGTGACGGCCTCGAGAATGGCGGCTTGGTCTCGGCTTTGCGGTGGGCTGCCGGCCAAGACAGCAGTGGCCAGGGACCCATTGTCATCGCGGGGAGCCTGTACCTGGTGTCAGATACCCTGAGACTGTTGCGGGCGGCCGGTGGCGAGACGGGTCTCCCGTGAGATATCCGGTCATCTGCTGCTCTGCGTTCCCATTTCTCGGCAAATCACGTTCGGATGACTAGCGAGGTATTGAAATGATATATATGCATTCCCTGGGCCCAAGGCACAGAAACACGAGAAACGTAAACAATGTCTCCCGAAATAGTACACCGAGTCTACAGAAGGAGAAAAGAAGAAAAAAAAGGAAATAGAAAACGCTATTCCAGCTTTATATCTTATCTCCCCGTTCACCCCCGCCCTGCTTATGATACACCCTATGCTGCATTCACCTGGTGGATGACCGATTTGCTGTGCCATACCGTCTCTCCGTGTCCCCCATGCTGAGGCGATCGCTTCACAAGCTGCCACGACCATACAGGGAAGGACGGACACATCAACCCTTCGGCAAGACAAAAAAAACAATGTGGTTTCAAAATATAATATAAAGACAACTAGTCAGTAGCCACCTCGCCATTCGGTACAGTACTCGCTGTCCCAGTTGGATGTGATCCTGCTGGCTGCAGCTGTGAATCACTGGCATGGCCAAAGCTGCTGCTGCTCCTGCTACTCTGGTTGTCGCCGCCGCCGTTGCCGCTGCCGCCCGCCCGCACTGCCTTTAGACGCCGTCGCCGCGGGTGATGTTCCTATGACCACTTGGAATCGATAGTCGGTGCGCGTGTGCGCCGCCGGTTGGCAAGTTTTCCGACCGTAGATCCTGCGTCGATGGGAGCAGCGCTAGCCATTCCGCTGTGGGCAATGCTGTTCCGGCTGGCCCGGTTTCCACGAGCTTCCCGACCTTCGCGTCCCTCACGGCCTTCACGGCCCTCGCGGCTACTTTCAACGCCGCTGATCCCGATTCCCAGCGCTGTCAATCTCTCCACACGTTCTGTGCTGCCCATGCCCATGCTCATGCCTAGTCCGCCACCACTACCACCAACTGCCGAGTAGCGCCCCATGACGTTCTCCTTATTCGACAGAGAGCTGTCAGACCGGCTGATAATGGCCGGACCCAGGCTAGCCCGGTTGCCGCCTGCGTGGCTGATCGATTGCCGTGAAAGCCTGCTGCCTGCGCCGCCGCTGCCGCCGCCGCCGCTAACTCCAGCTGAGGTGCCGCTAGAGCCTGTACCCGTGCCAGAGCCCGAAACGGATGCCGCACTGCTGCTGCTGCCGAGGCTGCTCTTCGACGCCGACGACATCCCGCTGCCCGTCGACTCGCCACTGACGCGCCGTGGGATCGACGACCCCATCAGCGCTCCGTCGCGGCTTCGAGGCCGGTACAGCAGCGAATCACGCTCGTGCGTCAGCATCACTGCCGACCGCTTGGGTGTCGCCGCCACTTCGATAAACGCAGACGGAGCTGCCGCACTGGAGGACGACGACAGCGATGACAGCGACGACTGTGAGTGGTTGTTGTGCAGCGCCGCTCGGTACTGCTGGCTGTAGTGGTGATGCGGCAGGCCGCCTCCCCCGCTTCCACCGGTGTGTGTTGGTGTCAGAGGGGTCGAAATCGACGGAGACAGACTGGGCGGCGTGCTATAGAGTGTCGTCCGCCGCGATGGGCCCGGCCGTGGTCGTGCCGAGCTGGCTGCGCTCGATGCTAGGTTGGCTGCGGCGACGCCAGCGGCCACTGCAGCCGACACGGCATGGTGGTCGACATCAATGTGCGACCGCACGAGCTCCGATGCCAGGTTGCGCACAAGAACCGCAGAGTCCTTGTCAGCCAGCGTCTGGATCGCGTCGAAGAGAACAGCCACATGCTGGCTGCCGTCGCTCGGCGGCGAGTTGCCCACACCCATGTCCACGCCGCAGTTGTCCATAATGTTGCGCACCAGACGCAGCAAATTCAAACGCACCACGGCCTTCTTGTGGTTCAGCTTCTGCGCAATCCCCGAGTACATCTGTGCCTTGGCCAGCGACGCCGCCAGCGACGGGCTCAGCCGAAGCACCTTGAGGAGAGGGTCAAGCAGATTGGGATCAAAGGCATTGACCTTGGACGTGTTAAAACACGCCACAATCGCATTTCGGAACCGCCCGCCATCGAGCAGGTGTGTTTCCACCTTGGCCGTCTCTTCTTGGAGCCTGCGTCTGTTAGCGTGCGGGACGTAACAAGGGTAGTAGAGGGCGGACAAGGCGAGTCAAATACAACGTACCAAATGAATGTAGCATCCAACGCGGTGACCTGCCAGTACTGGTCGGCTAACAGGGACACGTAGAAATCAAGGCCCTTGTTCTGCCACAAGTACCGCCGGCCCTTGCTTCCGGAGTGCGCCATGTCGCAAAGGATCGGCAGAGCAAACTCCTTGGGAGGATGCTCCGTCTGCATGATCTTGAGCAGCAGCGGGATGATCCCGTTGACGGCCGCATACTCTTGCCGCTCCTTGCTGAGCCGGCACAGGTTGAACATGGTGTTGAGAACCTGGTTGGATATCTCGCGGAAGTGTTTCTGTCCCTTCTTCATGCTGAAGCTCAACACGTCAATCAAAAAGTCAATGGCGTCCGCCGAGTGTAGTGACTCCAATGTCGTTGACAGCATCGAAAGGTTCTTGATGAACTTGAGCATCGTCACCTGGTGCAGCGGCGACATGTGCTGCAGATCTTTGAGCACCGTCTTGAGCACCTGCCGGTCTGCCACAACCTCCTTGACGTAGTTTTCAGCCTGTGAAAACAGGTAGAAAATATTGACAATGCGGCCTTCGATGAGCTCTGAGAGATCCGTCTTGTCTTCCTGAAGCACCTTGTGCAGCACCAGGGCCAGCGGATCCAAAATCTTGCTCCTCGAAAAGATGCGGCAAAAGTCGTTTTTCGGCGTCGGGCCCTGATAACTGGTTAGCACTGCCTGCCCTATTTGATATCTCATCCTCTACCGACACTTACCTGCAGCTCAAAGACGTTCCAAATGCCGTTGACGCCGATCAGGACCAGATCGCGGGAGGCGTCGTAGTCCTCGTCCAAGAACTCAACCAGCACATTCATACCACCGGCACTGACAAACATCTGCAGTGTCGTGGTCGATGTCTGGTACATTTGGCGCACAAATGCGGCTGCCTCAAGCCGAATCTCGTTCGAGTACTGCCGGGCCGCAAACTTGGTAATGATCGGAATGCCGCCTACGAAGCACAGGTTTTCCTGTAGCTCCACATCGTCAAGGATGATCTGGAGGCCACATATTAGGCGTTGGGAAAAACAATGGGGAAAAACATGAAGCATAAACACATACCGCATTGACAATCTTGAGGAGCTGCAAGATCATGGGCTGACGGCTCTTAACCGTGCAAGGCTCGAGTATTTCCAATATAGGAAGCAGGCCGTGCGCACTGATGATCATGTCTTTGACCTCGGTGCTCTCCCACAACAGACCCAGCTAGATTGCATTGTGTTAGTGTCATTCAACCACAATATCATAAGCCAATTCAACGGAGACGAACCAGGTCCTCTGTCAGCTCGGACAGCTTGTCTTCGCCCTCTGTTGTTTTGAGGGAGCGGACCAGCTCTTCGATTCGCTCCGCCAGGCGGGCATGGCGATCTCGTGCGATATTTGCCTCTAAATCCATCTCGTCCCAGCCCGGATCCATTGTCGCGAACGGGTCGTCTTCGTCCTCCTCATCGCCAAGCCAAGAGCTGTGCGACAGTTTGGAGAGCAGCATCAGGCCGCCGCCGTCTTCCGATCCACGGTCGCTTTCTTCCTTTTCGGTGCTGAGATCGTCTTCGGGCCCGAATATATCTGAATAGTCTTCATCGACAGCGCCTTCTGCGTAGCGTTCGATCTCTACAGAAGACCGTGTCCGACGCATGGGCCGATCTGGCAGAACAGAGGGTCGCGAAGTAGCCTGCCGGCGCATGCTACCACTGGCAGGTACTTGCATAGAGCGAGGGAGACTAGTAAGGTCGGACGGGTGGAAGAGCTGGGGGGAGTCTTGCGGAGTGCTGTAGGACCTCAGTAGCTCAGGTGAACGAGGTACCAGTGAGCCAGTGGCCGACACAGCAGAACCACCAGCAGCGCCACCGGCAGACCGTCCTGAGCGGTTATTAGAGGGGCCGTTGAGCACCAAGTTCAGTCGGTTGTTGGTGAACACCAGATCGCTTTCGGCCAGCAGATCTGAGTAGTCCTCGACGGACTGCTCTTGGTAGGCCATTTCGGGGCGCGCCGGAAGCTCGAACTTGCCCCCGAACTGCAGTTTAGACGGCGACTTGGGTGTCATGAAGGAAGATTCGTGAGCCGCTGAAGAAGAGGTTGGAGGAGCCTTTGTCTGCCGGCGACGAATCGCCTTTGGTGACCGTGACGGCGGCGAGGCGGGATCATCAAAGAGTTCTTCTGCTGTGATAGACAGAGAGGAGGAGGAGGTCTGCGTGGTTAGAGGGGGCGAGAAAGCAGCGGACGCTGATGATGCTGAGGCGGCAGCTTGGGCTGCAGCTGCAGTAGCGGCAGCGATGGCTGCCGAAACGACGGCCTTGTCAGACCTCCGCGCCAGAGGACGGATCGTCTGTTCCTGGAAGTCGGAGTCAGAGACTTGCCGACTCCTTGAAGGGCCTTTGATGGTCATGAGCTGCTCTCCGTCCATAAAATCATCGTCCCAGTTGCTGGATACATCCCGGCTCTCGTCAATGGACGCAAACTGCTTCAGGCGGTCGCTGGAAAGCAGCCCGCCAAAGTTGTCCTGCGGTTTGAGGTTATGCAAAGCCGAGGGCGAGATGGCGGTGGCAAAATCGTTGTCCCAGTTGTCTTCATCTGTTGCGGGCTGTTAGATCAAAACTTATCTACGGAAAACAGATGTTGTGAGGCTTCACGTACCAGCCAACTCGGGAGAGCGGAAAATGTCGGCACTTTGCCTAGGCTTGGCCAAGGCAAGAATGGGGCGGTTGGCTGCTCGTTGCGAGTCGGGGCTCGTGAACCGGGGCATCATTTGGCTCATCTGCGATGGTCCTGAGCTGTCGGAACCAGTCGAGGCTCTCAGGTTTGTCTCGGAGGATTCGAGAGCACGATTCCAACGCACAACCTCTTCCACGGCTTCTGAGGGGTCTTTGGAAACGTGAGCATCGCTTCTTCGGCAGCCGACAATCCACGGATGCCGACTGAGCTTCTTTGCCGAGACGCGTAGGTTCGGGTCTTTTTGGAAGCATTGCATGAGGAAATCACGAGCAGCCTGGATGGGGAGTCAGACAAAACAAACAAGAAAAACCAAGCACGAATGCTAACGAGGGAGTTCTGCATACCGGCGACACTCCTTCAGGTAATGGCGGGTGGTCATCGTTGACAATGGCAAACAAGGCTGGCATGGCGGCCAGGTTATGGTACGGCGGTTTTCCCTGGAGAAGCTCAATGACGGTGCAGCCGACACTCCAGATATCCGAGGCTGAGGTAGCTCCGGACAGCTGAATGATTTCAGGTGCCATCCAGTAGGGCGTACCGACAACCTGTGCCTCTTTGTCGGGGCCGGCGAGCGTGCTAGTTGAGACACCGAAATCGGCCAGCTTGACTGTGCCATCCTTGGTTGTGAGGATATTCGCGCCTTTGATATCGCGATGGATGACGCCCTGGTCGTGCAGATATTGCAGGCCTTGCAGCACCTGGGTCATGTAGACGCCGACGAGGTTTTCGGGGAACTTGCCGTATGCTTTGCATATGGAGTGGAGGGAGCCGTTCTCGCAGTATCTGCCGCCTTATTAGACAGCCATGCTTTGCAATGGGTGTTCGGGGATGGGGGCTCTTACTCGAGGATAATGTTAAGGCAGTCGGCTGACTTGACAAAGCCAATATACTTGACAATGTTGTCGTGCTAAAGAGACATGTGAGAAAGGCGAACTCCAGTGCCTAGACCAAAAGCCGCCAGCACAGCTGGGCACATACATGAAGGTTCTTGAGTAGGTCGATTTCGGCCTCGATCATGCGCAGCTCGCTCTTCGGCAGGTCGGCCAGTTTGATTTGCTTGACGGCTACAGCCTCGCCCGTACCCCAGTTGAAGGCCTTGTAGACAGAGCCAAAGGCGCCTTTTCCGATGCAGTCTCCTAACCGCTGTGGATACACTTTGTCAGTACGCGATGCCCCGTCACTTGCAGCTGTAGCTGGATGCCCCCATATCATATACGTACGTAGTCTTTCAGACCGGGATCCTGCAAGGCACCAGACCGATCTCGAAGGTTGCCGTTGCCCATGTTGTCACTCCCACCTCCTCCGCCGCCGCTTGCGCTGCTGCCTCCGCCGTTCTTTCGAGACACAGCAGACGATGACGAAGCGGAAGGAGGAGCACCGCGTCCACCGCTACTATGGCTGCCACTACTGCCGCCGCCGCCTTCTCTGCGTGGTGTTCCCGGAACCACTTTGGCGGCCACTATCCGAGATGCTCCATGACCCGAGCTTCCACTTCCACTTCCATTTCCACTCCCGTTTCCACTGCCAACGCCACTGCCAATGCCACTGCTACCCCCACTGCCGCTATTCTGTTGCTGAGACTGCCGCCGATGGTGAGAGGATGTGTGGGAGGAGCTCGCGTGGGACAGTTGTGCCTGCGAATGGCTTTGGCTGCGGGCGTGATGGGCGGCTGCCCGGCCAGCTGACGAGGAGCCTGACGCCATAGTGCGAAAGAGCAGAGTAGTCGGGGACAAGTGGTTGCTGGTCGGCCCCCCGCGTTCGGCCGCTGTTGGATCTTCCGCTCCTTGCAGGAGTGCTTCAGTCAATCAGCAGCAGCTTGAAGCTCCAGGCTAGCACGGATGCATTCATATATGTGTATGTTTGGGAGCCCAAGAGAGAACTGCGAGCTGTTTGCTGTAGAGTGTGGAATGGCCGTGGCTCTCACGGTCCACTCACTCCTCCTCCCCTTCCTCCTCTCTTCCTCGAGTTTGTCTGGGTTCTCTCCCTTTAGAAGGGGGAAGAAGGGGGAGGCAAAAAAGCCCTGGGATACGTGCGGTGGCACGTAATGAGTTCTGCTCGAACGAGTGACTGTTGTGAACGTCGCGTGGTGCTGCTGTCAGCACTGTTGTACGTTGTGCTGCTGCAATTGTTGTTGCTGCTGCTGCCGCCGAGCATGGAGGGGGGCGGCCAAGCCGTTTGGAAGATGTCGTGATATCGTACGCTCGCGTCGTTCGGTTCGGTTCGTTCGTCTCTTCTCGTCGCTTCGTCTTGTCTCGTCGCCCCGTCCCGTTTGCCTGCCTTCTCGGCTGTGTACCACTCCGACTTTGCGGTTTCCTTCAGTTCTAGTCGAGATCAATGTTATAGAGTTCTTATGTTCGGCGTAGGCACGGATTGTTGTGCATGAAATAAGCACCGCCGGTCGTGAGTGTCGGGTATGTGCTTGCTCATGCGCAAGGCGCTATGCTCTCTAGGCTGGCGGGCAAAAGAAGCTAGGTCCTCCTAGGAATGCGGTGGCAGCGCGTCAGGACGAGCCAGCCAGCGAATGGAGAGACAGGTGGAACAAGGCACGCCGGCCACTAGGCGTATGTATGTTTCTTATGGATTACGCCGTACGGAGTAGTTCGTTGGACAAAAAAAGTGTCGCGAATGTAGTGTGTTAGGCCTAAGCTCCGGAAACAGCAGGGCAAATGAGCGACCGTGCCAATTGAACGAATGAGCGTGTGTGTGCGGGTTGTGGAGGGCCGAGGGACGTGCCTTCCTGCCTGAGCGGGAGATGGCTCAAGGGCCCTCTGCGCGTGCTGCTGGGCTCCTTCCGTGTTCTATTAGCAACGGTTTGGCGCTGCTCGCCCAAAATAAAAAATAAATACAAAACAATCGCAAAAATAAAATATATAGAAAAATTCACACAGCCAAAACAAAGAGGAACTACATACGCAGGCATAAATGTGAAATAAAACAAACGGGAAACGTGGTTCAACTTATAGCGGGTCAGGCAAGCCTTGGGCAGCAATAACCAAAGAGCCTGTCAGCAAGAATAAAAAGGAGAGTTTGGAGTACCTAACAATAGGGGGGGAGGGAAGGGAAGAACGATTGGAATGAACAACAGGAGAAAACGGGGGCGGCCGAGACGCCGGTTCTCAATGCCTATTGTTGTTGGTGTCGCCCTAGCCTTTCCGATGTATCTTGAGACCAAGACAAACGACATACGACGTACATGATGATGTCTCGAAGACTACGGAAGTGACTGGCAAAATAAGAAAGGGCATAGGCGCCTGCTGCCCCTCCTTCTCTTTTGGCTGGTTGGGACCGAACGACAGCAGAAACAGGAAGGCGGCAAACCAGCCATGTAAAAGACGAGACCATTCCAGGGCCCAAACAGGGAACCTACCTAGGATCAGAAGCACATCATTTCGTACCATGTTTCCCCTCCTCCCGGTTTCGTTTCTGCTATCGCTGCTTTTATTGGCGGGGTGCATCTGTTGTGTACGGAGCACTGAGGGACTTGTCCTCTGTGCACAACACGCCATCTGCAGAGAAGAACACCCGTTGAAGACTACATGCACCGGGTAAGTTAAATTGGCAGAGCCGTGAGAAAATGGCGCCCGTGTTTTTTTTCGCTAGTGGTAATGGGATCATTTCTGGCGGCAGTACAAGCTTCAGTCAAAGGGAAGGGGGCCAATATGAAATAATTTGATATTAAAAAAAAAAAAGCAAAGACGGCAAGCTACCGCGCTCATGTGTGTGCGCTGTTTCTCACAAGTGCCACCAGAGGCTGCTTTGTGGTCACAGGCTAGGCTCCAAAGAGCTCCAGAATATATGAGACGGCATGGCCATGATACATTGGGTGCCCAAGACTGGGCATGCTGGTGGCTATGCATCGCTACCAGCAAACACGCCAAAACGTGAAATACAAATAAAACAAATCGCCAACTCGTTAGGGTTAAAGAGAAATAAATCATATCATTCATAAATAAGCGCAATACCTGTTGCCCTGTGTTCTCAGCGAGGATAGAACCTGTCGCTGTTTCCAGCAATCCATACTTTTTGACCATCAAAACCTGTGAGACCCTCCTCTTGATCCTTCAACTCATTTAATGCCACGTACTATGCCGATTCCCTGCTTCCCCAGCCTCGGACAACTAAAAAGACGGGAGTAAAAAAAACCACAATCATGCCCCCTAATATGAAAAAGGCCGAAACCATACTCATTGACATCCACAGAGAAATGATTGTTGTGTTTCTGATCAAATCATCTTGCGCCCTCCACTAGTTGCCTCAAAGGCCGTCCATGCTCTTCGGCACACCTCTGCCGGTGCATTCGGTCTGTTTCTAGCTCTGAGTAGTTTTTTAAATGGTAGGCTTTCAACGCGCGGTATCTGGCTTTTTTGTGCAGCCCCGCGAAGCTAGTAGCATATTAAGAGCGGGCATGCGCAGCTCACTCTGTAAGACGTGACAGCTCGGCCGCCAAATCCGGCCTCAGCCGCATGAGTTCGTTGATGTCCTCGTTTTCTCGAGCTTCTCTAGACGTGGGCTCCGCTGCCGCAAGCGGAGACCGGACCCTCCGTCGGGATGGTCTCGTGGCGGATCCAGCCATCGGGTCCAACCGCGCCCGCGACAACGGCGATGTTGCTGTTGATGTTCGCGTGGAAGCCGTTTGCGAGGCCGAGGCCCCAGAAGGCCATGTGGTATCCTGCGACGAAGCTATAGAAGAGGCCGCTGTCAAAATCGAGTCCACAGAAGAATCCTCCACCGAGACGCTGCTGGCCGTGTTGCCTTCTCCGAATGCTGTGGCGCTGTGCTCTCCCTCTCTAGCTGCCATGATATTATCGGCTAACGCTGTGAAGCTGTTGCGCATCGAGGCCGGAAGTGAAGCAGACGACTCGGCCGCCGCTGTAGATGTGGACTGGTGGATTGGCGGCACAAGCACTGAGGATGCCGCAGGAGGTGCAGGGGGGCGCGAACTGGCCCGCGGGGTTGATGCGGTCGAGGAGGCAAAGGAGCTGTGAAGGCTGACGGGTTGCGGGTCTGGCGTCACCGTGGTTTGGAGAATACTCCACGCGGAATCGTCATCGGGGCCCAAGCTGCCTGCACGGTCCTGGCTTTGGGTCTGGGTTTGATTTCCAGTCTGGGCTTGGGTCTCGCTGCGCTGCGGGCTTCGGCTCAGACTCTGGCTGCGGCTGCGGCTGCGGTTGCGGTCACCAAGCCCATCAATCGTCGGGTTCCGGAGAGCCGGAGCTAGATTGGACCGGGTGATCGTGGCTGGCAGAGCAGGCGCTGGGTTGTAGTATCGTATGGACCAGCCGTTGTGCTGACTAATAAGGCTATTGTCGGGAAGATTCGCAAGCCCAGCAGCATCATCATCGTCGCCGTCATCCTGATCAGCGTCCAGAGCGCCATCAGCTCCAACGCCATCCTCGGCCCCGCCATCGGCATGGCCGAAACCGTAGCCCCCAACATAAAAGTCGTATGCACTTGTCCTGGCGCGGCCGCCACCGTACAAGGAGTGGGAGCTGTCCGCCGATCTCCAAGGATCCTCACCCCACGGCCGAGACTGAGCCGGAATCCCGTCACCAGTGGAAGGGCCACCTGGGCGTCTAGGCGGTGCTAGGCGCTGCACGGTGACATAAAAGTTAGCTTCCTATTCAGCCACAACTGCTTGGCTTTTTAGGGCGTCTTTCTGGGAACTGGGAATGTTCATGCTTACAACTCCTCGCCGCTGTCCTGAATTCCGCCGAGAGGGCCGCTGATCAGCCAGCGTTCGGCGAAGCCTAGCCGCCTCGTCTTCGCCTAAGGGTGCCGAGGCTCCGTGGTCACTGCCATGCCTCCCTGCATGGCCCTGGGTCAAGTCTGCGCCGTGAAGCCCAAAGGCCCCGCTGTTCCTCGCAATGCTTTCATTCAAATCATGGGAGGCCATGTGTAGTCTGATAGTGCCGATGGTATTCATGTTGTTGATAATGGAGTCTGGGCCCCCCCTACCTCTGCTGCCACCATTGTCGAGGGGGGCGGGAACGTTGGGCTCTGTGTCGCGGCTCGGCCCTTCAAGTGCCATTAACAAGCTTTCTTGATCCGAATTAGGTCCTAGTCCGCCTAGGTTGGTGGGCTCGCTGTCATCGAGCCTTATCAGCCCCTCGGCAAGGGCGTTCAAAATCCCTCTGCTAGGGTCAAGGTTGGTGCTGTTAGAGACCTCGTCGTCCAAGGGACCATTATTTTCAATCCGGGCTGACATGAGGCGTCGTCTTTGATAGGGAGACCTATTAATGAACCCGTCGAGTGCTCCGTCCATCAAGTGTTGCGGCAGTTGGTGCTGGAAGGTGACTTCGGTGCCCTCTGCTCTCGCGTCTGTGTCCATGCCCGCCCGGGCTCTCCGATCGCCTGTTGTGCTGCGCTCGGCGTCGGATGGCCCCGTTTGGTGTCGCACCCGGTCAAATAGTCGCTGCAGAGGACCTGCATGTGCAGCATTTGCCGCAGGCGGTGACCGGTCCGAGGCCGGCAAGGGAGTGCCGGCTTCGGCTCGTTGACGGTGATGCAGACGCTCCTGCTCTGTCTCAGATTGTTCTGCCAGCAATGCTGAAAACAAATCAGGCTGATATATAGGGCGAGAGCCATACCAGCGGGAATGGTCATTCCAGCCAGAGGTCATATGCCAAATAGATGCCGGGTCGGACACACCCTCGGCGGGGCGGTCGCGGTCGCGGTCGCCAGACTCATGCACAGGCCCTCGTGCCTCTGCGGCCGCGATCACGGCGCGGCGCCGGCTCTCACGCGACCGGACTTGGCTCGAATGGCGCGCGCGCCGAATACTTGACCGGTTATGTGCGGTGGCGTTTAGAAGGGGGGGTTTGCGAAGATCCGACTCCACCGGCGCAATATAAAGCCTGGACAGGGGGGAATAGACATCAGTATGGGATACAAAAGATCGCTAGAAAAGCGTACAAATGCAGGCGGCACTCTAGTTCCTCCTGTCCTGACGATTCGAGGACTACAACAGACGTAACAGTGTACGCATCGTCACTGGCCGTACCAGCGCCAATAGCACAAAAGCTTCCATTGCGATCGAATGCATTGATGACAGACAGGAGCATCTGATAAAAAAAAGGGGAGATAAGCGATGTTAGACGCCGAAGATTACTTACGGTAAACCCATATTTGCGGTCGCGTTGTGAAGCTAATGATGGTGTCGCGATGTTGATGGAGAAAAAAAATGAACCCTTTTTTTGCCGCGACGATGTCCTTGTCAAGCCCGAGAGCCCCTGGATATAGGAGGTAGGCGCGACTGTTGGCTGGTCGGCGCTGGAGGTGAAGGAAGGCGTGCACGCTCAAAGCCTGAGCCGCAAAAAATGATAATACTAAGCGTGGCTTGACTAAGTGGCGACAATCTTAAGGCGAACAACGCGAGTACGAGTCGGCGTCGCGGCGTAGGGAACCCGATGCAAAAGATGCCCGAAAAATGCAAATGGCAACTGTCGCAGGCCGGAGGAGGGGGGAATGGAAATGAGGGCAGCGCAGAAACGGTTGTCGATGCGGTCTCGGTAGCCCTGAGAAGCAGACAATGCGAACCCAAGTTGCCGAATAGCGACGGAAGAAACTTTTTTTTCTGCACGTGGAACCAGTAAAACGGAAGCTCAAGAGCTACATCAACGGCGCCACAACGAGCCGACAACAAGGGAGACGACAAAAAAAAGAGAATAAACTAGTACGGTAGGAAATAAGAAAAAAGGGCAGACCGCAGTGATGATAAAACGATGATCACGATGACAAACAACGGCAGTGACGGCGACGAGAAGTGGAAGGCGGCCGAGAAAAGGCGTGGTTGGAGAAAAAAACAAAGGAGAAAGGAAATCGAGTGGTAGGCGACACCATACAAAAAGGGCCTGCATGAAAAAAAGGATTGGCGATGGGGATTGGGGATATGCGACGCGGTCGCATTCGCTGTAACTACCCACTATAGCAGCGGAAGCACTAGAACCAACAGAAACACCGCAACAGGGCTTGTCACTGCACGTAACTTTCTGCTAGCTCTCTCACAGCTGCGGATTACAGCCGCAAGTGCGCGCGCAACCTAACCGCTCCGCCCCCTGAAATAGCCAGTAGAAACTGGTGTATTGGCTCGTAGCCCCACCGGAGGGAGGCCCCTGAAGGCGTCGTAGCGTCTCCAAGGACAGAGGTGGGGCTCCTTACGGGCCATCCATGGATCAGCCTCGCGACAACGGGGCGCCCTTTTGGCTCAAGATGTCCAACCTTTCCCTGCATCGTCCCCCGTTTACCTCTCTTGCTTTCCCTCATCACTTGCACGCGTGTCTTTTAATTTCTAGGCCGTCTCCGGTGTCGTTGGGACCGAGGGAGGCTGGGTAACTAAAACTAAACCGAGAAAGATGCATTCTTAACAGGCGAAACGGCGCAAATCGTAGAACGCAATCCAAATTGGACACGAGGAAGACGGCGTGTCTTCCCGCGGCCGTAGGTAGACATGTTCAAGTAAATGTACAAAATACAAAAATACACCCAACAAGACGAGGGGGTCAGCACCCGCCGCCTAGACTCCAACGGTTTTTCAGTAGATGACAGTATCCTCTTCCGTTTCCACCATAATGTCTCGGTCCCGCTCGTCGTGGCTCTGGTTGCGCTCATGGCCGCGGCGGAACTCTTCGTGGTGTTGGTCGGCATTGTCTGCTGTGTGAGGCGTCCCTGGCTTGGGCCCGGGCGCTGTTTCTGGCTCTGCGTTCTCTTCTGGCACTGGCCCAGCGGTAATAGACTCTTTCTGCTGCTCCTCAAGCTCCGCTGTGGGCTCTGGCTGCGGCTTCTCCCGATCGCGTTGATCCTTTTCTGGCTGGAGTGATGCTAGGTTTGCGTCCAAGCTCTCTTTGGCCGTACTGGGGCTTTGTGCCTCTTGGCTAGCATCAGCACCGCCGACAGGCTCAGTGTCCGATGGCTGTGGTCCTGTCTGTGCAGACGGCGCTGTTTCGGGAAGCGGTGTTGTTACGCCGAGAGCAGCCAGTCGTTCTGTTTTTTGCTTCTCAAACGCCTGCACTTCTTGTGCTATGGTGCGCTTGGCGTCCTGGACCTGGTCGTCGATCGTGTCTTCCTCTGCTTTGCTGAGGTAATAAGGCCGGTAGTACTGTGTGTCTCGTTAGCAACCTTGGACCCCATATGTCCCTGCAACTGGCCACAGAAATAAGTGCATTGCACGTACGACTTGAGGTCTGCTCCGGGTGCGTAAGTTTCGTGCCAGCATCAGCATATTGTCGTGCCGCTTGCGCATCTAATGCCCTGTTGTCAGCGATCGAGCAGAGGAAAGTCACACAGTAGTAAAGGAGCGCACGAACCACTTTCTCGTCGAAGGCGACCTGTTCGATCTTGCGCTGTTGGGCCAATTGCTGTAGCCTTTCGGCCTTTTTCCGGCCATCTTCAAGCGTCTGCTTCTGCTCTTTCCCCAGCCGCTGCTGCCCAGACTCGTGTCTGCTGTGCATCTGAGCAGACCGTGGCGCCGTCTGGCTTAGCGTGCTGAGGAGGCCACCGAATAGCCGCTTGCCACGGCTACGCTCTTCCACGGTCACGCTGGCTTTGCGCCTAGCCTCTTGGGCATCATCCCCTTCAGATTTTGCGACGTTGTTGCTGTTAGCGGTGTTGGTTGGAAACGAGGGGCGTCGTCTCTCAGGCGGCTCCATTCGGGCTCCCCAGCCTCTTCGATCGTCTCGGCCCCCTCTGTCGCCTCGGCCACCCCGGCCACCTCGGCCCCTGGTGTCTCTTCGGCTGTCGTATCTGTCAAAGCCACGCCCCCGGGCACCCCGACCAAAATCACTGCTTCGTCGTCTATCGTCTGGAGACCGGGATCGATCTCGGCCGTTGTCGTCGTAGTTGAGGTACCCGCCTGTCCCGTTTCGGCGGTCTCGGGGGCCACCGCTACCTCGGCGCCCGTAGCCTGTGTCCAATCTAGAACGCTTTGATGCCGGCCCGTCATCGTCGTCGTCAGAGTAGTCCCGGCCGCGCCGTGAGCGCCGAAATCGAGACGGGGATGGGGAGCGCGATCCTCGGCGCGACATGGGCGATCCCGAACCACTCCTCTGCCGCTTATTCTGCCGCTGAGGAGAGTCGGTTTCTGCGTATGCGTCTGCGCCTGGTTGCGATCGTCTTTGTGGTGGCGACTCTGGCGCTGGAGATTGAATATCCATGCTGTCGACAGCGTCGCCAGCAGCAGCTGATGGACTGTCATGCAGGTATATATTAGCAAGCGCTTCTTATGGTATAGAGAATATGGGTCGCTCGTACCCATGATTTTCAGCCATGGTGGCCATAGTGCTCTATCGCTCTGCTTCTCAGCCCTGCTTTGTCGCGTTGCGAAGAAGAGCAAAATCAAAAGATGCCGATTTCAAGCAGCGCCACAGGCGACACAATCGAGTGCCGGGCAACACGCGACCTGCAGAAGAACAGTACCTGCAAAGGTATAGTCGTAAATATCAAATAGTCGGCATTCTGCTGCTATCATTCGCTGCTATCTAGAGTGCGCTGTGAACGGTTCGCCGTGAAGCAGACATCGTTTGGTCGCAAGGCCCGGATGTTGGTATCACTTTTGGCAAGCGTGCTAGCCCCACTCGAGCTCTCCTGCAAGGTGGTGCTGGTGCAGCCACAGAAGTGGCTGGAATCCAGTGGCAAAAAAAATGTCTAGGCTGAGAAATCAGGGTCCCACCAACCAGAGGCCGTTCTGGCAGCGCACTACAACAGGGCCAATGTAGATATCTGCGACGAAGCTCTCTTCGCCCCCAGAACTCAAACTTTGACCTCAACCTCCTCCTCCACACCACACTCCGTCGCCCGTGAAGTCGCTGCTGCAGCCATTGGCTTCGACGCAGCTCTCACTTGTCTGCTCTTTTTTTTTCTTAAGCTTGAGTTCTGCCGGCTTCGACCGCTCTACAAAGCAGCCATGTCTCGCCATCATCCCGACCTCGTCATGTGTCGCAAGCAGCCTGGCATCGCCATCGGACGCCTCTGCGACAAGTGCGACGGAAAATGCCCGGTGTGCGATTCCTATGTGCGGCCTACAACACTGGTGCGCATCTGCGACGAGTGCAGCTTCGGCAACTACCAGAACAAGTGTGTAGTGTGCGGCGGTGAAGTAAGTTTTGTTGTGTTCCTCTTCGTTCAGAGTCTCTGGCAGGAGCCATTGCTAATTGTCTACCAGGGCATCTCGGATGCGTTTTACTGCTTTGAATGCACACGGCTAGAAAAGGACCGTGACGGGTGTCCCAAGATCATCAATCTCGGCAGTTCCAGGACAGATGTGCGTGTCTTCCCTCCTTCTCCCTCTTCTCTTTTGATAAATGCTAACGTCCCGACAGCTCTTTTACCAAAAGAAAACAAATCGCTCACAGTACTAGCCTGGGCGGCCCCCCAAAGAATGTCGGGAGACGGGGGGCTGCCATATACACATACAAGTACAAGATTTATATACGGGGGATACAGCACACACACAAATCCTTGTTGGGCGGTATTTGGTTGATATGATACCCAGAAAATGCATGGCAGAGGTTACTATGGGGACACAGAAAATGTTGCAATGCAACAAAATGGAACGGTCATCACGGGCACGGCAATGTATTTTGGGGGTTTATTTTTGTTTGGGATATAGCAAGTGCATTTTGTATTTTGTATTAATAGTACAGGTAGAATAATCCATGGTGAGATGAAGCAAGAACAGAAAAATGGCGAGTGGCTAGTTCAAAAGTCGTGATGCAAGAAGCGCAAGTCAAATGGGATACACAAAACACCTCGTATGCAACTCCGTGACGTAATGAGTATACAGAAAATGCAGAATGAAACCTCCAAGGACGCAAAAAGGGACGGCATCAGATGTAGCTGACCTTGACGCCCATGCCAGCCGTGGCTTTGACCTTGGTCCAGGCAGCACCAAGAACACGCGCCACGCGCTCCCGCATCTTGCGCCGCCCCAGCATGACCAACAGCGCGGCCACAAACAGAAGCGTCCGGCCGAGAGCCAGCGGGCTCGATTGCAGCGAGGCACTCATCTGGTCGATCAGCGCACGGACGTTGGAAAAGAGGAGCGCTGTGCGGGCGGCCAGCGAAGTGGCCGGTGGTGCCACGGCCTTGCCTTTGGGAGGCGCTTTGGCAGCAGCGGCGGTAGCAGCAGAAGGTTTGGGTCCTCTGGGCTTTGCCGGCTCCTCGGCAGACCGCGCGGACCGCGCTGATCGCCCGCCGCCTCGTGCAGATGAGCTGCCGCCGGCACTCGATGGTGGCCGATGGCGGCGAGCAGCCCCTTCGCTGCCATTGGTGCCAATCATGCTGCTGCGCTGCTGCCGTTCTTCTTCGTTTCGGCGGCGTTCGCGCTCTTCGTTCTCTGCACGAATGCGGCGTGCCTCCTCCAAATCCCGCTGCAGCTGCTCGTCCTTTTGGCGGCGCTCCTCGAGTTCGCGCTGCTCTTCCTGGCGGCGCTCGTCTTGCAGAGTCTGCAGCGCCTGCAAGAAGGCGTCGCGGCGCTCCTCGTCCAGAATCGGGCTGCCGCTGATAAACTCGTACGCGTAGTCCCACTCATCATTGCGCGGCAGCACGTGCAGCGTGAAGAGCTCGAGGATCTTGACGCGCGCATTGAGGTCACGCGGCGTGTCGGCACCCGAAGTGCTGCGGGCCGCCTTGGCCGGTGATGTGCGGTGGCGCGAGAGGGAGCGCGAGTCCTCGGCGGCGGCGTCGCCGAGGCGATGCACAAGATCGAGGGGCAGACGTTGGGAGCAAGAGAGGTAGCTCTCGAGGCGATTTTGGGTGAGCGTTTGGGACTTGGCATGGACAAGAAGGAGTGTCGTTCTAGATTTCGGTTAGTACATAATGTGAAAGCAAAGTTAGAGAACGGCGACAAAAAGAATGGCATACAAGGTGATGATGACGTCGGCATCCACGTCTCCCTCAGTGCCGTGGTAGCCGTTGCGGACGACCTCCTCCCACACGGCGCCGTCGCGCACTTTAGCGCAGAGGGCGCGCCAGTCCTGGGAGCCAAATGAAGCTTTGCCATCATCGGGCTCCAGTTCGATGATGTCGTTGAGGATGGTGAGGTAGAGACTCCAGACCTTGACACGCGTGGTGCGGGAGGAGCTGGCGACCGGGGCCGGAGCCGAGGTTGAAGCCGGGGCCGGTGAGTCGCCGTTGTAGATATCGGAGTAGCCGTTGCTATCGTCGCCGCTCTGTGGTGGCGGCGTGACCAGAGGAAGCAGCGTGGTCAGAGCTTCGGGAAGCCGGCGCGTCAGGAAGAGGGTGGAAGCCTGGCGGTAGATTTTGGACAGGCTGTTGGTCGCGTGGCTGTGAAGGGGGTTGTTGCGGCGATGGTGAGAGTGGCCGCCATTCCGCGACGACACGGAGTCGGCCAACGACGATACAGACGACGACATGAACGGCTGGCCCTTGGGGCCGTTACCGCCCGGGAAAGCCGGGTTGCGGAAGGCCATGGCGAACGAGGAGGGGGGAGATCCGGGAAAAAGTGTTGAGTGGCTAGGAGCAAATGACCAATCTCAACAAAATGGCACATTGAAGACTCCGCAATGGAGGACAGCAGCCGGCGACATGCAGAACAAATAGTCGCAGTCTCAGCGTTCAATGCAGAAGACGAAGACGGCGAGCAAGCAGAGAGGCCATGGACGCGGTGTGTCGTGCTGGGAGCCACATGCCTTGGAGGGAGCTTCACGGCTTCACGTCGACCGAAGCGGAGAGGAAAAGCGCGGCGTGGCTCATGCCCCAGAAAAAACTATGGGGTAAGCGCAATAGTGTAGCTGCCCACTGGCATGTTCGGCTGTTGGGTGTTTCTTTGCCTCGGCAATCACCTGATCTGAGCGGTGGGTACAGCATGTGGCTGGCTAGGGTAGTAGCTGTTTGAGTGCCTGTACGAGTACGGAGTACGAGTACGAAGTAGTGTATGTATGAGTACTCGTGCACTGCATGTATCTTACATACTCCGTATGTAGGTATCTTGGTCCATGGTACGCATCTTGAATGCCTGTAACTCGAGAAAAATGAATGCATGCAGTTCGCTCATACGAGTGCTCGTACAAGTGCAAGATGCATATAGGATTATGCACATCTACATGCATAGCATCCGATTCCTATATTGAGGCTATATTGCGCTGCCGGCGAAGCGATAGATTGATTGGGCCGCCTTTTGCCTCGTATCTTCACAGCACTTTTAGCTGTCTCTCAACCAGTGAGGTTGGGAAACTGAAAACCAGGTCACCACAGCACTTTTAGTTGTCTCTCAACCAGTGAAGTGTGGCATGATTAGCTCCTAGCTCGTCTCTTATGGCGCCTAGGAATGGAATGTTGGGTGTGGGCAGCTTGGTGGACACTGTTAGGTATTTGTAGCGGTTCACAGCACTTTTAGTTGTCTCTCAGCTAGTGAAGTGGGGCGCCGTCACCCCACCAACGACGCCCGACAGTGTACACAAAGCTAAGGCTGCCCAGGCCGAAAGCTGCAGCGCCGCCAGAGTGACGGGACAACAAGTCGAGCTGCGCAGCGGCGGCCCGAGCCAATCAGCGTGCTGTACGTTGGGCCATGTTACTCCATTCGCTGCAGCTGCTGGCTGGGGGGAAGCTGCTGCTTACTCGTATTGACTGGTTGCGACGCACTTGCCTATTAGCTGTTGTCTGTTGTGCTTGTGGGCTCGGATGCTTGTTATTGGCAAATATCCCGCTGTGTGCATTTGAGGACCCTTATTTTCCCTAGTTGTATTTTCTTGTGTCTCTCCTCTCGCATCGTTTCCCAACTGACATCACCGGATTCTGCAACGGCCTGAGAACAGCATTGTGCCTTTCCTTCGCACCGCCCACTCTGCCAAAAAGGACGGCAGGCTGCATATTTGCTATTTACTGATATTTTCCCTCTGCAGCACTGTATGCATCTACCCCTCCATTCCATACCTACATTTCTCGCCCGAGGCCTCCGTTCCCAACATTTTGTCACCGCAACACATTCACCGCCAAACTTTGACCATTTCAAATTATTTTTGTTCTTTTTGTCGCCTGTGGTCGTTTTGCATTCCTCAGCCAGCGCCAGCGGGCGGCCAGTGATTGCTGCATTCCTGGGCTGTTGCATCTCGCATCTAGCCTGACGACGAGTCTTCTTTTTCTTCGCCTCCGCGGACGACGGAGGCCGCAGTCGCCAGGATGGCGCCGGCGGACAACCTCGCCCCAGCGGGCTCGAGCTCGTACTCGTCGGACACCATGACGGTGGGCGACGGGACTTGGGACTTTTCCAAAAACACTTTTCTGCTGCCCAATCTAGTGGGCCTCAACTTTGCGACAACGCGATACAATGGTGAGTAGGGAGAAGCGAGGATGCAGCGAATGGGAGGAACCACCTGGGACAAGAAAGAGACAGAGACGGAGAGGCTAACCGTCAGGCATGGGCAACCGTTTCTCGACCATGCCGCAGTATCACAGCTTGATCGTGGGCCACGGCGTAGTGGCGGCGATCACATTCCTGTTTATCGTGCCTACCGGCGTCATGCTTGCACGCTTCTACACACGACGCACCGGGTACGCCGTGCGCTACCACGTGTACTTCCAAGTAGTGGCCGTGCTACTGTCGACGGTGGTGTTGGTGCTAGGCTGGTTCGCCGTGGGCCACAACCGCAGCCTTACAAATCCGCATCACGGCATCGGGGTGGCCATCTACGTGCTAGTGCTGCTCCAGGCGATTGGCGGACGACTTGTGCGGCATCTGGCCGGCCGACACTCACTGCGGCTCAATGTGCACCGGTGGTCCGGGCGGTTGATCGGGCTGCTGGGGATTATTCAAATACCGCTGGGCCTGACGCTGTACGGATCGCCCAAGTACCTGTTTGTGCTGTATGCACTGTGGATGTCGTTTCTGGTGCTGCTGTACTTTATCCTCGACCACCGCCGTGAGGGGCGTCTGCATGACCGCGATCTGTATATCAGCGGCGGCCGCTCGGACGGCCCAGCGTCGGCCAGCGGGCGACGACGCAGCAGCGGTGGTATGTGGAAGTGGGTGGCGCCGCTGGCAGCTGGCGGTGCGGCATGGGCTCTTTTGCGTGGCCGCAAAAAGCACAAGGAGGAAGACGAGCGCGAGAATCGACGACGGAGCCAGAGTCGGCGGCGCAGTCGCAGTGGCAGCCGGAGCCGGAGCCGGAGCCGGAGCCGCAGCAACAGCCGGAGCCGCACGCACACATACAGCCGAGCAGACTTGTCGCGGCGTGATTCGGGCAGTAGCTATACGGAGATGGACGAAAAGTTCAACAACCGGCGACGAGCCAACAGCGGCAAAGAAGGCGGCGGATTCATGAACAAGCTAATGGCAGCCGGAGCCGTGGCCGGAGCAGGAGCGCTGCTGTCTAGCTGGATGGGCAATCGGCGCAACAAGCGGGAGCGGGAGCATGACGAGGAGTACTCGGCGGTGGCCACAGACACTCCGAGCATGCCAAGCCGTGTTGGCCGACTGCAGCGACCGCATGGATCACGCCGCGACAGACCTCCGCCGCTCAGCGAGACGTCGGTGTTTTCCGAAGACGACCGGCGCACCAACGACCGACCGATGACACCGACTCCAGGACCACGGAGACCACGCTTCGGACAGTTCCGCAGCGATGCCGAGGCAGCCGCGGCGGGCGCTGCGGCCGGAGCTGCAGCGGCCGATCTGTCACGGCCATACACTCTCCACGGGCCAGTAGCGCCGAGCCCATCGCACCAGCGCGGCGAACCGTCGGACTACTCGTCGTCGAACCGCAGTCCATCGCGCGTGACACCGCAGCGGAGCAGCCGGCGCACCTACAACGACCACCAGAGCCACACCCCAGGGGGCGGCGGCGGCGTCGGTTCAGCCGGAAAAGGCGTTTTGGCCGGGATGGGTCTTGGATGGCTGGCCAGCCGGTTCAGCGGCAACCGGCGATCGCAGCGCGACGAAGAAGACGACCGGCGGGCCGGAGGCTACGGGCCGCGGTACACCGGCGATGGACATCCCTCGCCGACACGGAGGCCGTCACGACACTCGCGGCCGCCGCCTCCACGAACGAGCGGGCCGGTGGACTCGGACATATCAGAGTCAATCGTCGAAACCGTCAGCGCCGGGCCATCAGGAGCCATGTCCGGGGCCCCGTCCGGAGGCCCTTCAGTGGGTCCGCCCATTCCTTCA
Source organism: Graphilbum fragrans (assembly GCA_001513895.1). Taxonomy (NCBI): domain Eukaryota; kingdom Fungi; phylum Ascomycota; class Sordariomycetes; order Ophiostomatales; family Ophiostomataceae; genus Graphilbum; species Graphilbum fragrans. The sequence goes on from LLKO01000001.1 coordinate 2,313,152, forward strand.
CAAGGGGTCTCGCCAGCCAGCGGACCACCGGGATCGGGATCCAGGCCAGGGCGGATCGCCATGCCGGCGATGCCACCCGAGTCGGACAGCGAGCTAGGCTATCCGGGCGGCAGCGGACGGGGTACACAACGGCGACGGTCAGAGTCACGGCGTCGGCGTGAAGGCGAGCTGGCAGCTGGTGCAGCGGGGGCCCTCGCAGGAGCAGCAGGCGCAGCCGCGGCTGGGGGCCTGGGGGCAGGAGGCAGCCGGCGCACATTAGACGAGGATGGACGAAGGGGAGGCGGTGGAAGCGCGGATCAGCCAAGCAGTGCGCCAGTCAGCGTCAAGCTGCGCGTGCACAACGACCGCGACCGGATCACAATGAGACGGATCACCGATACCGAGACAGGCGGCGGGCGCTCGGGCAGTGGTGGTGGTGCTGGAGCAGCAGGGTCGTCGTCGCAGCAGCCGGCACAGAGGAGGCAGTACGACTCGGCGAGCAGTCTGTCTGGAGCGGATTCGCCCGACACACGGAGGTACAGGCGAGACACAAGTCTGCGACGGGCCGAGCAGTCGGCGGAGCGGCGGACAGCGGCATCTGCAGCGTCAGCAGGGCCTGGCAGCAGCGAACTGGAGCCCCTGGCGCTGCCGAACCCGCCGTATGCCGGAGGACGGAGGCCGAAAGACTCGGCGTACTATTCGGCAGCTGGTGGAAGTCCAGGCGGCGGTGCTGCCGGTAGTGGCGTTGCGGGGCCATCAGGGCCGTCAGGAGGAGGTCACACGGCCGCATCGAGCATCAACAGCCCCATGAACAGCGGGATGCTGAGCGGCACAAGTCTGTCGCCAGGACGGACGGTTGGGCCGCCAAGCACAGCCGAAGGATCAGCCACAGCAGCCGAACGGCGGCGGCGGCGCAAGATGGAGCGCAGCCGCGCCGGATCGGTGGACTACCAGTGAGGGTGGTCGTGACGGTGGTGCCGGGTGCGGTAATGTGACACGGCTTGTATTATGATGCGCATATTGGCGTTGGGCGAAGGGTTCTTGTGTTTCGTCTTTGTGCATTTATTGTCTCATGAATTGTGGAATTGAATGTGTGACTGTATACAGTGGTGCTCACAGCAGTGTTGGCCAGTGGAGCAGTACTGGTAATCAAAGCAGGTTGGTGCAGTGTAATGCCGATTAGATACAGCGTAGCTACAGCATGCGATAGTGATAACGCGCCGCAACGCGTCTGCCCCTCGCGCTATCTACGGCGATTGCCTGGACGACTACGACATCACGAAGACACGACGACACCCACGACGCACCCACGACGCACCACACAACTAGACGGCGACCACGCCCACGCCGCTGCTTTTGCGTCCACCTCTACATCGTGGCCATGGCTGCTGCCAAAGAAACCCCGGCTCCGGCCGCCGCCCCCCAGCCGACCACAGAGCAGGAAGATTTGGTGCTCCCCGACGCAGATGCCCAAGACACACGGGAGGCACGAGAGGCACGAGAGGCACGAGATGCACGAGATGCACGAGATGCGCCGGCAGCCGCCTCCTCTACTATCGCAACCACCACGACCACCATTCCCACAGCCGCCCCTTCCGACCCGCCCCTCCCTGCCCCCGGCCCCCGCGCCCGGCGCCTCCAGGACCTCTTCGACTCCTCGCTCTCCCACACCCTCGCCAAGATCAGCTGGGACAACTTCGCCGCCTGCTACCCGACGGCGGCCTCTGCCGCAGCGCCGTCGTCCGCCTCTTCGTCGGCGCCGTCCACCGCTCCCGCCCTCCGCCTCGTCCACCGCGCCATGCTCGACCGCCTCCGCGAGCTCTGCCGCGCCGAGTTCGCCCTCGTCCTCCGCCACCGCGACGTCGTCGCCAAACTCAACGAACTCGAGCTGCTGACCGAGAAAGCACGAGTGGCATCAGAATCGGCATCGGCATCGGCATCGGCATCGGCATCGGCATCAGCATCGGCATCAGCATCGGCATCGGCGTCGACAGCGTCATCGACAGCGACACGCCCCCCCCACACGCTCCCCGCTGACACCGTGCTGGCCGCCCACCTAGCCGCCCCCCGCCGAGCGCGCCGCGACGAGCTGCAGACCCGGCTGGCAGCTGCGCGGACGGCCAATGCGGCGCGCCAGGCGCGTCTGGCAGAGCAGCAGGCGGAGATGGAGCAGCTGGTGGGCGCGCTGGAGCGGGCGCTGGCCGACGCGGAGGGGGCGGCGGCGCTGTTGGCGGGCGACGAAGGCGGCCAAGGAGGCGGCCAAGGAGGCGGCGTGGTGGCTGCGCTGGCGCGAGAAACACGGGCAGCCGACGCCGATATGGCGAGTGTGTGAGGGGCCGGGGCAAAGCCAGAAGACGAGGAAGCAGGAAACGCATACGAGAGAAGGGGGCAGAAAGGCCATCACACACGGGAAAAGGCGTACGAACGGTTGGGCTGTTGCATTCTCAGGGGCGTTAGTGACGAACATGGACAGGACACTAGGCTAGGTTGATATTACTGTCTTTGGCTCTGCCATTTGTGCTTTGATTTTGATTGTTTGTTCCTTGGCTCTATCATCTGTGCTTGATTTTGGTCATTTATTCTTTAGCCATTGTGCTGTTTCCTTTTATATACAACAAATGTCCTCCCGATCAACTAATCACTGTCATATATACACATTGTCCCATTTTGTCTTCGCCTCCGCTGCGTCTCCTGTCCGCCATGCTGATTGAAAATGCACACTCCGAAATGCATGGATGCCTTTTTGTTGCCAAACAAAGGAAAGTCGTGAGCCGAACTATAGAGTTACAAGCTACTCATCAAACGATAACAAGTAAAAACAAATCACAAACAAAACGCCGCCCATGCGCTGAACTTTGAAAGATACGAAAGATAACAAATGCAAAGCAGCCAACAGCCAGACGGTCAGATCCGGATGTTCTCCGTCCGGATGACCTGCCACGGCCCAAACAGCTCGACCTCGCCGTACTTGGGCGGGTTGACACGGAACATGTTGCCCGTCGCCCAGTCCACGAACCACTGCTTGCCGCGCATGATAATGTAGTTGGACTTGCGCGGGCTGCGGAACAGCAGCGTCGCATAGCACAGCTTCGCATACACCATGTCGTGCGTCTTGGTCCATCGGTGTCGCGGCTGCCACTTTCCTGTTGTCAGGTCCACGGATTCGTGCCGGTACGATGTCGTCGACAGCCGCATCGGCATGGCTGCCACCGGCAACACCGCGCCCGGTCCGCTGGAAACCAGGCCGCCTCCCTCCGTCGACGGACCCGCGGTTGACGCCTCTGAGGATATCGACCCGGACCGAGACGCCACCGTTGTCAACTCCGTCGCCCCGTATTCTTCTTGCCGGGCTGTGATGCGGTCGCCAAACGTCATCTCCGACATCGAGCCCTCCGGAAGCGGCGGCAGCGTCGACCCCATGGCCGATCCAAATCCAGGAGGGGGCGGCGCGTTTCCCAGAGCAATGTCCTGGTCCATCTGCTGCTGCAGTTGCAGCTGCTGATCGCGCTGTGTTTCTGCCGTCTGGTCGCGGCCGTGGAACCAGCGGATGCGTTGCAGCCGCGGGATGCTCTGGTCGGGCGGCAGTTCCCGCTCGTCAATCGGCAGCGCCACACTGAGTGCGGCGAAGAAGGCATCCAGCCAGCTCACAAACGTTTCCAGTTCCACACATGAGAGCAGGAACTGGTCAGACTCGGCACGCACACGAATCACATATCGCCGCCTATTTTGGTTAGCTCTCTCTCTCTCTCTCTCTCGCAAGATAGCACTACTCACTTGATATAGTCAGCAGCGATGCCAACATCGGCATAAGTCAAGTTGTAGCTAGTGTCCAGCGCACCAGGCCGCAGCCATGGCGGCCGATCTGGAGACACACCCGGTCCGCCGCGAGCAGAGCGGCCTCGCCAGCTCCGGTCCTTGCGGCATTGGTAAATATCGAGAGCCGTGCCGTGCAGGATGACATATGCAGCAGACCAGCGGCGGTCCTCGGCCCGCTTCGTGGCATTCTCAATCTCCATCTTGCGCTGGAAGACGCCTTCCATGTGAATGTCGCACGAGTACGTGGGCAGGAGTTCTTCAGGACTAAGGCTCGCCGCATGTCCATAACCCGCATCCTTTCCCTTCCCCTTGCTCTTGGACGAGGACTGCTGGGACACGGCAGCTTCAGAGGCGGCGGCGGCAGCGGCAGTAGCTGCTGCTGCTGCCGCCGCTTCCTCGCGCTCTTTGCGCCGGATCTTCTTCATGGTCGTCTCATACGTCGGCGGCGGCTCTGTCGGCTTCTTCGACACGGTCATGACCTCCCGGTAGAAGTAGTCCTCTTCCAGCGACGTGCGCCTCCGCAGAAGTTGTGGTGGCGAAGAAGGTGGCATCGATGCCGATGTTGGCACGCGGGACATGGTGGGCGTCTCCGGCCGCTCGGGGCCGGCAGCGTCCGGTATTGATGTGGCGGCGTCCATGGTATCTGTTGTGTAGAGATCGTGTAAAATGGATCAAAGTGCTGGACGGTAATCAAAGGTGTAGGCCGTCAGCGTGTGGTGGTGCTTGGATTCTCCTTCCACCTCTTCTCAGCCAAGTCTGGCTAGTCGTTGCCCCCCAAACAATTCTGTACGTGCTATGTTCTTTTCTTTGGCTTGTTGACCGTCCTCCCCCCTCACAACCCCAACCCCAGCTTGCTCGTGGCTTATACCAGTGACTGGCTCAGTTATATAGGAGACTGCGACGCTATCTTGAAGTGGTTACAGGAAAGAAGCATTGGCATAGACGCAAGTCTGCGCTGTGGAGACAATTTGCAGAGCAGCGATATGGGACATCAGAGTGGGAACGGAATCGAAGGAGGAGGGAAGGGAAGAAGAGAAGGAAAGGAAAAAGGAAAAGAGAAGAGAAGCCAGGAGGAGACGGAGGGAAACAATAAGAATAACAAGAGTAATAGAAGAGGATGTTAAGGTGGGAGTGTGAACGTAGTCACTCGCAGGAAAGTAAGCAGGGAAGGCGCAAAGCGTAAAGCGCAGAAGTGCAAGGGAAGAAAAAGTATGCAGGTGCCTGGGGGCTTGTTGCTTCCGTTTAAGCCGGCTGGCAATGGCACATGGCAAACTGCAGTCAATGGCGCAGGATGGGGTGGGAAGAATCACAATCGGCCGCACGCAGTAGGACGTATTCACGGATTAGGAAAGGACAGCCCGTCTCCCAGCAAAGACGCGCGGAAAGGGCCCCGGTTGTTGTTCCCTTGGTTCCTGTTCTCTCACTTCTTATGGCTCCTGTAGTGTTGCCTACTTGGGCAAGACCAGGTTGGCGCAAGTTGGCGTGGTGCGCTAGAGGCAAAACAGCGAATAAAGAAAGGCAGGGGTGCCAATAGCCAAGATCGCGCAGCTGAGAGGTGCTGGTTCCAGGTGCTAGTTGCTGGGTGCTAATGAGGGGAAGCGAGAGACAACTTGAGATGGCTCGGCGAAAGCTGCAGCACTCGAGAGGCGTTTGCTGGACGTACACGCGGCAGGACGGCACGACTGCTGCAAGACGTATATTGTCGTTGTATATCTTCTTTGTGTATGGCCAAAAGCAGAGGAGGGAGCAAAGGAACGACGGGCTCTCAACAGAGAGGATAATTCAGCAGCCAGCGTCCCATTAATAAAGCTGCAGGGCTGGTTTCGTATTCCTCGCAAAGCCGAGTGCAAACACCACAAGCCGCCATTGGCGACGAGTCAACCAAGCACGGAAAAGCCTGCGCCGGATGACTCCCAGTCGGCGTTGCCAGCAGCCGCGCTGCTCGAGGCACAAGCAACGCCTCGAGTCATGGCAGGCAGTGCTGAAGGTCTTTTCGTCTTCAGCGGTGTCCGCGGCCAACTGGGCCTGGATCGGCAGCCGCTGGTCGTAGCTGGCTTGCCGTCGTAATTCCGCCACAGCATGTTCGTACTCGGTGCTACATACTCCGTACACTACTACTGCTCACCGTGGTGCTCTTTCCTGCTTTAGTTACTGCGGGCTGGGGGCCGGGAACAAAGACGTCGGAGTCTGCTGAACGGCCGCGCTGACGGCTTTCCACAGCTGTTTTTCAGTGGCTATAGGCGCTGTAGGGTATTGCAGCTACGGGGCTGTAAGATAGTAACTACTGCTCGTAGGGACAGCGGGTACCGTCCGCCTCACCACACTCCGTATTCTAGTCCTACATCCACGCCATCATTCAATCAGACCCCCTTCCCCTCCTCAAACCAGTCCGGTCGAGGCTGTGCTGGTCTGCCGACATGCGCGTGGCATCTAGTTTTTCGGTCTTGCTCACAATCCCATTCGATTTTTTCTTTCCTTCTCTTTTTCCCCAGTTGGCCCCGTCTTGCTACTACCACCCCTTCGCTGGTCGAGGCTAAACCATTCCAGGTAGGTGTTTTCCATCCCCGTCGGGCGACTCCATGGTACGCTTTTGGCGACAGAGCTACTACTGGACAAGAAGCTGCCAATATTTGTCGTCCGTTCGTACCCGTACTCGTATCTATTCCACGGGTGAAGTCCATAACTACGAGGCTCGTACAGATTGCCGAGACTTGTCGGCCGCCCATCCAGACCGCTATAGTCGTGGGCGATCCCTCTGCATTGGATCCATGCCAAAACTACGAGTCCGACTATTGACTCGGGGCACCCCCGTTGACTCACTGCTCCGCCTTTGTCCACGGCCGGCGACAGGCATTTCGTGCGATTCGCTGCGTCCTGGCGTGGTGGCACCGCGTGGTGCTGTTTGACCCCAACAAAAATGGCGCGAATCATGCCGGCTTACTTATTACAAACCGCCTATGACACACAGTGGGAGCCTACAGCGGCCATACCACTGCGTCAGGTGCTGCCGCCTGTCTTTGTAATTGCTCCGTATTATGCGTGGTGGCTGTCTGGAGAGGCTGAATTAAACATCCGCATAGAAAAACTACTCGTCGTCGTACAATACATAAGATTATGACTACCCCTCAGCAAGAAAAAAGGATGCCTGCTAATGTCCTGCTGTTGCCTTGCTAAAACCCAATGCCGACCTCTTGGGCCCCCAAGTCTGGCGGTGAGATCGAGGTGTGAGCTGGCCAGCGTCTTGTTTCGTTGCTGGAACGGCCATTAGGGTCGGTGAGAGACCGGAAAACCCGTCGATGGTCGGCATCGTTTGGCGTCCACGTCAGCCATGGCGGGTAGCAATGCCATTGTTGATGTCATTCGCATTACGAGTCGTCTGCTTGTCGGCCTCCTCTCGCCAAGGTCACGTAATGGCATCGTTTGGCTGCCGCGTGTTAGAGTCTCTGCCTGCATGCTCGTATATAGTGGCTCGTAGAGAGTACGACGATTTCGGACTCGTAGACCACTCTCAGAAACACCCCTCACCCTCATTCCTCAGTGCTCGGCAGGAACCACCAGGGCCATGCGGGGGCCCAGAAAAAAAGGAAACGAGGACAAAAGGACCACCGCTAAGGACGCTGGTGGAGAGCACGAAGAAAGTGAGAGAGGGGGGGTCGAAACAAGCAACACCAAGCAACTAAAACAAGCAATGACAAGCAATGGCCCAGCTTACCAGTCGAACCCGCTGTTCCCTGGCTCGCTTTGTGGCCACCAGTGATCGGCGGTCCCATAACTGCAACAGTACACTTTGTCCATCGACTACTCTGTCCGAGTGTAAGACTCGCCCGTAGTGACTCCGTACTCGCAGGTAACTGCGTGCATATTCCTCGCTGCCCATCATTCCACGATCCAACGCTGGCCTGTCCTACCACGTCCTACCAGCAGCCGGCCGGCGCGACACAACACCACCAGGCACGGGGCAGGAACACCGTTCAGGAAGGCGGCTTGCCCCTCTGCGCCGGCGCCCTGTTTTGTCCTCTGTGTTTTGTGCGTGTCCGCTTTTGATCGTCAGTATCTGCACAAGTAGAATTGACAGAATGGCGGCTTTGCAGACGACACCACGACGTAGATCCGAATATTCTCCGTCGCCCTCGCATGCCAATGCCAATGCAACCCTAGCCTCAGATGCGCTTTAAGCATCGTGTAAGTGAGATTGGCTTAGCATCGAGGCAGTTTTTTTGAAACAAAATCTTATCCATGACTGCCACACGCCAACCACTAAGACAACGCTACTATCCACATGGCCATCCACATAGCCATCTATCCGCGCCGGCCTCTGTTGTATGTGCTCGTAGGACTCTCGTCATCGTCAGGCAGTTCCGAGTATACCACTTAGCTAGCCAGCATCCACTGACAGCTTCCCTAGTCTGATCTGACGGAGCTCAGCAGTTCAGCAGTGAGATGCGACCCTATTACCGATCACAGACTTCCTGCAATACCAGAATAGGACGAGAGTCGCGGCCTTCGTCTTGTCCTCTTGGCCATATCTCTCTCGTCATACTGATTACCGCATACATGTACGTAAACACTGTCACGCCACATCCAAGCCAGGTAGGGAGCATTGTTTTTATTGCATTGGTAATAGATCATGTCCCGCTCCTGAGGGTGCAGGTGTGCCCAAAAAATGCCACTTTGCTAGCTAGTATGCTTACATGATCCCTTCCTATGCGTGCCCGTGCCTCCCTTGATATACGCTTTTGTTCCTGCCATGTCGTGAGCCGTTCACGAGCATGGCGAACACGAAAGTGCCTGTGGTGTTGGCAGAGACTGAACAGGACGGGGGAGCCACCGAAAAAAAAGGTGGCTTGCTAGACCCTTTAAGTGACCAGCACACCCCGATGCGGCTGGCCAGTGGCGGTCGACACGGCTTGTGTCCATGCTGGCTGTCCTCCTCTTGACCACGGCCCATGGCTATTGTCTTGTATGCCACCCCATCCGTCCCAATAGATAGCTGCCCCCGTGGCAGCTCCCACCGATGATGCGCTTGCTACCGTTGTCCACGTTTGAGAATGGTGGAATGCACCGTGCTAATGATCTGTGAAAAGACAAGAGCAGAAACAGAACAAGAGCGAGTGTGCAAAGGACCAGAAATCGAGGGCAGACGGCAGAAACATGCCACTTCCCCTGGCCTTCCTGCTTCACTTCCATAGGGTGCAATCCGCCATCTCCGTATCCCCTTATGAATCCCCTTCCACCCTCTCCCATATGCATCCTTAAGGCCCAATAACCCTCGCTTGTAAGTGATAAAAAAGTAGTCGAAGAAAAAACAACAGGGGAAGAAATAAATAAAAACGGAAAAAAAAAAAGAGAAACAAAAACCAAAGCTTTTGTATCATGACTCTGCGCCGTACCGAGATCCAGCTAGACATAGAATTAGGGGGGAGAAACAAATGGAAAACAAAAGAGGGAATAGGTGGAAAATTAGAGCCAGCCCCTTGGTTTTTTTTCAGAGAAAACGACCGGGTCCCAACCATTTGCAATTAAAAAAGATCAAAACTCCCCGTCCGCCAAAAGTCATAAACCGAAACTTTTGTTTGTTGGGAATTAACAAAGGGGGGGAAACCCATGTAAGGGCCTCCCGGTTCACCTTGTCCGCCTCTCTCCTTCGCTCTCCGTGGATCGGATCGTTAATTAGTTGTGTGGTGATGAGATAGATGTTGCTCTGCGGTGTGACTGCCGCAAGAAGCTAGCGACAAAGACGTCGCTGTTGATGGCCCGCCTCTGCACCCGTATATCCTCCCATATCGTGGGATGTTACTGTTGCTCTCGCCGACTTTAGTGCATATGCAGCGAGAAAGCGATACGGGGGAATCCAGGCGCTGGCTGGTGGCGGGATTCGTTTATGCGACCGTAGCCTGAGCACCGCCACGGCCACGGGCAGCGCCGTTGGCACCCCCACGACCACGGTTCTGGCCCGAAAAGCCACCACGGCCGCCGTTCTGGTTGCCGTTGCGGTTCTCAAACCCACCGCGGCCGCCACGGCCGGCGCCGTTGCTGCGGTTGCCACGGAAGCCGGCTCCGCCGTAGGCACCGGCCTTGGGGATGCGAGCCTCAAGCACAATGCTCTCGCCGTTCACGGTGTGCGGGTTGGCCGCAATAGCCGCCTGGTAGCCCGCGTGGTTGGCGAACTCAATAAAGGCGCAGTTCTTGGTGCGGTTGATGTCAAAGTACACCACGCTGCCAAAGGTCTCCAGGTGCTGGCGAAGAGTCTCCTGGTCAACCTTGTCGGTCACATACTTGACATAGCCGAGCGTGTTGCTGTCCTTCTCGACCGGAGCCGCAGCGATCGACTGTGGGCGGTTCTGGCGCTTGGAGTCGCTGCCAGCCGTCTGCCACTCGCTTCCGGAGTCCTTGTCGGCAGCCGGGGCAGCCGCGTCCGCCGCCGCCGGCTTAGCAGCGGCAGCAGGAGCCGCAGCAGCCGGACGGCCAGCAGCCGCCGGTGCAGGCTTGGCAACAGGCACCACCGGGCGTGTGGGACCAGCAGCAGCCGCAATGCGGCTAGCCCAGGTCATGGGCTTCGGGGGGCCCTTGGGCTTCTCGGACTCGGCAGGAGCAGCAGCGGCCGGAGCCGGAGCCGCAGTGACCGGAGCAGCGGGAGCCGCAGCCGGAGTCGGGGTAGGCTCCTTGGGGACCTCGGGCGCCTTGGTCTCCTCCTCAGCGACGGCCTGGGCAGCCTTCTCGGCCTCGGGCTGCTGGGGAGCGGCTGTGGCAGGCTTAGTGGCGGGGATCTTGGGGGTCGGAACGGCCACCTCGGCAGGAGCCGGGACAGCAACAGGCACAGCGGCGAGCTCCTTGGCTGCAGGAGCGGCAACGACCTCCTCGAGCTTTTCGTCGACGGCACCCACGTTCAGCGGCGCCTCCACAGCCGCCTCGACAGGCTTCTCAGCCTCGGGAGCAGCCACGTCGGTCTGTTCGGCCGCAGGCTCCGCAGGCTTGGCGGCTTCGGCAGCTTCGGCAGCTTCGGCATCCACTGCGTCGTCGTCCTCCTCCTTGACGTACCGCAGGTTGTCGTTGAGGACAAAGTAGCCGGCGTTCTGCTTGGCCAGCACAAACGTCTGGACAAACTTGCGGGGCTCCTCGGACTTGTTGGAGGTCTCGCCGATGACCTGGATCATGATGTTGTCGCCGGAGGATTGTGTGTCGACATTGGAGATCCGCACCTTGCAGTCCTGGAAGTTGAGCGTCTCGATGCGTTCCTGGATGTCCTGTTGTGACACGTGGCCACGGTTAGCTGCGTCTGCGATGCGTGGATGGGAGTTGGGAGTTGGGGATTGGGGCTAAGAGGCGATGCGAAGAGTCTGCACGTACTTGCCGGCCGACGGAAACAGTTGTGACTTCAGTCTCGACGCCGTGGTTGAACTGGGACTTCTTGCCGTAGAAAAGCTAAAGAGACGCGCTATTAGCCGTGACCCTTGCGGAGTGTCTTTTGCCATATCACTCTAGCTCTGAGATGCTGGTTTTTTCGGAGGAAAGAGGGCAACGTACGTGGAGCTTATCAGGAGACTTGCTAAGGGTGTTGTAGTACTGCTGGACGAAGAACCAGCCGACCTCGTCCTTGGACGGCTCGGGGCTGTGAAAAGAAGTCGAGGTTAGTCGCTGCGGTGATGGCACGTGTATTTGGCAGTCGGAATGGATGCATACTTCTCCTGCTGGCCGTTCGTCGACATTTTGGTAGAATGTGCGGACGGGTGTTGAGAGATGTGGTTCGAGAGGTATCGAGGAGATGATAGATGGGAGAAAAGCTTGCCCTCGAGCAAAGAAGCACAAAGGCGATCGGTGGACGGAAGGTCAAAAGAGACGTGAGACTGGAGGCTGTTAGATGGACGAACAAAATCGAAGGGTCTAGATGCCGAAGCTCGGGGATCGGAGAAAGGTAGTGTGGTGATGGGCTTTCAAAGCTGGCAGCTCGCGGCAAATGGTTGCGATGGTAGAGGATAAAAGATGGCACGTAACGCGAAATGCTTTTGTGGAGAAAGGGGAGGTGTGGAGTGGGGAAGAAAAGGGAAAGGAGAGGTGTATACGGAGTATGTCTGACGCTTTTTTTTTGGGAACCTAAAATATCGATTTTAGGGTTCTGTATGTATTTGGAAGCGGACAAGACCAATCGCCGACGTGGTCAGTATCGATTTAATGGAGGTAGGCGTCTGATACGGCAGGCGATGTCGCCGGGTTGTGAGAGAGGGGGCTGAAATGGGATTCTGGAGGTTTAGCAGGTGGTGGATTCGACTTCGAGATTTTGAGGATTTGCAGTCTGGAAGCCAACCGAAAAAATATCAAAAGCAAACAAAACCCCAAGTGGAAAAGTGGGGCAGGCCGGGAAAAGGCAGCGAGAGTTAGGGTAGGCGCCTATGCAGGCCACAAGTGTGGGGGGGCTTATGACAAAGTCCCTTGAACCAGTCCAGAACCTGCGTCACGAGATCTCAGGACGGCAAGAGTGGTATACGCCCGTCGTTCGATCGCAGCAGAGGCATCCGTTCACGGCGCGATGGCCAATTGGTCTGTAGAGAGTCTTGTGTGGGAGGAGGCATCGTAAATCTTGAAGAACAGAGACCGGCATAAATTGAAAGGAAAAAAAAATTGAAAACAACACATTCCTGTTTGTTCATTTACTTCAAATCGGCTCTAGTTCACAGTATTGCCCAGACTCAAACAGGAGGGACAAAATCCAGGGGAGCGCCGGCCTGATATTCCTTGGACGCCCGTTGAGAGCAATTGGCGGCTTGGACCAGGAAATCGGGACAACAGCTGGGGGCCAGACCACGCCATATATTCGAGAGAGTTAAGGCATAAACGTAAGCCTAAATAGAGTCGGCACCCGCCCCCATGCCAGCAGCAAGATCGGCACGCACCCGGCCGTCGAGTCTTACACGATTCTCACAGAAGAGCAAATGCATATGCACATTTGAACCCGGGGTGTGCAGATATATACGCGCAAGCTGCGTCATTCAGCATGTGCTTGCTTGTGGCATATGCTTTTGGCCTGGCCGCATCTGCTCTGGATCCTTCTGATGTTTCTGACCTTGTTGTTGCTCCAAGCCTGACATGGGCGCCGTGTGGTGCCAAGGCCTGCTATGCCGCATACAGCTGCATTGGGCGAGAAACTGTGGCTTGTCTATGTATACTCGTAGTCTTCACGTCGGCGGTTATGGGCTGTTTTTTTCTTCCTACCAACGTGCGCCACCTATTCCTCGTCACAGTTCTGGCGCGACAGCAGGACAGAACCGCGCCCAAGATACATGCCAAGGCACAGGAGCAGAAGAGCAGAAAGAGCCCGACTCAGCCTCCCTGCTGTCGCGTTCTGGCTCCAAGGCGCAGGCTACCCTTTAGACGGCCGTTTCTCGCTGCTACGATACGCGGTGTTTTCGGTAGTAGCCCCACTGTCGGCCTGACGAAGGCCGATAGCCCGACGGCGTTCAGACCCTTCTGCACATACGAGCACAACCCAGCGCCCGCCCTGCCCCGTCCGTATACGTTCCTCGCAGCTCACCGTGTTGCTGTTTGGACCTCCGCAGCTCACGGTCTAAGCCTTTGTTGACGCGTATGCAAAAGCAAAGAACAATTAAACAAGGGGGGGATACGAGGTTGCAGCTTCGTGTCCGTGTAAACCCGCTCCAACGAAACGAACGGCAATCTACCAAAACGCATTTACCGGCCAGGATAGGCTCTCGAGAAATGTAAGCAGTGCGAGGGCAGTCTTTGCGTCTTTAATACTCTTGTGTGTGTTTCGTAGACGGCGATGGGGCAGCTAGAGTGCAAGTTCGTGGGCACTCCTCGTTCTTCCTCAAGATGGTGATAAGGGGACATGACGGGGAAGCGCCGCTCTTCGTTACTACATGCAGATATGTGTGCACCTCGCCATATATGAGTACGGGTCTGACAGCAGCGGCGAGACTCATGTACTCGTCTCCATATAATCTGTCTGGGTTAGTGCCAAGCTCAAGCTTCCTCCCCCCAAGACTTCTTTTCCTCTCGTCTTTGTAGTTAGCGCGGCTGTGATTGGTGGGCCATGGCTGCAAAGAAAAGAAAAGAACCAAAAAAAAGGAACCAAAAATAAAATAAGAAAATAATACAGAGCAAACGGGGTTAAAATGCGCGAGCCACAGGTCATTTCCAGACCTGAGGCTGTGCGGAACGGTTTGCGCATCGCCCCCCTTTCTGGGCTGCTGAATCTATCCGACAACGCCACTGCAAAACGAAAGGCCCCTGGTCTGCTTACGGAGGGGGGGTCCTTTTCTTCTTCTTGGCCACCCACAACAACAGCCTTTCTCTAGGCTTTGTCTGATACGTCTCTAAGCCTAAATCGGGGGTGATCTAGGCAGTGGCTAGGCTTGTTTTCTTGTTGCCCACGGAGTATGAGTACGGCGGAGACTGATCGGTGTTTTGCTGCCCGTCATTCCGGTCCGTGGCCCTCTCAGCCTTATCCATAAGAGGGCACGCCTAGCAGTCTTTCGTATAATACCTGTCCAGTCTTCCTTGGTTTTGCATGCTTCTTGTTCTTGCTATTCCTTCATTTTGGCCATCGTTCCTTCTGGGTTGTCTGCCTCGTTGATACCCATTTATTCGTTCTTTATTTTCTTGCTCTTTTTTGTCTACTGGTTTGTTTTGTTCCTTCTTCTATTTCAGCCCTGCAATCAGCCATATTTCAGCACAGCAACTTCGTAACAGACAAAACGTCAAGATGGCTGTCGACATCAACTACTACCCCTACTTCGACCCGTCCTCTGCGGCGGCGGGCGTCCTTTGTGCCCTCTTTCTCATTGGCTTCGTCGTCTCAGTTTGGCAAGCCATCCGCTACAAGGCCTGGATCTGGTTTGTAATGCTCTTGGCCATTGCAAGTATGTTGTGGTCCCGCCTCCTCGTCTTCATCCTCTATTCTCGCTCTCACCCCCTTGCTAACACCCTGCAGTGGAAGCGCTTGGCTACGGTGCTCGTGTCGGCTCCGCCCAGAACCACACCAACCGCTCGCTCTACATTGTCCAGTTCTGTCTTATCATCCTCGCCCCCGTGCTCATGGCCGGCATCATCTACGTCGCCTTCGGCCGCATCGTCTTCCACGTCGTGCCTCCCGCCTCGCGCACCGTCCGCCTTTTGTGGGTGCCCGCGCGCTGGTTGACGCCCATCTTCGTGGCCTTTGACATCTTCGCCCTCCTGCTACAGCTGATTGGTGCCGTCATCATCTCGGGCACTGAAATCACCGACCACGACGCCGTTTCCAAGCTCCAGCGCGGCAAGGACATTGCCCTGGCTGGTGTCAGTCTGCAGATCGGCGCCTTTGGCCTGTTTTCCATCGTCGCCGCGCGCTTCCACTTCACGTCGCGCCAATTTATCGGTGTCCTCGAGCGCCAGTTTCGTGCCGTCCCGGGCAGCAGCAAGTTTGTCACCTTTGAGGGCGGCCAGCACCGGTTTAAGCCTCGCTGGCGCACCATGCTTTACGCCGTCAACTTCGCCTGCGCTATGATCTTGGTATGTGCTTTGCGCTTGGAGATCTATTGACAGTCCTCCCTTCTTTTATACCCTAACAAATCCTAGATCCGTTCCGTCTACCGCGAGGCAGACTTTGCCCTAGGCAAGAGGGGCTACACCCAGGAGCACGAATGGTGGTATGTTTTTTTTTTTCTTTTCCCACCTTCCAATGCCATTCCCATCATCGTCCGTATCTAACAGTGTCAGCGAATACGTTCTCGATTCTATCCCCATGATCCTCCTCGTCATCGTCTTCACGATTGTGCCGCCTGGAGCCTACGTGTCTATGGGATTCCGCCAGAAAAACGAGGACCTGGAGCGAGCGCGCGTGCAGCTCCAGTCGCAGGGCGAAGAGTCATATACCTTGAATTTTTCGGTCCAACAGGCGTAATGCGAATCAAGTCACCACGCGAAAGATCAGCAAATGTACGAAGCAACCTCCTAATACGCCGCCGCGCTATCCCTCCATTCAGCAGCTCCCACACAATCTGTCCCTTTCCGTTACCTATTCCTCATGTTTTGGTTAAGTTTTGATATATGGGCTAGATAGAGATGATTCAACAATACCAATAACAAGCATCTCATGCTGTTTAATTAAGATATTTTCACTCTAGCAGTCTCCTTCTTCTCTATGTCAATCTTTCTTATTCTTGTCGTTAGTTCGTCCCTAGCGTCTTCTGCGTTCTTTTACCCAATTTCGCTCTATGGAACCTCGAGCGAAGCGTGCTAAAATATACCAACAATAGATTCTGAATTTCCTAAATATTACTTTGGCGGTGTTTCGTTAAATTGCCAGTTTGACGAAATCTCAGAATGGAAATAGGGCTCAGTCTCTGCTTATACTAGCGTTCAAGCTTGTACGAAGAAGCAGAGAAGTGTCAGCAGAGAAGGAAAACAACTGGGGCCCGCAACTTTTAATTTGCATTGGATGAAGAATCACGAGTTCATGTTTTAAAGTATATGGTGAGCCTACCATAGTGGGGATGGAGCTGAATACAAGGTTGGAAAGATAGCACACAACCGATCCTGCTGGTGGAGTACGAAGTACGTGCACACTACTCCTTACTATGTACTAAAGACGAGGCACATGCTCATACAGAGTCCTCGTTGCCAATCATTGCACCCAGTCTAGCACGACTGAAGCACCCCGTCTTCCTCTGTATTCTCGCCCAGAGTTTAGTCGTCTGTGAGGATTTCATCTAAACAATTACTTCTAATGTCCCTTCTGTAAGCCGTTACAGTGATTTACGGGTTTATGACCTGTTTGGCTCTAACAACTGAGACAACAAAATAGGAGCGTTTATGATCCACTGTTAAATGAATGCGTGAACTAATGAGGACATTCCTGCTTACAGACATCGACGAGTATATCAACACCTTATAAGCAGGACATATGTTTCCCTACTCACTTTACAGTTGCCTTCACATCCAGCTGTAGATACCATACTAAAAGCAATTAGTCGCAACCTTTTTTATTTCTCGGCACAATTTAACCCTTACTCACCTACTATGGTATGTTCCCATAACTCATACCAGGCTCAGGCTGTCCTAATGCTGTTTTAGCCTAGACGACGATACATTTTTGTGTGGAACTGTGTAGGTGGATTTTGGCAAGAAGCTACAGGTTGTGTACTGACTTCTCAAGTGCGAGTGTTCCAGAACGTTCATTAAGATCAACGTAGAGCGCTGTCCCAGCTGCAAAAAAGAACGATGCAGTGACTGCGAGATTAAAAAAATTAGAAAGAGATGATGTAGGTGATCTATTCTTGGAGAATTATCCGAGAGCCGCTTCTTTGGCCTATTAACCCATTACTTGAAGTCTTGCCAGGCACCAATGAGGCCTTTTGCTACTGAAGACACCATTTAAGCTTACCTACCGACTAGTCAATACGACTCAATGACGGCATGAGAAGTCGGGACGAAGAAACTGCAAGATCGTCATGCCCGGTAACGTTCCAAAGACTTCTTCCTGGAGTTAATTCAAGCGGCTTGGCCCTATTTTGGTATGAGCTTTCACAACTGTCATATTGGCTATTTATACTCAAGTGTCTAAAATTTAGAACTTATGTAAACATATCATTTTCTAGCTTACACGCTCTTTCACAATCTCTATGTAGCCGTCTCGTTGCCCATGACATCAAACCCCATGGCCATGCCGGTCCCGTGATGCCACAGCAAGTGGCAGTGGAACATACAGAGACCTGGATTATCGGCCCGCCACCGCAGAGCAACATACCCCCGCGCCGGCACGTACACCGTGTCTTTGCGCACAGGGACGAGCGTCGGGAGAGCCGTAGGCCCCACAGCGCGGCGGAGAGCTGCCGGCATCGAACGGGTTGTAGGACTTGTAGCCTTGTAGAGAACAGGCTTGCATGACGTAGACGTCGTGGCCGTGTAGGTGAAAGGGGTGGCCAGCGGCGTCCTTGTTGTTGAGCACGATGTCGACCCAGAGCGGCGTTGGTCCGGTAGAAGCGACGAGCTGATGCTTGTCGTATTGGTCTGGCTGCAAAGACCGCAGTGGTGGCGACTGGGCCATGAAGCTGGTGTCGTTGATGAGCGGGAGAGGGCGGTTGTAATCGAGGATGGAGATGGTGACGGTCATTTCTAGGAAGAAGGTGTGCTCAGCTGTGGAGCTGAGGGGAAAGGACGCTGTAGCTGTGCGCAGGGCGACGGCTGATGGAAGATCGAACGAGCGGAGGAAAGACGGAGGCGGAGATGGGGGTGAGGGGGGAGGTGAGGGAGAGCCCTGGAGAATGATAGGAAAGGTTTGGGTGGGTGTTAGGGCTAGATTGGGCATGATGCAGTTTCTGATAGTTAGTGGGAAGTACGTATGAAGTAAATATCAAAGGAGAACGTACTCATCATTCAGAGAAATTTCTAGGTACGGAGTTTTCTGGCTTAGAAAGGCCTTAGTATCAAGGGACAGCAGCAAATCGACACGCTCGCCCGGATACAGCAACCCAACAGCCTCGATATTGTACACTGGCTGCACCTGCCCGCCTCCGTCGACTTCAGTTACGGTGAGGTTGGCTCCGGGGATGGCCAACCGGAAGCCCGACAACGACCCCGTGTTGATTACACGCAGTCGATATGTCTCAGCGGTGTCCAACAACAACGGCGGTTGGCCCAGTGCAAAAAGCGCGCCGCCGTCGCATTGGCGGTCACCATGTTCGTAAAAGTTGTCGAGTTTGGCACAGTCAAAGGTACCGACACCGTTGACCAGCAGGGAGTCTGGCACCGGTCCCATGCCGTCGCTGGACCAATGAAGATAGCGGTCCAGCTGAGTTGAGGCTGGATGGTGATACCAGTCGCCAATGGCTAAGAGGAGTTCGGTAGGCGCCGGAGATCCGGCAACGGCACCGGTGTCCACCCCAAACCTGGAACCAGATCCGGATCGGGGGTCAGCAGGGGCGCTTTGGACGGCCTGATGGACGACAAATGCAGCCCAAAGGCCATCGCCAATCTGCTCCCGGCTGTGTGAGTGGTACCAAAACGTGCCCGCTTGGTCTGGCTCATAGAGAAGCGGTAGACGAAGCTGCTGTTTGGCGGTGTTGGGTTCTGCGTGTAGCCGACGACGCCATCCATCTCGTTGGCGAGTGGATGAGCGTGAGTCTTCTCAGAAGCCGAAGACAGCATCTCGTCAGCCGCTAACAGGACAGGACCCGTACGGAAACTTTGGCAGCGTGTACGCCGGTCCCGGTGCCCGGCTGCCGTTCTACATGGTTTCGCCGTGGACACGTGGTGGCCGCG
Source organism: Graphilbum fragrans (assembly GCA_001513895.1). Lineage (NCBI taxonomy): Eukaryota > Fungi > Ascomycota > Sordariomycetes > Ophiostomatales > Ophiostomataceae > Graphilbum > Graphilbum fragrans. Next base: position 2,332,199 of record LLKO01000001.1, read on the forward strand.
TGTTTACCGAGCACTCGGACCACATTTCGCAGCGTATGTTTAGTGATCTCTGACAGGGTCGGATGTGTTATGTCGGTGCTAACGTCTCCGTCTTAGTGCTCTTCATGGGTAAGACGTCTTCTCGGCAACGTCGCTTCCGTGCTTTCGAGACAGCTCATATCTGACGATGCACAGAGAGATTCCTGCAGGCAAACGGCTACGATGGCTTCAAGATTGGTCAGTGGGCACCTGCGTGTCTGATTTTGGGGGATGCCCGTCCGGCTAACACGAAGAGACGAGATTTCGGACTGGCGCCGTGAGCACATGTCGGACCTGGTCAGCGCCTTTGACTTTGACCATGTGCGTTTGTTCTCGTGTTTCTGGGATAGAATGCGTCCTGTGCCTGTGATTTTTCTGTTTTCTCTTCCTTTTCCCCTGTTTTGGGAAGGGCAACCATCGAAGCCGGACTACTCGGTGCCCACGCTGCCCGACATCATCGATCCCCCCACGGACGCCAAAGGCAAGTTCATTGCGCTGGCCCAGTGCCAGGCCAAGTACTCGAAGCAGCCGCCGGTGCCGTACGGTGCAGCCAATGCCGGGCAGGACCTGTCGAAGCTCGTAGAGCAGGGCTTCAAGCCGATGCGCGGCAACTTGACGGAAGGCCGCTTCATCACCTTTGAGCTCAACAGGTTCGCGCTGACGAACCCGGGCACTAACACCACGGACGGCAAGAACAGCAACAGCCAGTTCACGGCGACGGCGGCGACGGCGGACCACGCCGCGCTCGGCCAGCGCTGGGTGGTGCACCAGCGCGACGTGTTCTACGACAGCAAGACGTTCCACATTGCGAGCGCGGCCGACGGCCGGTGGATTTCGCAGCACACGAGCCTGGGCCGCAGCGAGTCAGGCGCCGAGGAGTACTCGGCGGCGTTCCTGGGCAACGGGCAGGGGTACACGCTGCAGAAGGAGAACGGCAGGTACCTGGCGATTGACGCCAAGGGCGCGCTGGTGATCCAGTCGAAGCCGGTGACGTATACACTGTAGGTGGCAGAGGATGGCGGACGCTCGAGCGTGACTGTGGCGCAGACACGTGTATACGTATTCTCACGCGACAAGGGTAAGAGATGTGCCGAGAGCCAGGGGGCGAGAGGCCCATCGGATAGATGTCGGATAGAATGATTCCACGATCCAGGGAGAGAACCTTCATAGACACTCTATCAAGATGGCAGCATTCTCCGGTGATACCGTGAGACACTAGCCGTCAGCCATTCTTGCTCGAGCCTGGATCGATGGGGGAGGCCGGATGGAAGCAAAGGGCCATTGAGGCTTGGAAAGTTGGGCCGCAGTCGGAGGCAGAATGGGATCGTTTTTATACATGTCGTACATTGGCAGCCTTCTATACGAGTAGTTACACATTGTCACCGCACGCCCCAGACAATGGACGGCGGCGGCGGATAGCAGCAGCCGGGGAAGCTGGGGGCCGAAAGGACGAACGTGAATAATGGCCTTGTCTGAGCAGTCAGATGCAGTTATGCATGATATCAGACTGGAACAGGCGCTGGACCTAAGAATAAAGTCCGGCGTGTGTGGAGAAAGCTAGGCTAGTGGCTGCTACTGCTTATTCGCTAGGCCGGTGTCCTGAAAAAAGCGCTGCCGGGCTGTTCGAGACCCGTGCGGTCGTGTCTGCTCACAAATCACGTTGGAGGCAGGAGCCGCAGCGACAGAAAAAGGCAGGAGACACCCAGCGATACGGGGACGGAGAATCAGACTGCCCGTCCAAGACCGTGTCGCCAGGCTCTCAACAAGCAGTTACGTAGGCCTCGTGCCCAAGCGGTCCGTTTTTGCTCTTTGTGGTGCTTTGGAGCCTCGCAGTGTGGCTTTGCCTAGTATAACAAAGAGTCTGAAACTCCCAGAAAAGACAGAAAAGACAGAAAAGAAGGAAAAGCCCTGTGATCGGCCACGTCCATCGGCCTCAACACGCCTCCACGTTCTGTCTCTCGTGTTTTTTAGGCTTGTCTCAGCCGTTGCCGCTCTGCCAAGCTGTTGTCAAATACGTCGTCCGAAATATACGACGTACTTGCGACGTACTTTGTCTTTCTATTGCTTTTCGCCGGCGGCCGTCGTATTCCTCCTCTCTCTTTCCAGCCCGGCGGCGTTCCCCCTAATATAACCAAACTTGTCCCCCCCTTTTTTTTGCTCGGCGCTCCCCCCCATCGCTTTCCTCCCTTTCCGTCGTGTTGCCAACGATCTGTTTTCCCTTTTCGACACATTGGATCGCCGTGTCTTTTGTCACTTCTCTCGTTTTCGCTTCCTTTTTCCTCAGCTTCAGTGCATACGAGTACGAGTGCTCCAGTCTCCTCTAATCCCCCCCTATTTCCAACACTGTAAACCTGCCTGGCGCCACTTTCCAACCCTGCTCGCTTGCTGTGGACTGCCATTGGGTCTCTGCGCTCCCCCCCCTCCCGCCAGCTTTCGACCCTCCAACCCTCCCAAAACAGCTTGCAGTTCGCGGCGCGGTGCGCCTCTATTCCGCCTCCCGCCGTGCATATTCCGCCTTTTCTCCCTTTGTCTTCCGTCTTTCCTCGCCCACACGATCTGAATACCGAAACAAGCTCCGAGCTTGAGCTTGGGGCCTTTTTGGGGGGTTCTTTTTCATTCAGCCTCTCAGCCTCTCCCGCCCCAAACGCCCCGTAGCATTGTGCCATTCTATTTTCCCTCCCTCCCCCCCTCCCCCTTCCCCCTTCCGCCACGCGAGGCCCTGTGCTTCCCCGGACCCAGGTCCCCGGGCCTTTCAGCCTTAGTCTGTTCGTTGGTGGACGATCGCTCGGCACTGCTGGCACCCATGCAGTAGATTCAGTCCGCCGATTCTCCCTTCTTATGTACTCTGTACACACATACTGCCGTACATAGCTCCCGTCATGGTGTTTTGCGGCAAGGCGTCTCTCAGCTGCAAGAACTGCCGCATACGGCGAATCAAGGTATGCTTTGATAGGTGGCTTTGATTCTGGGGGGGGGGCCGACTAACACACACACACAGTGCAACAAGCTCCAGCCAGAATGCTCTCAGTGCATCCGGGCCGGCAAGAAATGCCCCGGCTACCGCGACCAGCTGTCGCTGATGTTCCGCGATGAGACGGTCAAGGTGCGCAAGAAGTTCCAGGGCAGCAGGAGCGGCGATGCGGCAGTGGACATCTTCTCGACAGTCGCGTCACCCGAATCGGCCGCCTCGGCCGTCTTAACCGAGTTTCGCTTTTCGGAGCCCGGCCTGCCGGGGTATCCGGAGCCCCGAAGACGGACCCGGCAGCCCGGCACACCGTCAACGCCGGCATCAGCGTCCCAAGCCACCGCTCGCATCAAACCAGAGCCGTCGCCGTCTCCAGAACCGACGTCTGCTTCATTTCTGTCCATGGTCCCGGTCTCGCCTGTGGCCGCCCGGACCCCCCTCTTCTCGGGGCCCCGGCCCACGCTTTCGGACCACGGCATGCGCTTCTACATAGAGCACTACGTGCTCGGCCACCTCGATGGGCCACGCGTGCTCTCGCCCACCGGACAGCCGTCAGCATCCGGCGTGGTGCTACCGTCGTGGCTGGCAGAGGGGCCAGAGGCTTTGTCGTCGCTGTCTCCGGAAACCGGCGGCTGCACCGTGTCTGCGTCGCTGACGGCTGCTTCGGCCATCGGACTGGCCGCTCTGGGCAACCTGCGCGAAGACACGGAGATGCAGCTGGCCGCCACCGAGAAGTACCGGGTAGCTCTGCGGCAGACGATGCAGTCTGTCCGAGAGCCGCGGCTGCAGGAGCTGCAGGCCACGATGCGCGGCATCGTGATGCTGGCCATGTTTGAGATTGTGCGCGGCGAGCGGGAGTCGACAGGCACGGCGAGTGTGCATGTGATTGGCGCTGCCGCCTTGTTGCGCGTGTTTCTGCCGCGGCTGCCGGCCGTCCAGGCCTTTCGGGTGCTGATGCAGTTTATGTTCTCGATGGTGAGTGCTCGTATTTCACAGCGGGATTGCCCCCTACCTTTTTCTTTTTCGATCCTTTCCCCTTTTCCGCCGTGTTCCTCTCCTCTCCTCCCTGCTGACCTTTAGCTCATCCCGTGTCATGCTGCCGGCGCTCAAGTGCCCTCCATGGTCCTCGAGGACCTCAGTCTCTCGCGCCTCGGCGCTGTCGAGCGCTCCATCGCCGAGCTGCTCCGTTCTCTCGGAGCCTTTACCAATCTGTCGGCCCGCCTGTACAACACCCGTCTGGCCGACGGCCACCCCGAATCCGTCGATGCCGTGCTCCAGGCTCTGCGCATCGATGCCCATCTCACCACCTGGGCGGCCACAGCACGCATGGCGCCGCATTTTCGCTTCACAGAACACCACACGTCGTCGTTCCCCCCCGAGGCCTGCTACCGCGGCCGCTTCCACCGCTACATCGACATGCCCACGGCCCGCATCTGGGGTTACCTCCGCTGGGCCCGCATCCTGCTCAGCAGGATGCTGCTGGACATGGCCGACAGCTGTCCACAGGCGACGGCGACGGCGATGTCGATCCGCGCCGGGGACGATGCCCAAGACGCCCAAGACGCCCAAGACGCCGTCACCGTGACGGCCTCTTCCTCTGCGACCACACCGGCCTCGTCCTCGACCCCCGCCTCCTTTTCCTCTCCGCCCGGCACAGGCCCTGCCTCTGCTTTTTCTTCCTTTTCGTCGCCGCTTTTGGACCTGCGCAACCACTGCCACGAGGTGATCCAGCGCTCCGTCGACGAGACCCTGGTCAGCGTGGTCACGCATTGGCGGCATCCGCTCGTGTCGGCCGATCAGTATGACGAGGTGGCCACCCCCCAGGCTATGCACGCGCTCAACAGCGGCGGCGGCAGCGGCGCCGTCGGCCTGTCGCCGATGATGTTTTATCTGCAGGCGGCAGCGTGTGCGCCCGGCGTGGCCCCAGAGGATTCCAATTGGGCTCTGGCGGTGATCGAGACGGTTTGGGGGCGGCTGGGCATGCACCAAGCACGCTCGCTGGCAGACGGCATCCGCGCGCACCAGGAGCGTTCGAAGGCCTCAGAGCGAGGGAACACGGGCTCACGGCCCGCGCGGATACCGTCGTGAATGGAGCAGACGTACATACACAAGTATATATATGGCCACTATGGGCACCCTTGCATCATCGGCATAGAGGCGTTTTGTTTTTTTGTTTTTGTCTAGGACGGACGGGCGCGCGCGTCCTTGGTTGGGAAAACTGGTTATACCCCTACAGTTGGTGGCCGCCATTTTGGATCACTGCATTTGGATCCCTATTTTCTTGCGGACATCTAAATTTGATATAGATGTTGTCATGATATGTACACGTTTCGCGGTGAAATGAACTTTTGTGTGTCTGCCCCCACCCCCCGAATACGACCTGTTCTATATGCTGCCGGGTATCCTGCTCCGTCTATGCCATGCCTACTTTTGGTTCACCAGGCTGCCGTCCACGTCGCTGCGGAACTTCTTGGCCTCCGGCTCGCATGCCCACGTGGCTGCCTCGCCCAGCGCCGCCGCCTCGTCTTCGTCGGGGAACCCCAGCCGTCGCCGCAGCTTCAGCACCTCGCCGCGCATTCGCCTTGCCGTCTCGATACGGATTTGCTGCGCTTCTGCCGAGTTGTCCGACGCCCGGCGGCCGACCGTGAAGGGTTTGCTGTCCGGCTGGGAGGGGGACACAGTCTCGGACTCAGACGCGGCCGCGGCCTTTTCTGCCGCCACGTTTTTCCAGCGCTGCCGCAGATCGGCAAAGGCATCGGCCGCCAGCACATCCCCGAAGACGACGCGCACCTTCTTGCCGACGCGCGGTAGAAAGCGCGGAAACGTGCGCTCTTCCGACATGACCTGGTCGGGTCCATCGATGAACATGGGCACAATGTCGGGCGCCGGCTCGCTCTCGAGAATCAGGCGCGCCACGCCCCATTTGAAGTACCGCATGCCGCGTTCGCGCTGCTGGTGCACGAAGCCTTCGGGGAAGATGTGCACCCAGCCAAAGCGGTTGGCAGCAAAGGCCGCCGGGGCCGGCCAGCGGTCGACGCCATTCGTAGAGTAGGTCAGGGCCGACTCGGAGGGGAGGGAGAGGGAGGAGGATAGGGAAGAAGATGAGGAGGCAGGACTGGGCAATGCGGGAGAGACGGCATGGGGGTCCGACAATATGCGCACGGCCTGGTTGAAGGTCGGCTGGAAAAGGCCGCCGAGGGGCGAGTGGCGTAGACGATGCGTTGGCAGCGTCTGGCCGGCGTTGAAGAAGTGGCTGGAGAAGCTGCGGAGAGAGTGAGTACAGACTCTGCGAGACTAGCAGACAAGCAGAACACCCACCTGTTCTTGTAGCAGATGTCGTGGGCGCCGAGGCCCCAGCGCAGGTTCTGGGGGTTCACGGCATAGCGCAATGGCAACACGCCCCAGACGAGAGGATCGTCCATTCTACGAGTTTAGCAGTGCGTTGAGGAATGCTACTGGTGGCTGTCGGGGGGCACTTACACCGAAACGTGGTTGCTCACTGATTCGTTAGCGGGGGAAAGGGACATCAGTTGAAGCCAGGAAAGAGGAGGCCGGCAGATTTGAAATTCAGAGAGTCAGAAAGTACCTGTCAGGAGCCCTCGTTGGCGGCTCTCGATGTCCGTTCGTGCATCGAGCAGCTTCAGAAAGCGGTCGAGGCCGACAGTCTCGACATCACTGAGGCCGTACAGAAAGCCACGGCACAGGAGCCCAACACTGGCCATGACGGCCGTGGCGGCTGCCCGAGACAGCAGGCCGGGCTGCTGCGGCGGTGTAGCGGCCAACATGAGGAGGTGGAGGAGAGGAAGATGGGAGGGAGGGGGGTGGGTAGAAAGGAGAGACAAAAAGACGAGGACGGGCTCGTGTGAGAAGTACGAAATCGAGCAGACGGCAGTCACTACAGCAGCCGTCTCGTTCGTAGCACGCTTCCTCCAGCCCTCCTCCAAGCCTTTCTCTCTTCGGAGAGTCGTTGTGTGTGAGAGGTGACAGCCTCGCGAAATTTTTAGGTCCTAGCCGCAGCACAGCTCCACGTATTAAGTACAAGCAAAGGCCAGCCGACCAACGAGCCAACCAACCACGGCCAATTTCGGCCCACAGACCACGGAGGGCGCAGGAACGGCCAAAGTCCCCTGTAACCTTAGCTTCTGGTGCGCTGCAGCTAGCGCCAGCCAGACGCTAATGCAAAGAGTCGACTATGGTGCTCCGTATCGTTTTTGTATCTATCATCTCCATACTTTAGCCAACACTTTGCCGTCTTCGACACCACCACCACCACCACCACAACACCTCTTCCCGGACTCTGCTCCCGCGCCGGAGATTTCGTCTTCTATCTTGGCCGCACACCCGCGCCATTCTTGGCGAAAATGTCACACAGTGAGTGTCGCGTTATGCGTCCCGTCTTTCATTTCCTCATCTCTCGTCTACGTGGTCCTCCTCACACTTTCACCTCTCCCCCCCCTTCCTTGCCTAGCTAACCATCAGGCAAACGAAACACCAGCCGTGCGGTCTTCACGTCCTACGAGCGGTCCCTCGCCAAGGCCGCCTGGACGGTGTCGTCTGCGCGTCTCAGCCGCGAGTCCTTCCTGCCCTTTGCCTCGTGCTCTCTCTGCCTCCAGCTCGCCCAGGACCCTGTGGCGTGTCCGGCCGGCGACATCTTTTGCCGCGAATGCGCTCTCAACAACATCCTCGCCCAGAAAAAGGAGCAGCGGCGCCTCGAAAAAGCCCGCGCCCAGCACGAACGCGACCAGAAAGAGCGCCAGACCCGCGATGACGCCGAAGCCCAAGCTCGCGCCGTCCAGCAGTTCGAGCTCGTCCAAGCCGGCCTCGAGGCGCCGGTCGCCCCCATGGCCGGCCGCCGCCACGTGGCGCCGGCCCGCAGCACCACCTTTGACGGCGTGACGCCCACCAAGCGAGAAGACAACAGCGGCCCGGCATCTGTCTCGGCCGTGAAGCTCCTCGAAGGCCCGTCCTCCTCCTCTGCGTCTACGTCTACCGCCGCCTCCACCTCCACTAAACGCAAATTCGCCCTCGACGACGAAGAACTCCGCCGCATCGCTGAACACGACCGACAACGGGCTCGCCGCGCGATCGAAGCCGACCGGGCCGCGGCCCAGGATGCCGTGGCGCTGCCGTCGTTCTGGACGCCGTCCGAGACGCCAGGATCACGCAAAGGCGCGGAGGGGAGCGCGCACCCTGCCTTGGCCTCTTCCTCCATTGTGGAAAAGGCCGCTGCCGCTGCGGCAGCGGGTCCTCTCTGCCCGGCGGCCCTCTCCGATGCGCCCCATGCCTACTCGCTGCACACGCTCGTGGCCATTCAGTTCTCGCTCGACGCCGACGGCCAGCGCGTGTGTCCAGCCTGCGACAAGACGCTCTCCAACACGTCCAAGGCGGTGCTGGCCAAGCCGTGTGGCCATGTAGTCTGCCGCAGCTGCATGCGCCAGTTTGTGACGGCGCCATTTGACCCGCATGCGCCGCCGGGCACGACAGGCACCACGCGGTGCTATGTGTGCGATGCGTCGCTGGAGGATGTCGAGGAGGAGGACGACGAGACGAAGGGCCAACACGGCAAAGCAGGCAAGGAAGGGAAAGAAGGGAAAGACAAACACGGGAAGAGCAAACACAAGGGCGTGCGTCCAGGCGTGGTCGAGCTGCGCAGCGAAGGCACCGGTTTCTCAGCGGGTGGTGCACGCGAGGTCAAGAAGAACGCCGTGGCCTTTCAGTGCTAACGGAGCGATGGAGCGATGGAGTGATGGAGCGAACCGGGCGAATGGAGCAACGAAGCATCCGCGCAAACGAGGCAACCGGAACGAGCGACGCAGGTGACGCATCACTGCAGCCGCCGCTGGCTCCGGGCCACCATGTTGACCACGAGGCTGCCCTCGGTCTCTGGGTCGAGGGCGGCGATGCTTTCCGCTGCCTCCGGTGACGGCGATGGCAATGGCAATGGCAATGGCAGTATGAGAGACATGGGCAGCGAAGGAATGGCGGCCCTCCACTGCTCGATTCGCTGCATCATCGGCGTGGGTGTGGCGGTGGCTCGGCCGCCTCCGCCTCGATTCGCGGCCGAAGACGCAACCACAGACACGGTCGTTGCGTTCGGACCTCCGTGCAGCCGGCTCCAGGCCGCTGCTACCCAGCACCCCAGCCGCAGCACCAGGCCATAGACCACGTGTTGGCCGGCCATCACCAGTCCGTGCCGCAGCGCCGCTCGAACAGTGACGGCAAGCCACCCACTGTACAGCGCGCCGACGCCGTCGCTGTGTGCGACGTCCAGCACGGCCGCAAGACTGTGTCCGCGCAGAAGCAGCAGCAGCCGTTGCCAGGCGCTTTTGGCACGTGCTTGGCCCGGCGTCTCTCGTGCCTCGTCTGCTGTCGTTGTTGCTGCTCCCGCTGCTGTTTCTTCCCTGTGGCTCCGAGCCCGCACGACGGCTCTCTGTAGCGGATACATCACCGTGGTGGCCATGCTCTTGCTCACGGCGGCCAGCACAAATGTGGCCACGAGGCCCAGTTCGGCGGCCGCAGGATGCGGTGTGGGCGCGCGGTGCTGTGATTTTTCTCGCCGTCGGAGCAGCATGCGGCTGAACGCTTGGTGCAGGCAAAACGTGAGCCCGGGATCCAGGGCAAACACCAGCTCCTCGGCCACAGACGCCGGCCAAGCCATGTCTGGCGAGGAAGCGGTAGCGTTTTGTTCTGGCAGCGACATGGCAGGACTGTGATAAAGACAGAGGAACAGTGCAAGTCTGGGACCTCGGATGAGTCTTGAAAAAAACAGGCAAAATAGCGGTAGAAAACACAATACGCCAGACACACATATATATATGTGTCTATACATACGACGTACAGCTTTGCGTATTCGTAAACAGCGTCACAGGCTTACGGCCTGCTGCAGATCGCCGGGCATGTCCTGCCAACACAGCAGGATAACCAGCACAGGACGCAGCTCCATTTCGCGGTCACGATGCGACCCACTGGTACCCGATGTCTGTGGTGGCCGTCATTGATAGCCATCGTTGGGCAGCCCCTGTCATTGGGCAGACGCCCCGAGAGTCTGACCGCCAATCGCCGGCAAACCACGAGGACAGGCCGGCCCAAAGCCATCGGTTGACTGGCAGAAAAGCATTCAATCTCTTATTCCTAGATAAAAACGTTCCTACAAGATACTCGAGTAGAAATGGGAGTGGAATGAGTGGACACGTTGTGGACTGGTAGCGTGTGAACGAGAGAAAGAATGACAAGAGTCACCAAAGAAAGAAAAGAACAGCCCCAATTACATCGTAAGACACCAGTGCTCCCATTAATCATTTTATCCCCCCTGTGTATCCCCCAAAACATCCGTGGCTGCAAAACCAACCACGGCCCGGAAACGAAGGAACAGGCAAAGTGCATGGCACGCCGATTGCGCCGTGTGAACGCCATAAGAAAACACCTGTGTCCAAAAAAGACCTTCTCCCCTGACTGTCTAACCGTCTGGGTATGCCTTGCCCGGACTCCATCTCACCGCCGCCGCCACCGCCGCCGCGTCCCTGCGCTCTATGCCCGGCCGGAAATAGGCATCGACCGCGACGCTGTCGGCGGAATCGGCGGCGGCACCGGCGTCACCACCGGCGGCGGGATCGCCGTCACAGTGCCGGTGCCGCCGCCACTGCCCGACGTCCCAGATGGCACGGCCGGCGGCAGCATCGTGTCCGGTTCTCCGACAGCGTCCTCGTTGTCCGAAAGCCCTGGATGGCCCTCTGGCAGACGCTGGGCGCCGTACCCAGAAACCTTGAAGATGTTGAGCCGGCCGCCGTTGGTTGCGGTCTGCAGCTGTTCATGCAGCCGCGCCAGCTGGTACTGCCGCCGGATCGGCGCAAACGGGGTCTGTGTCACCAGCGGCACCGGCCGCCACCGCGCCAGCGCGCTCATCACCGTTGCCGCTTCTTCGTCCGAGTCGACCGCGGCACCGTTGGTCTCGTCGTCGTCTTCAGCCGGCGTCGAAGCATCGATGGCCGCCTCTGAATTGTGAGTCTTTGGTGTCACGGAAAAGAGAGAAAGAAAAGGAGAGAAAGAGAGAAAGAGAAGAAGAAACAGAACCCGAACCGGAACAAATATGAAGAAGAAAAAGAAACTTACTCTGCTGCTTCGCCTGGTTCTTCTTCTGGTAGGCCGCCAACAACATGTCGTATGGCAGAGACCGGCCCTGCACTGCTCGCTTTGCTCCCATAGAGTGGCTCTTGCAGGTCAGAGACCGAGCGCACTGCTGTCCGTTCGGCAACAGCACGCCGCACTGCCGTTCAATGTCCACAGGCCCCTTGGCCTTGGCCGTCTTGGCCTTGCTGTCCTCCTTCTTCTTCTTCTTCGGCGCCGCTGTCTTCTCCAGCTCGTTGTCCGCCTTGCGCTTCTTATTGCCTGCACCCGCTTTGGCATCGTTGGCCGCCACTGTTGCTGCTGCTGCCGCTGCTGCCGCTACCGTTGCTGCTGTCGCTGCCGCCGCTGTCGCTGCCGCCGATGCCGCCGCCGCTGCTGCCGCCGCCGTGGCCGACGACGATCCCGTGGCCGCGGCCGACTTTTTCGAGCCGCTGCCTTTGACCTGCGGCTTCTTCTCTTCCTCGCTCTCGCTAGAGTCGTCGTTCCTGCCCCCCTTGACGTCGCCGTTCTCTGCCTTGCGGGCAGCCTCTTCCTCTTCGCGCGCCTGCTGCTCTTTCGCCCGTTCCCGCGCCTCCTTGGCTTCCTTTTTCTTCTGCGCCTTTTCCTTCTTCAGCTTGAGGCACGCCGCAATGTGCTGCTTAGCCACCTGGCTGAGCACGCTCTTCTTGCAGTGCTTGCACATCTGCAGGTCCGGCGCATCTTCCAGTGGCCGGCCCGTGCTAAACGTGTCGCGCGACGTCTCATCGAGCTGGTTGACAATCGGACTTGGCGACGGAGCCGGAATGCTCGACTTGGACGCCTTCTTTTTGTCTTCTGTTGAGGTCCCCCCACGTTAGTATATAGACAGACATACAACATTTATGGCCAATGCCATCCCGCGCACCATGGAAAACGTACGGTCCACAAAGCTGCCCTCTTTCCAGTTCCCCGGCAGTTTCGGCTTCGGCGCCGGCTTCTTCAGCTTGATGATCCCACTCGATTTGGGCGTCCCCCCGTTTGCGTCCTTGCTGTCCTTCTTCGACGCCACTTTGATCGTCCCTTCTTCATCCCCTTTGGTCTTGGACGCAGCCTTCTTGCCGCCGGCCGGCGTGGACGGCGCTGGTGAAGACGACATCACTGCAGGGTTTTCTGTTCTCGAGGACACGATCGTCGGCAACTGTCGCTGCGCGCCGGGTCGCACAAAGATATGATTATAGGCTGCTCCTGGAAGCTGCTAAGCTGGTAGAAAAGGGGGGGGGGTTCACAGCAACTGCGCCGAAACCTGGCTAGTAAAGTGCACCACCGGATGCTCCGACTCTAAATGTATACCCGCAAGCTCGGCCGACAAAGGCCTCGATGGAAACCCGTCGGTCTGTGATGAAATTGCCGTGTTGCCCCGTCTGAGCGTCGCGAGTGTTAGCCACCGCAGTTGGGCGTTATCAGAGGCTCAGCTCAGCCTCCGTGCTTATCGCCTGTCAAAATCAGGTTGCTGACTATGTGAGGTCACGTGTAGTTGTGATGAGTCAGCCACTCTTACGAATACGCTAGAAATGGTGGACTCGGAGTTATAGGTTCAACCTTGTGTTTGCAGCTAGTCACATCTGTAAGCACTTTCACTCAGTCTTGACCTTATGGAATTCCTGGGTACTAAGCATTTTATCGATTTTATTATACTCAGTTTGTTTACTCGAACTTTTTTCTCCTTCCTTCGCACATGAAATTCAGGAAAACGTAAGGTTTCCAACGAGTTCTAAGGCAGGCGCCCGAGCCCTGAAAGACTTACCAGTTTTTAGAAGCCTTCAGGATCTCTAGTACTTTGAGCTCATCTCTATCTACAGTCGAAAAACCTAGGCAGGATACTCGTCGGGTGCCACCATTTTCGGCGCCCGTCCGTATAGTACAGCGGATACTGATGCCGTAGGACAGCATTAGATAGGCAGAAGATGGAAACAAGAATCAAAAGCAGCGCATTGGTTGACTAAGTTGATTTGATAATGAACTTGAGTTGGTTTCGATCTACACATCTCTAGGGATATCAACACAGGCATACTACACCTGTACTACAAACTACAGAGATTTCTCCAATACCCAGAGAATTGTTCTAGAATGAGAAATCTTCATAAACAGAAATTCATCTTTCCGGTCAACAATCAAGTGACTCTGTCGGGCATTTTTCGGGCCTATGCCTCGAGACAACTCGGCGACTATGTCGAGATAACAAAACGTCGCAAGGTTCTCGGGTAAGAAATGATTATCTTGATGAACACTAGTACGGCACCGAGAGTGCGTTTAGACCTGCTCACTTGCAAGAGGACTGACTAACTTTATGTAATGATGGCCCTTAGAAGCACTGGCAGAAAAAGAGGCAATCATCTAGCCCTTCTCCGGCCTTATTCTGGTTTTATTCTGTAACCACAGGCTGGCCCCCTATTTCCTTATTATTTGCGTGTTTCATACTAGACGACTCAAAATATGATCTTTTCTTATACCAACGCCCTACGCGTTAGCAACATTTCCATTAAATTCTTACGATTCTTAGTGGGTGTATGAAGTTTAGATACCTACCGACGACGATGATGTCTCATATGCACAAACGTGCTGTATCAAGAATCCACTATTCAGCCTTAGCATCAAGAAACCCGTCGTCTATAACACGGTGTTGTAGGTGGCATGATACCTGAAGAGCCCGATTCGGTTAGATTATTTGGCCGCTACTGGCAAAGTTTGTTCAAAGCATGTTACTCGTTGATTTTACTTTTTCTGATTTGTTCAACGTGTATTCATTTGTATCTGTGGACCGAAGAGGGTGTCTCGCATTCCTACATCGCAGATTAAACAAACGAGCCGCCATAGAATAAGAAGAGAACATGAACCAAGTCCATTCGACACAGCGCCAGCACCATAAAAGTATACCCCCAAGTCTACAATAAATAAATAACAAGGACTTGAAAAATGCAAAGAAAAGTCATTGACAAAAAAAGAAGAAGGAAAACCAACGGACAGAGACATACACGATGGAGCACAGCAAATCAATAAATTAACGTCCCAAATAACATCGGGAATACCTGCGCTGAATCCCTGTATCGGAAGCATATGAAGTTGCGCTTTGTACCACTTGGGTGAATGCAGCTGTACTCCGTATACACACTCCCGCTTTGTGTTATGTGTTCCACAAAACGGTGCTGTCTCATTATTTTTATGTGTTCGCTGACTAGGACTATTACCACTTAATTCTCAGCCCTGATGGCGGCCATATCCGGGCAGTGGTTGTTGAAATGCATTCGGGTTCATGGCAGGATGCCGTTGTTGGGACATTACAGGATGCCGAGGTTGGGATTGTTGGAAGGGCGGCGCGGTCGGATTGTAAGATGTAAATCTCCGGTTTCCGGTTTCTGGGCATATGCACTGCCCGCTATAAGGATAGATATCTTCTACCAGTAACGAAGTTGTAGGAAGCCGCGGCCGGTGTACAGGGCACAGTGGTATGGATGAATGGCCGATTTGCGGACCAAAACGTTGCGATAGAATCCCTTGAGGATAGTTCTAGTAGCCCTCGTAAGAGGTCTGCGATGCCACTGGGCCTTGCTGGTAGCCACCGCGGCCCTGATTTTGCAGAGCCGCTTGCTGGGCTGCAGCCTGCTGCTGTGTCACGGCTTGCTGCTGGGCCGCTGCCTGCATTTGGACAGCCTGATGAGCCTGTTGCTGGGCCACCGCTTGCTGCTGGTGATGGTGTTGTTGCATGATGAGGTCATGGAACCATGGGTGCTGCAAGGCATCGTGGGCGCTGATGCGTTGCTCCGGACGCAGTTTAAGCATCCTCTGCAGCAAATCGATGCCTTGCATGTCGATCTGTGGCAGAATTTGGCGCAAATCTTGGGGGGCAAACCGTTGGAAGGTCGGCTTGTACTCCTGGAATTGGCTGATTCCTGGCCAAGTTTGCTCGGTCGGGGTGCCCATGATGCGAAAAATCCGCAGGATCTGATCCTCATTGGTAGTTCCAGGGAAGAGTGGACGTCCCGTATACATCTCGGCCATAATACACCCCGCAGACCAGATGTCGATGCTGGTATTGTAGGTGCGGCTGCCTAGGAGGACATCGGGGGCGCGGTACCAGAGCGTGACGACCTCGTTGGAGAAGGTATTAACGGGGATTCCAAAGGCGCGGGCAAGACCGAAGTCGCCCAGCTTCAGTTGGCCCTTGCTGTTGATCAGAAGGTTCTGAGGCTTCAGGTCGCGGTGCAGCACGCGGTTTTGGTGGCAAAAGTCGATGCCTTTGAGGAGTTGGAACATGAAGGATTTGATCAGCATCGGCTTCAGGGCACCACGGTCACCGTGGGTGTCCATGTATTTTTTCAGATCGGCCTCCATGTACTCAAAGACGAGCATAAGCTTGTTCTCGGTGTGAATAACATCGTGCAGCGCCATGATATTTTCGTGCTTGAGCTCCTTCATCAGGGAGATTTCGCGAATAGCTGTGGACGGGGTGCCCTCTTCCGAGTCAAGGTGGATCTCTTTCAGGGCAACGAGCTCGCCAGTGTGCCGGTTCCTGCCTTTGAAGACCTGCAACAAAACTTGCGTTAGCATATGCCAGGAACTTTCACTTTATCTCTGCCAGCGAGAGAATGCCGCGCTAACGAGGCTTGAGCCAGCATGTCACCAGAACATACAGTAGCATAAGTACCCTCGCCCAGCTTCTCCAGCTGTTGGAAGGAGTTGAGATGCCTCTTGCCGTCCATCTTGGCTATGGATTCTTCGAATTCCTTGCGCCCGACACGATATGGAAAGATGCAATAATGAGGAACAGGCGGAGGTCGAGCCGGGAGCCCAGGGCGATAAGAGAGAAAGGTGGCGCCACGGAGGGGTAGGGATTTGGCGTCGGGAGATGCAGCAGATACAGCGACAGGCGCAGACGGCGAACTTGTTGGGGATGGTTCACGGCTCGAGAAGTCGTCCTTTGTATATGAAAGCTTCACTAGGCGCGACCTGCGATAATTTGTGTTAAATAAGACGTCACCGGGCGACTGAGTGCGGCTCAGGACTCGTTGCAAGGGGTCGACAACCAGTGGTTGTCCCGGTGAAGAAGCCAGCGTTCTTGAGTCGGCAGCGAGGGTCAAAAGAGGGGAGGAAAAAAACACTGTTTAGAGCCGGAAAGCCTTACAGCTGGAAGAACAAAAGGAGATAGTTTAAGATGCAGGCTGGCCTTTAATATGACCAATATTGTGGCTCTCGGGTAGGTGCGTCTGGGTTGGAAAAAACAGTCATGGGCCGTTCTTGCCTTTCCGAGTGGTGGCGCCTAACGAGGTGGACGAATGGGGAGGCAGGAAGCAAGGAGGGGCGTAAATTTGGCTCTCAGTGTTAGCGCCTGGCCGTCCACCCATCATTGTACAGTGGCCTATAGCGTATGGGACTTCCCCGTGGCTTTGCCAGGGCGAGTTATAGTCAGCTAGACGGAGTATGTTACTTCTCGTATCCTACTCCATAGTCGTATGTAGCTGTGTCGGGCTTGTACTCTAAGCCCCGCAAAAGCCGAACGACGCACCCTTGAGATTCTTAGCCTGGACTTATCGTTTGCCCTTGACTAGAAAACGATACATCCAACATCCATTGTCGCCATCCGGTTTCCGCGTCCCCATGCCCGCATTTCGATTCCACCCAGTCTGTGACTCTACTTCTACCGGCCCGTGATTTTTCCAGCAGCCGGTTTGCGTTTGGTGTTTCTAGTGCTTGGCTATATTGCATCGTGTACATATTCTTGCAGCTTAATTCCTGGGCCCCCTCACCTCCAGATTAGCGATCCAACGGGCATTGGACACCGTTCACCGTTCACGAACCCAACACCGTCTGGCAGGGGCCACGAGGCATCGCTGAAGAGGCGGGCTCTTCGGCAGCACTGCTTGAACCCATTACTGTCCCGCTTTCTCGCTCTTTTTCTCGTCGCCTTTCAAGTCCATGCATTCGACGCACCTCGAGTCTTTCGACAGTTCCGAACCTGACCCATCAACATCGTCGCACTCGGCCCTGGCGACTTCCACTTCTCCCTCAGCTTCGGCTGGCGCGGCTCTAGGCTCTGCGAGCTCAGTTTCACCGGGCCGGCGGCGCCCTCGCGTTGATTCGCATCCTCAGCTGGCTGCTCCTACGTCACTTTCGGACGCCGCGTCTGAGCCCAACTCGAAACGCCCTCGCATGTCTGAGCAGGAACTGGCGACCGTCCTGAGCAGCAAGGCGCGGGGAAAACAGCCCGAGGTCGTTGACCTGACGCGGCTTGAGCCGGCCAACAACGGCAAAATGACGCAGCAGAGGGCCAACAAAATGACGAATCCGACGGTGTCTGCCTTCCAACCCCATACGGGAGCAAGGAAGCTTGTTATCAAGAATCTGCGAGTGGTGTCTCGCAAGGACGACCTCGAGCAATACTACAAACGCACCTGGGCCGACATCGAGGCGGCTTTGACGTCTATTTTTGCTGGACAGCGGCCAGCGCAGCCGCTCGAGCGGATCTACCGCGGAGTCGAAGACATTTGCACCCATGGACAGGAAGTGCGGCTCTACGAGGCTTTGAAGTCGCGGTGCAAGGCACATCTACAGGGTGCTGTGCTGGAGCAGATCCGCAATGAGATCCAGGGTCACTCTGACATAGAAGTGTTACGTGTTGTGTTGCGGCAGTGGAAAAGTTGGATGAAGCAATCGGTACAGAACCTCGTGCCCTTTTCTTACTGTTACTGGACATTGCTAACTACCCGATATAGACCCTTATCAGGTCTACGTTCAGCTACCTCGACCGCTCATATCTCCTCAACGCACCGTCTCTTCAGCAAACAAACGACCTGTTGATTTCCCTCTTTAGGAAGACGATCTTCAACAATGGTCCGCGGCATGATAGTGACAGTGGCGTTGCCACGCCTGGCCGAGCAATGGTCGATGGGATGTGTGATCTCGTCACGCTGGACCGGCACAACGATGTTGCGTTTGAGCCGTCCTTGTTGCGCGAGGCTGTGGTCATGATGCACATCTGCGGGGTCTACGGCCGCTATTTTGAGACGATGCTAGTGTCGCAGTCCCAAACCTTCTTTGATGATTTCGTGAGCGAACGCGTGTCTAGGGGCGACCTTAAGCAGTACGTCCTCGACTGCGAGAATCTCTTACAACGCGAGGATGTGCGGTGCAACACGTTCAATTTTGACAGCACGACCAAGGCAAAGGTGCTGCGCAAAGCTCACCAGACGCTGATCCGGTCCAAAGTGTCGCTGTTCATCGACCAAAGCAGTGTGGAAAAGCTTCTGGAAGACAATGATGTGGCGACCATGAAGATCCTGTACAGGCAGCTGAGCCTGTGCCGGCTGCAAAAGGATCTCTGCATCCCGTGGCGCAACTATATCGAGAAGACTGGCTTGGCCATTGTGACAGATGTGAACCGCGGGGGTGAGATGATCACGCGCCTGCTTCTGCTGCGACGAGGACTCGACGTTATGATCCGCGACGCGTTCAACGGCGACGACGGGTTCATTTTCGCCTTGCGGGAGGCCTTTAGCCACTTTATCAACGACAAGCGCTCGGACAAGGCCTGGGACGCGGGCAGGGCCAAGGTGGGCGAGATGATTGCAAAGTACATGGATCTGCTGCTGCGCGGCGGTTTGAAGACGCTCCCAGAAGCACTGCTGTCGGACACCAAAGACCGCATGATTGCCGAGCGGAAGGGCCAGTCGAGCACAGCCGACGAGGATGCGGAGCTGGATCGGCAGCTGGAGCTGGGCCTGGAGCTGTTCCGCTTCATTGAAGGCAAGGACATCTTTGAGGCCTTTTACAAGCGGGATCTAGCACGGCGGCTGTTGATGAACCGCAGCGTCAGCCAAGACGCCGAGCGCAGCATGCTGTCGAAGCTGAAAACGGAATGCGGCTCGAGCCTGACACACAATCTGGAGCAGATGTTCCGGGACCAGGAGCTGTCGCGCGACGAGATGCAGTCGTTCAAGCTGTGGCTCGACTCGTCCGGACGGTCCAAGCCCTCGCGGCTGCAGGTCAGCGTGCTGTCGGCGGCTGCGTGGCCGACATATGTCCCGGTGGCGCTCAATCTGCCGGCGGATGTGCTGGACGAGGTGCAGCTATTCGACGCGTTCTACAAGCAGAAGCACTCGGGCCGCCGCCTGACGTGGATGCACAACATGGGCCAGTGCGTGGTGACGGCCAGATTCAAGGGAGCGCCAAAGGAGCTCATGGTTAGCTCTCTTCAGGCCGCGGTGCTGATGCTGTTCAACGAGGCCGAAGCCGACACCGGGTCAAATGGCGTGTTGACGTACCAGCAGATTTCCACGGCGACCGGGCTCGAAGGCGACCAGCTCGACCGCACGCTGCAGTCGCTAGCATGTGCCAAGTATCGCGTGCTACAGAAGCACCCCAAGGGCCGCGATGTGGCGCCGACCGACACCTTTACGGTCAACCGGACGTTCCACGACCCGGCCATCCGCATCAAGATCAACCAGATCCAGATGAAGGAGACAAAGGAGGAGAACAAGGCGACGTACCAGCGTGTGGCTGTGGACCGCGAGTTCGAGACGCAGGCCTCGATTGTACGCATCATGAAGAGCCGCAAGGAGCTGACGCACGCGCAGCTCGTGGCGGAAGTCATCGACCAGACCAAGAACCGCGGAGCACTGAGCCCGGCCGATATCAAGAGCAACATTGAAAAGTATGTTACTGTGTTTTGTGTGTTTTTTCGGCTGTTGAACCGCGAGTAGGAAGCTAACCGTGATAGACTCATTGAGAAGGATTACCTTGAGCGTGAGGCCGACAAATATGTCTATGTTTCATAGATGAACAAGAAGCAATCAGAGACGCTCGTCGGAAATATAGAGGTCATGATGAAATGAATGGGAGATAAAGGAATATAAATCACATCAAGCTAGGTTGTCTCAGAGTAGAGAGTTTGTATTTTTTTGTGTGTTTGCTACGTCTGCCATGGCCCAGATAGGCGCAATCTCTAACGAAGATACGACAATGTGAAGCGAGTAGCCAGACGGCTTTCCAAGGCCAGGGGTCGGTAGCACAATACAGCCTGCTGACACATATTTACTGGTGGCAGTTGATGATGTCGACGACTTTGCGAATGGGTTAGTACAAGAGATCCACGAAATGCAGGAAAGCCAGCAAAGCAGAAGGACACAAAACTTACAAGCCGGCTTCAGACTGGCACCGCCAACCAGGAAACCGTCAATGTCGGCCTGCTTGCTGAGCTCGCTGCAGTTCTTCTCGCTGACGCTGCCGCCGTACAGAACGCGCGTGGCCTCGGCGACCTCGGCGCTGACGTTCTCCTTGAGCCAGGCACGGATGGCCGCGTGCACGTCCTGCGCCTGCTGGGTGGTGGCAACCTTGCCGGTGCCAATGGCCCAGATGGGCTCGTAGGCGACGACGACCTTCTCCCAAGCAGCGGTCTCGGTGCCGAGGCTGGCCTTGAGGGCAGCTAGCTGCGCGGTGACGACGGGAACGGTCTGGCCGGCCTCGCGCTGCTCGAGCGACTCGCCACAGCACCAGATCACCGACAGGCCGGACGCCAGGGCGACCTTGGTCTTGTTGGCGACGATCTCGTCGGTCTCGCCGAGTAGAGTGCGGCGCTCGGAGTGGCCCAGGATGACCCAGCTGATGGAGCTGTCCTCGAGCTGCTGGGCCGAGATCTCGCCGGTGTACGCGCCGTTGGGCTTGTCGTAGACGTTCTGGGCGGCGACCTGGATGCCAGCCTTGAGGTGCTCACGGACGAGCAGCAGGTAGAGGTAAGGGGGGGCGATGACGACCTCTTTTGGCCCGTGTTAGCGGGGGCTGCGCTCTGAGGTCGAAAGTGAGGGGGAAGCTCTGTGGTGTCACGGGCCCGCAGCACAGAGATACTCACCAACGTTGGGGTCCAGCGTGGCGTCGTTGAGGTTGTGGACGATGTCTGTGATGGACTTGATCGTCCCATTCCTGCGCATCCGAGGTTAATACCCGTTCCGGTAAGTTTACGAGACAAGACTAGCCATCACTGTCCCCGAAACAAAAGTGCCTATAGTTCAACAAGAGATGCGAAGAAAGCCCGCACGGCTTCGCGACGAGGCTTCATCTGGGAGTGAGAAAAAAGCGCGGGGCAGAGCAACGTCTGGCTTGCGAGAAAAAAACACGGAAACTCCCGAAAATGCCTCGGCCAAACACTTACATCTTGAAGTTACCGCCGACGAAGAACTTGCGAGCCATGGTGGGCAGATTTGGAAGGACGTGATGAATATGTAGGGAATTCTTGGTGATTCGCAGGTGAGGGCAACTTGTTGGCGAGGAAGAACGTGGCAGAAATGGCGTGGTTGAACAGGAGAACGATGGGGGGTCGTTGAGCTCTTTTCGGGACTACCCACTTCGGGTCTGAACGAGCTGTATTACACGCTTCATGCTCCGTAGGTGTACTCCGTCCTCGTACTGTATGTATTGTACGCACGTATGCGGGGAACGTTGGCAAAGTGGGAGCCACTCTCACCGCCCGATAAGCGATAAGAAAATACGGCGAAAAAAAGTGAACGAAAAAGTAAAATTTGTGGAATCTAAAAAAGCGACCGAACCCAAGCACAGGGACAGCCTTCACGAAATCGCCAGCACTGAGCCTCACCACAAATCTGGTTCGCAGCAATTTCACTCATATAAATTCTCCCCCCCCACACCATCCACCATGCCCAAGTCGAAGCGCGAGAAGCTCTTGCACCTGACGCAGGTCTCCAAAAAGACCAAGGAGCACAAGGAGCGCCTCTTCGCCAACATCCGTGAAGAGATCCCCAACCATGCCTTCTGCTATGTGCTGCGCGTCGAAAACATCCGCAATCAGCACCTGAGAGAGCTGCGCCAAGCCGTTCCGAAGAGCCGGTATGTTTTTCTATGCCTGCTGTGTCCCGAAATCTGTGTTATTTATTTTGTATTCCGCGCTCCTCCTCCTCTTCGCGCAGCCTCTAACTTCAAGCAGCCTCTTCCTCGGCAAGACAAAACTCATGGCCCGCGCCCTCGGCACCACCCCCGAGGAGGCCCAGATCACCGGTATTGACAAGCTGGCCGCCACCTACCTGCGTGGCGCCGTCGGCCTCCTCTTCACTAGCATTCCCCTCGCCGACCTCCAGCCCCGCCTCGAAGCCATCTCCCCTGTCGATTTTGCCCGCGCCGGCACCGTCGCCTCCCGCGACGTCTACCTCCCGCGCGGCATCCTCTACAGCAATGGCGGCGAGGTGCCTGCGAGCGACGACGTTCCGCTGCCTGCCAACCTCGAGCCAGAGCTGCGCCGTCTCGGCGTGCCCACGCGCCTGCGCGACGGCAAGGTCGTGCTGGAGGCCCCGGAGGCCATTGCTGCCGACGACGATGACGACGACGACGAAGACGCCGAGAACAGACCAGTCACAGTCAGCGGTGCCGACCCGTCGCGCGGCTACTGCATCTGCCGCGAGGGACAAACGCTCGACAGCCGGCAGACACGGCTGCTGCGGCTGTTCAGCATCTGTCTCAGCGAGTTCCGCGCTGGTGTGCTGGCCTACTGGTCGTCGGCGACGGAGGACGTGACCGAGCTGGAGCCGCCATTGATGCAGAGCAAGTCCGCTGGGGCTATTGTTTCTGCTGCTACTGCTGATGATGATGGCGAGGCAGAGGACATTTCTGCGGACGACGAGTAGAATGGCCAGGAAAGGAGAAAAGGGGAGGCGGCGGCAATGACAAAAGTAGAGTAAAAAAGTATTGGGCTCTGATTTATGCTGTCAAAGGCGTTATTTAGGTCGTCTCGAAAAGGAGAGAGCTGCATAGGAAGGGTTAGAGTGCCTTCAATCTGCTCCGGAAGGGGTGGGCATCCCGCATGCTATCATGATCTTTTGGCTGTTTTTTTAGTTAATTTTCTTTTTCGAATTTAGAGGGCATTTTTGAGATTTACGATACTATTAGTACTTCCAGATGAAAAAGGCCAAAACGAAACGCAGGGTGCCGGTTTATGGTGGTTCTTGTTTGTCTAGCATCATCAACGAACACCATTCAGATCCAGTCACACGTTCGAATTTTGCTATGGAATACAGACGAGGGCTAAAGTGGTAGCGCATAGCCCGTCAAGGTTGGGGGGGAGAAAAAGAAAAAAAGAAACCAAGCCAGCATATTGCTGCTCACCTCTGGCGACGGGAGGCCCATAAGGACCCTTTACCTCTTTTAGAGTTAGAAGCCTCTGGCGAAATACGGTTTGAAAACGACAGCTGAGAAGATGATGGAAGCTCCAGAAAAATGGGAATAAGACACAAAAAGAAGAAAATATGAACAAATACACTCGGTTCCAAGGCACCGGCGCTACCTATTATGTGGTCGACGTCCGCCCTGTTGTTGTCGGTCCTTTCCCTTCTTACCCCGTGCCAACGGCTGATGGTCCTCAGTTCTCGCTTCTCACTTCCTGCTATCTCGAGGGTAGGAAATAAGGGGCCCAATGAGGCAAGCTGATAGTTGCCACAGATTAAACATCCTTACCCATAGAATGTTACTATGCTCCATATGATCGGTTCGAGGTTGCAGTCTTGGAAAATAGATGGGATACCATCAGCAGGTCACTGTTGGCGGAAAACAATCAAGCGAGACACCGTTATGGTTGGGAGCTTGGACGATGGCTCAGCGTTCCTATGGCCTCTCTAAAACCTTGCTGGGTGGAACGTGCTTTGTTTCCGCCTGGGTCGCTGTTAAGATTGCTGCTCGTGGAGGGTATTACCTTTTGTCGATATGGGGTTGCGATGACAAAAGAATACTTCCGGGGCTAATGAGAGGCTAGGCAAATAAAACCCTGAATGAAAGAATGGCACCAGAAAGGCCAGAGAAAGAAGACATAAGGAAAAGCGTCGGTCCCGGCAGCACACTACTGATACCTCCGGATTTTTCTCGTCTCTTCTTGGGAGGTACCATCGAATCCGCGTTTCCGTGAGTCGTCCTCGCGCGGCCGATCGATGTCTCGGCTGCTCTGGTCGCGGTACCCACCATTTTCTCTTGGGCGGATGGGCTCCATGTTGCTCCCCGTCCGCCGTCCGTCGTTCCGGTCCCGATCGCGCCGGTCACGTTCTCTTCCGTATTCTCGGTCTCGCCCATGGTCGCGATCCCGGTCTCGGTCCCGATCGCGGTCACCATCACGGTCGCGATAGGGTCTGTCATCGTGCGGACGACCCCCGCCTTCGCGCGAGCCAAACGCAACACCATTGAAGTCTTTGCGGTCGCCCCGATCCCCGCGATCACCCCGACCAAAACCGCCAGCGGCTGCAGGTCCTGAGGGTGCATCACCGAAAGCTCTGTCACCCCCGCGGCCACCAAATCCACGGTCACGACCACCTCTGAATCCTCCACCATTTCGGTCCCGGTCCCGATCCCGATCCCGGTCACGACCGCCAGGACCTCCGCCACCAAACCCACCGCCTCTGAATCCGTTCCGAGGTCCACGCATGTCGCCTCCCCCGAATCCGCCAGCAGGTCGTCCCATCGGTTGCATCGGTGTCGACTTGGTGTATCCACGGCCACCCAATCCGCCTCCCAACCGGCGCGGCTTCCAGTCGCTCACAGTGCGCCCGCGCTCCACATCTACCTTGATGCGTCGGTCTTTGATGCGCATACCATCGCAAGCGTCTAGAGCAGCTGTTTTTTGCGCGCACGAAGATGCGCTTTGTCAGTATTGCCTTACCATTTCAAACTGTACCTTCCGAGGACGGAGAAGGGGGGGGAAGTGTATATTTGAAATGTGACAAGATCGGAGAGCATGGCCGCATAGGCCATCCTACATCCAACCCTACATCGCCAGACAGGGTGCAAGAATTGCTTTCGTATGTTTACCTCTCATGTCTCGTTCTCGCTCGTACACAACAAATGCGTATCCTCTGTGTGGCTTTCGCTTTTTGTTGCCTTTCTCGTCGGCGTGTGTATCTTTGATGATGCGAATCTAATAACGGTTAGCACTTTCTAGAGCTATAAAGCACAGAAATACTGAGAAAAAAAAGCATACCCGCTCGATAGGACCAAAGCGACCGAATTCACGCTCTAGATCATGCTCGTTCGCCTCGTAACTGAGGCGCGCTACAATCAGTGTTTTGAACGGGTCTCCGCGGATATTTGGGTCGTCTTTCGGCTGATCTGAAGCAAGAGTGTCATGTCAGTAAAGAAACAAAATCCTAAAAACAAGCCGAATCTAGCAAAACAAGACGCACGCTTATTGGGCCCATCGACCAAAGTTACTTCCTGGGCAGCTTTGTGCTCTTGGGCTTTCCGATCGCGCCGCTGCAGCCAACTCTCGGTCGGCGTGAAGCCGTCCTTGTCCTTGTACTCCTGCATTGCCGGCAGAAACTGTGCGATGCCAGTGACGGCCGTGGTGCGGCGCTCCTCGGGCGCGTAATCGACAGGAGGCACCCATCGCAAAGCAGGACGCGGCGCGAAAAGCGCCAAAAGCTGCGGCGGGAGCTTGTCGGTCATCGTGGCTGTGGATAGCTTGCGCGTTGGAAGCCGAGCTTTAAAAAATAAAGAAGAAAGAAGTCGAATGAGAAATGGACGGCGCAAATAAAAACGCCTGGCTGGTCGGTGCCGTTCTCTCTTCGAGAAGGCGATGGAGGCGCAACGGTGGTTCGTCTGTATGTAGAACGTGTAGAAGCTAATGTGAAAAAAATACAAGGGGGAGTGTCGTCGCAGCCATATTCGCAGTCACGTGTGGATCTCCAGCAACACTCCCAACGGCAGGCCGCTAGAGTACAGCGGGACAATGCGCTGGAAGCCGCCTGTAATGCCTACGGCTAGCAGAAACGTTGCACGTGACCGCTACTGGGAAAATTTTAGGACCGTTACTTCGAACTGGTCGAACTTAGAGACATCACCACTTCCTACGCAGAGCACAGTCGATGCGAGTGTGGTCCACAAAGAGGCACAATGACAATAAAGGCTTTACAAAAAGTCTCTGTGAGCCAGGTTCGTCTTAACCGATTGGCCGCGTGGAGCCTTCGAAGCACAAACAAAGCTAACCATCGGGGCAGAACGGCGTCGGAGCGTTCATCTTGCAATGCAAGAAGATGGACTTCCATTATTGTGACTGGGCTGGAAGCTCCCGGGGCATGAAGTGAGTTCTTTCTTTTTTTTCTGGTACCGAGAGTGGTATCTATACCGAAAGACTGGCTTGAAACTAACCCCATGCCCAGTACTTTCCTTAAGCTCAAGCTGGCACAGTTCGCTGCCCAGAACCCCGAAGTCGAATTCACTGTGTCGCCTCGGCCATCCCGGCACCCCCTGATTGTCGGCCACTATATCAACGGAAGCGAAAGAGCGATTTGCGTACGCAACTTGGACCCGACCCAGATCCTGCAAAAGGCGGAGCTCCTGCGGGACGCCACGGGCGAAAAGAACAAGAAGTTCGGCAAACCGGTCAGCAGCATCAACGAGAGTGTGCGTGGCGTCTGGAGTCCTTACCACGGACCGGGGATGAAGGTATAAACCCTTCGTCGATGCGGCCAAGGAAATATGGCCGAGGCTGCTCTCGATCGGGAAGGACGGGAATGTACGATTATATCTCGACATGTATACCACGACAGATGATACTTAATGCAAATCTTTACTATAGAGCTGTCTTCCAAGGTCTCTACATATGTTGCCTGGCTTACCGATCTGGGTTGTGCCCAGGCAGGCCATTATTTGCTAGCCATCACAGAGCACGCCTCAAGTCTCAGTAGCTAATGTGTATTAGAGAGCACATTTCTATGGTCTTATAGCTATGCCAGTTTCTTCATGATTTAGGAACCCTGCTATCACCACTCCAGTCACTCCTGAAGCCCTCGAATTTTTCCATCGCTAACAAGCAGTGCATGTCCAAGGGCTGTAAGGTTGCCGCACAACATCTACCTCATAACACGAAGTGTCCAGGTTCGTTGTGTTTCGAATATAAGCGAGTGCGGGCGTAAAACCTCGTCCAGCATCAAGGGGACAAATGTGCCATCCGTATGTCGGGTCATTGGAGCCCGTGATATCAAATCTAGCCTTGCTAATTTGCCATAGAGGCATTCCCTTGTACAGAAACATGCGGCCCTCGTCATCAAAGACAATGGGGTCAGCCAGGTCGCCTTTGTCTACCCGAGCGGCAAACAAGCCGCGCCCCCGATCAGCAAGATTCATGACTGTTTGGCCAACATGGGCCCTACTCCCAATGCTGTCCATGTATCTGTCAAGGACGCCTTTGTTGTCATCTGGGTACACAAAGTCTTCCTCGAAGTCGTCCTCCATGTCTTCAAGCTCAGGCTCGACGGCTTTTCTCTGCTGCATAGCCTTGGACTTTCCGACGCTCATTAGGGGTCTGCCGGCGTGATGACTGCGAGGCATGCTTTCGGTTATGTATGTGGTTAGATATCCACTGCTAGGCCCGTACTTATGATCATTGATCTTGACGTAGCTGAAGTAGCTCGGTGGTGGGTACTTCGTAGAAGGATTGACAGGCGTGATGCAGAGGTTGTACTTGACTGCATTCGGGCCATATATCGGCGCGTATACGCGGCAGGCATACAAGGCTATGTCATCCTATGAACCCTGTTTCGGCCTCACGTGGAGAGTGAAGGGTATTTTGTCGGTGACCGAGGCCTTGGCAATGCTGCCAAACAACAATAACAGTGCTGCTGTGATAATAATCATTGCGATGTGGTTCCACAGTATTGGTTTGTAGGAAGGTGCTTGAGAAACGAATAAAAATGCTGGGCAACTATAAATTTGAAGTTTAGAAGGGGGGGAGATTTTAGGTTGAAGTCATATGCGCTGACTTTGGATGAAATATTCAGGGTAAGATGGCCAAGCTTTGAAATAAGTCAAGTCTTGCTGCTTCTGCACGGCAAGTCGTCTATTCAGTTCTGGCGACACTCTCCTTGTCAGAAAATGCGTAATCCTTGGATTGATACGGAAGTTACTGTCGTATGATTTCTCAGGCCAGTATCCGGGGCACATTGTACTTAAGCCACTCGACTATAGGAAAGGAAAGAATATCTTCAGTTGCCGGGGGAGCTCCTTCCTCAAAGGGCATTTAACTACCCCCACCCGTATCTTATTTTTTAATTTACTTGCCTGCTTCGATTCTGAAAGCTGTCGTTCTCATCGTATTCCCTGCCAAGTCTGAAGTGTGCCTGACGGGTGCCAGCAAAATATTCATCCACGATGAACATCTACCTACCGAGATTTTGGTCCATGCTTCCCACTATCATCAAGGAAATCTCTGAGGCTGAATATGTCGCCATCGATTTGGAGATGACGGGAATCGAACTCCAATTTCAGGCAAGAACGGCGAATCCGACCAAAGAGGATGCTTACAAGAGGGCCCAGGCAGTCGCGCAGACATACAACGTCCTCCAGCTCGGCATCACATGCACTCGTTACGACGAGACCCAAAGTCAGTTAAGGCCGCGACGAGTCTTCCTGTCGAGTCTATATAACAAACTCATTAACAAAGCCACACGATGTTCTAGAGGCCTATGTTGCTAGTACATTCAATTTTCACGTTTCCCCCCTGTTCCAAAATGACTCGGACCGAACAACAGCAGCCTTGGCGAAGATGGTGAACCGTACCTTCACCGTCTCCTACAAAACAATGCTGTTCTTAAAGGAGAACCAGATTCGACTCGAAGACTCGTTTGTGGACGGAATACCGTACTTGAGCAGGGCCGAGGAGCTTGAGTATGGTCCTTCATTCCTGTTTAAGGCTAGGCATGAGCAGATCGAAGACATCGATATCCAAGCCCAGAGTGACGAGACGCGGGGTTTTTACCATGAGACACAGCAGATGATTGAACAATGGAAAGAAGATTCTGAGCGTGTTAGTTTCTCGCCTAAATTCGCACATCTTTTGAGTTCGTGCCTACTAACAGCTATATTTGACCCTTAAGGGTGATTATCTCAACATATCGAATCCCAAAGGTGGCCGACTCACTCGATTTCAACAACGCTTGGTTCATCAAATGCTTACCACCGAATTTTGTGGGAAATACCGCGCCTACTGCAAAAACAACGACTTCTTGCAGATAGTAAACGTTGATCAGGCTCAAGAGGAGAAGGTTAGCTATTGGCTGGGGGGCGGCCACTATTGTTCAAGATGAGTGTCAACCATAATCTAACGAATAATCTACAGTTTTGGGAGAAAAAAAGACAAGACCGTGAGCATTGCCTCGAACTCCAGAAAGGTCGGTTGACGTTGTCTCGTGATGGGCCATTCTTTGTACAAGCTAACAGAGACAGGGCTGCGATACATATTTGAAGCTGTAAGATACATCACTGGATGTTCACGACAGATTTCAAAGCTAAAACATATGAACAGCTTGTCGGGGGTCATTTCGCCGAAGGTGCAGCCGCCGTAATCGGACGAGAGAATGGAACACATGACAGCTCAGAACCGACTCCTACAATTTTGCACCAACTGAAAGGATACGAGAGGAAACTGAAAAATCATTCCCCTATATTAGTAGGGCACAACATGTTCTATGATCTCTGCTTTCTCTATCAGACATTTGTAGCACCACTGCCAGAGAGTTTGCGCAAGTTTGGGTTCGAAATACAAAACCTGTTTCCGCGGCTTGTGGACACCAAGTATATCGCGAGCAAGAAAGATCCCAATGCAACAACCAGCTCAGGACTCGAGGACCTCTACAATTTGGCTATAATCAGACCGCAGCCAGAGGTGATCACTGCCCAAACAGCCGGCCTGAGCAACCCACAAGCAACCAACGCACACCATGCTGGACATGACAGTAAGACTAGGCAACCAAACCACCAACTACTTACCCACACTAATTATAATCCATTCCTAGGCTACATGACTGCTGTTCTATTTATCAAAACGACATATGAACTGGCTGAACATGGGGGTAGTGACGAGGCCTCTGTCAATAGGGCCGGTTCGCGAATTCCTCGTTGGAATAGCAAACTGATACAAACGTGGAGCAACGTGCTCCGAGTTGGCGAAGCAGGCACAATGCGTCTAGAAGGGGGAACAACCACATAATCTACGAGGTGTGAATAATATGGGCAAAATGTGCCTGATATATATTTTTTCATGCGGACATCTATTATTTTACATGGTACATGCTTTGTATACAGAATTCTTTTCAAACTCTTCCTTCTGACAGCAAGTCTGCTGTGCTTAAAGGTTCATTCATTAGATGCCGTCACCGCGCTGGCATCGCGTTCTTTACACTGGCATAGTAGTAAGCGGGGAGTTGCTGTGCGAGTTCTTCCCTGGTCAACCACTTGAACTCGGTTAGGCCAAGAGAGTTCTTAGACAAATTGGCCTGACCGGCCATAATGCGGCCCTTGAGGAAGAAGGTCTTCTCCCCGTCCTCGGGGTCTTCTCTGCCGGAAGTGGCCTGGACGATGTGTGCAATGGGGACGCGGCCGACGATCCATGTATTCATATCGACGCCGGCGGCAGATTCGAGGGCTCGTGCCGCAGTCTAGATGATGGTTAGCATTCTCCGTTGATCAACTGGCCAAGCAAGTGCACCGCCAACATCAGTGAGCAATGATCGAGGGCCACGTACCTCGTGAAGAGCCTCGTCGGTGCGCACTTCGACGGTAGGGAAGGCCCAGATACCATCAGCACCACGCACAACAAGGTGTAGAGTGCGGTCGAGGCTGCGATCGAGGCGGCTGGTGTCGTTGGCCTCATCAGCAGCAGTTGTTCTTGGCTGTGGCCGCTCAACGCGCACGCGGTCGGCATCGGCAAGACGTTCGCCGTCTTCAGAGACGCGCATGTCGGCGTCGGAGAGGATACGCTCGCGCAGCAAGTCGGGTTGTGTCAGCTCTTGAGCCAGTGGGTCGTCGGCGGTAATCTCGTCGTTCCAAGCCCAAGCACCACCACGGCCACGGCCACCCTTGCCGCCCATGTATACGCCAATGTCGCGAGCGGGCGTGCCGCGACGGTCACGCAGCTGCAGGCGCCAGTCAAACGCAGGGGTTGTGTCGGGCTTGAAGTAGACGTTTTTGCGGAACGAGCCGGACAGACGCTCGTTGAGGCGCTTCTGGTAGAGGTAGAAGGAAGACTCGAAAGGGGTAGGCTCGCGAGTCAGCAAAGGAGGGCGGCTGAGAATCAGGCCAGCACGGATGCGGTAGCCGGGGTGAGAGACGGCAACCGGGGGAACAGAGGACGAGGTCGAAGAGGAGGCGGAGAAGGCAGAAGAGGGGCTGGAGGTGGCTTCAACGGTAGCGGCAGCTGCTGCCGAATAGTTTCGCCGTGCTAATGATCGCGCAAAAGAGCTGCTGGAGCCGCGCGAGCATTGTGCACAAGCTCTTTGTGATTGTGCTATGAAAGAGGAGAGTCAGCATAAGCGAAACTAGACATCAGACACTACCATGGAGGTCAAACTTACAGAAGAGGGCAGACATCGCCCGACTGCCTCTGGTCGCTGAAGCCATGACGACTTTTGTGATGAGGCTGGGTCTTTCCCCTGCCAGAAATCCGCCGAATCTGGTTGGAAATACTCGGGCCGTGTGAAGTTACGGCTAGGCTGAGCCTGGTGGCGTCTCCGGCCTGTTCAATGGTCGCGTGCAGGGCCGCCAACGAAGCTGTACCGAAGCTGTCTGCTCGCGACTACAAAAAAAAAACCTTGTTCGCCGATAGCAGTAAACGTTAGCCGGAGGGCCAAACTAGGCGTCGATTGGGCGCGCGGACCTGGATCAACTTAGAGCCGACAGGGACGGCGGGACCACCCTCAATAGAAATTGTCCACCGCATTTTTTTTCGCAGCACAGTCTTCTCTCCTTCTCTTTTTTCAAGGCATCCATCCTTATCAAGAAGACTTGCACTATTTTGAGGTTCCCAGGGCACCCTTTCGTTCTGTCTGTTCTTTGTTTGTTTTAAGCAGAGACGGGCGGGATGGAATTGCCCTGGGACCTACCCCCAAGTGTGTCCTCTTCATTTAACGGTGCCGAGAGAAATGCATTTTTTGGTGCAGAGTGTCCGATTTCGCTAGCGGCTCCTTACGGCCTTATTATTTCCACCTGGAAGCTGTTAGATAGAAGACCTTCACATCTCTTTTCGTATTGTTTTTATTCTCATCTTTGGAGGATATTGCGATTTTCAAAGACGATCCAGCGGCTGGTCCACGTCTTCTAACCAATAGAGTGTACAGCCGTCAAGTAGCTCTTATGAATCAGCGCGTAGGCTGCTAATTCTGTCGTGGACCTGATATGGAACGCCGAACATGTTTCTGTAGAGGTTCACCGGCATTCGCAATCACCTTTGCGGCAGAGACACCTGTCGGGCCTCGGTTCAGCAACTGACACGCAGTATACCAATCATTAAGGGGCATCACTGTAGAAAGAAGAGTGCAATGTATTCAGAAAGAGCAACAAAAACAAAGAACGCAATGAATACATGAGCAGACGTGTGCCATTTCCTATAGCCCGTGGAATTCTCGTTCGTATCACCCATACATGCGTGCTAACAATGGCAAAAACACCAGGAACATGAAAAAAATTCGCATGCAACCCGTAAACCCGCAAAAAATGGCCCACTCCAACATCATACATAATGTGTCCCAAGGGGGTATCTAACCAGGTATCCTATATGCAGCCCCATGATAACGCCAGCGTAAACAGAAACAAAAAACAAGAGAAGAAAGAAAAGGTAAAGACGATAGAGAAGAGTTTGAAAGGCTGGTCTCGTTGGCGTATGCGTATGTGTGCGCAAGGCATGGTGACTGAGTGGTGGGTGCTGGCAGAATCGGCCATGGATAGACGAGATGATCCGCGTAAGAGCCGTGAAGGGGGGGAGGGCGGGAATGTGCTCTCGCAACTGGAGCGTTGGGAGAGAGGAGGTGAAAGGGGATAGCTTAATGGGTGGGAGACGTGTAGCATGCCTTGCTTATTCTTTTCTTTCGTCATTCGTTCTTCATAGTTTCTTTTTCTGTTGTCTTCTCTTATTGCGTTGTATTTGGTGCTGTGTGGCGTCTTAGGCCTGCAAGTCAGCCACGGCTTGGGCAACTTCCTTGCTGGCTTTGGCTTCCCAGAGTCGCCGGGCCTCGGCATCAATGGCCGCGCGGTCGGTCACCTCTTCGTACAGCTTGCGGGAGACGTCGCGGTTGATGGCGGCATACTGGTCGGCTGTGAGCTGGCTGGATTTCCAGTGCGGCTTGAGGGCGGTGCGGACGATGCCGCTGATGCTTTCCTTCATCTCTAGAGACAGCTGGTTGCGCGACGGCGAGACGTCCTGTGATCGTGGCAGCTGCACCGACGGCACTCTCCGCGGACGGGGCTGCCGAAGCTCGACGGTCGCGGTGGGTGAGCGGTGGTTGGAGCCAGAGCCGGAGGCAGAAGCTGAGGAAGAGCCATTGGTCCCGTTGATTCCGTTGATTCCGTTGACTCCGTTGGCGGTGTTCTTAGCACCACTGGCGGCGGCATTGTTCGTAGTGGCGGTGGCGTGATTCTTGTTGCTGTTGATGGCTTCGGAATCGCTGTGATCGCTTCCAGCGCCATTGATGGCGGCCGAAATTGATGCCCGCGTTGGGGAGTAGTTGGCGGGTGGATATATGGGCTCGATGTGCGAGCTCAACAAAGTAGGCGAGCTAGGCCGGAGCGCTCTGTGCGGAGGCGGCGTGGTAGAGAGGGCACGGGGACTGCTGTAGGCCGAGGCAGCAGGTGAAGATGCAACGGGTGAGGATGGGTCAACAGGTGCAGGGCGCGGGTCGTTGAAAAGAGACCGAATGGCTTCGTCGTCGGAGGCAGCGCTCAACTCGACTTCTTTCAGCAAGGAGGACAGGAAAGACGGTGGCTCGTCTTGTGGCCTGGTGTTTCCAGTGGCAGAATTGCTCGAAGGCGCTGCGCTGGTTTCGTTCGTCCCGTTTGTCGTGGTGGTCGGGGAAGCGGCCGGCACAACTCTTTCAGCCCGCAACGGGGCAGTAGCAGCAACAGCTGCTGCTGACGTTGCCGGTGACCTGGACGAGGAGGGTACGTCGCTTGACGCACCGATCCGACGAGTGCGAGGGCGCTTCAGCTTTCGTTCTGGTTCTGGCGGAGGCTCCACGGGAGACGCGGTAATAGAACGCGATTTACGCTTGCGGGATGCCGGCGTGTTTGGGTCGCAATCGCGGGCTCTTTCAAAGGCACCCCACGCCCGTCTTTCCTCGACAGTCTGCACAGGAGGAGGGGGGGCTGGCCTGGCAGCAGCAGCTGCTGCTGCCGAAGCTTCGCGTTGGGCGTCCGTGCTCAAAGACGGGCCGCCGCGCCGGCTGGCGTGTTGGAGGATGGCAGGGGGGATATTGCGCTCAAAGACGTCCTGGGCTCCAAGACGGCGAGCAATTTCCAGGCGCTCCTGCCAGCGCTCAAACTCGCGGCGTTCGTTGTCCCGAAGGCGTTCGACGCGGCGGAATTCCTCTAGCGCTTCGTCGTCAACGTGGTCGAGATCGATGTTGAGCGCGTCCCACACTCGCCCAGTAATCTGGCCCCAGGCGCCCTGCCACTCATCCGAACGTGCCCGCCGCCGAGCTCGCCGCATCGTATGGCGGGTGCGAGGGAAGAAGTCGGTCTGGCGGTTCGCACTGCCTGCTGTTCGTCCCGTGCGGAGGGCCCGGCGGGTGGCTGTATTGAGTACGGTGGGGGAGGGACTCGGGGCCTCGACGGATTGGCCGAACAGATCGACGCACTCCATGCAGAACCACGCGCCGCGAGGCACGCTGTCGAGGCCGATGCAGTGTGTGTGGTAGGGCGTATCGCAGCCATCGCAGAGCAATAGCACCTCCTCATAATCGGCCTGGTTGCAAACTGGGCACGGCGTGGACACCTCCTCGTCTTCGATCTCAGCCACCTCGTCCATCCATGCTTGCGGATCGAACTCGGCCACCTGCTTCTTGTCTTCGACTTTGTACGATGACAACAGAGTACCTATAGGCAAGCGCTTGTTAGCTATCTGACTCAGTCTCGGTAGAACGGAAGACGCGATAATGCGAGGAGACGGTGCTTGCAAAGAGACACACTCCCATCGCACATCAATGCATCCAAAGCAATCCAAAAATCAGAGCAAACCGTTGGTACAATAGCTAATATCAACCATAGACAGCAATACATACCTCCAATGCGGTCGTAGACATGGACCAAGTGGAATGATTGGCGGCAGATAGGACAACTGTTGGCTTTGCCCGACCATGCTCTCAGACAAGTGTCGTGCAGCATGTGGCCGCAAATCTGGATCACGGCAACATGGTCGTCGTTCAGGGAATCGCCGCCGGGAACGTCTGCCGCATTATCGGCGTCTGCGGCGTGGCCGAGATCACGGCTGCCGGCATCAACACCCACAGCATCAGTGTCTACAGCGGTTATGGTGGCACTGGCGGCAGTGGGTGTAGTGGGCAGGCTGCTATGGGCGCTGTGCTCAGTGACTGTGCCGCTAGAAGGTCCTTCGTCTAGGGGTGGTTGTGGGGGGTCTCCGGCGACCAGCAGGGTGTCTAGGCAGACAATGCACTGTTCTGCCATTGCGCTTTAGCGGGTTCTGGGAACAGCTAGGGCGCTTTTGCTTTTGCATCAAAGCAACAGCACTGGACAAAAGCGGAGAGGCCAGAGTGATAGATGAGAAGGGAGCAAAAAAAAGAAACGGGAGAGGGAAAAACAGCAAAGCAAATAGATGAGGCAAATGCAAAAGGGGACGAGAAGTAGAATCAGAACAAATGGTCTGAGCAAGATGCGATGGCAAATTAAAAAAAAGATTTGTTCTGCGTGTTTTTTAGTCAAATGAAGTGGTTGTTGTTGCAGGTGCTTCAGGTTGTGTGAGCGTGAAGTATGTGTGCGTGTGTGTTCGGATGTGTGATTTTTTGCCACTGTTCTGCAGGTGTCT
Source organism: Graphilbum fragrans (assembly GCA_001513895.1). Taxonomy (NCBI): domain Eukaryota; kingdom Fungi; phylum Ascomycota; class Sordariomycetes; order Ophiostomatales; family Ophiostomataceae; genus Graphilbum; species Graphilbum fragrans. Next base: position 2,368,102 of record LLKO01000001.1, read on the forward strand.
GCTGTTCGTTCCGGCGGTGTTAGTGGAAAAGAGGAACGGGAAAGAGGGAGTAGGCAAAAAGGGGAGGAGGAGGAGAGGAGAGAGAGTCACAGGGCGGGTTTTCTTGTCTTCGGAGGGAGGAAAAATATAAGGGCGAAACCGCCATTAGGCAGCGGGGGAAGGCCCAAGGCAGGCGGGTAGTGGTGGTGGTAGTAGTGGCAGGTACAAAAGCCGCCCTCTTTACAGCGCGACAAGGAAAAATATCGTACTGTCGTTCCCGCGTGTAGTTACTTGTACATGTGGTGGCGCGCCAGAGAGAGGGGCGAGGTCACAGTAGAAAAGGCAGCAGAAAGGCCTCGTGGGTGGGGCATGGTCTGTGCGGCATCTCTACCTACGTCGTATCTCCCACTGGTGCTGGCTGTTCCTTCCCTTTATTAATGAGGGCTGCCAGCGGTCGCTCGGCGCAGCCTATCAGGAGGCCAAGCCTGCTCGTCTGTTTTGCCGACCGAACAGCAACAAAGAAGAGCGCCAGCTGCAAAAAAGCACACGGCGGTTCGTCCCTGCGTTGAGTGGCGACTGAGAACTCGTACAGCCCAGTTCGCCTTCCCCGGCGGTCTCACCATCATTGGCTCTCCTCGTGCTGCTATTGTTGCTGTCAGTTGAACAGCCTCTCCCCCATGTGCCATTCCATCCCCGATAGCGGCTTATACGGCCACGTATATACGTAGACAAAAGGCAAATACGACGATCCGCAACGAGACGGTCAGGGCTTGTCACGAGAATAAAAACCAAGGCAGCTGGACATGCTACGGCCAGGCAGCATGGATTGTGCCGTCTTGTGTATGGCCTGTTTCTGCATCCCGATTCTCTCTATTCTTTTCTTCTTCTTTTCCGTATCTCTCTTCCCTGCATGTCTTGCCGCCTTTTTTGTCGATCCCTGTAGTGTAGTTGACTCCCCACGGCCGATTGGGGCGGCGGTTTATGCTGCCTGCGTGCAAAAGGCTAAAATGCATGCCAGGACGCCAGACAGGACATCCGTGAGGATCCATCACGTTACGCCGGAGCTGTCTCTGTCTCTGTCTCTGCATATAGCAGCTGCTACGGATGAGGTCAGACCGGAGAGCCGCTCACCGGCCACCTAAGCGTGCGAATGAATGATACAAAATACAAGTCCTGGACATCGTCGTAGTCGTCTGAGCAAGCGCTTCCCTCATCCTGTTGGTTTCGTTTCAGCTGGTCGTAGTTTCTGGGACCGGTGCCTGACAAGGGGGGATGGCAGCACCGGACAGAACGGGAGGGCCACACAGGCGGACATGCAAAGGACCAGGGAGCCATCATGTAGACTGCACATGCGGCGAGGACTGTATCTCACCGTTCGACTTTGCTCATACATGCCTCGTGGTTACCGCTTTGCTCCGAACTCATGTCCGTCTTTTTGTCCTTTGCCAGACCTGGCCGCCAAGAGAGTGCCATTCGCATTCGTCATAATGGGCCTTTACACACTGCCACAGTGATCATGCAGGCTGGGCGGATACTACATACTCGTACATGCGCTTCTTAGATGATGCATATTACACCAAACTCTAGCAAAACCTGGGCTCTGCTCTCATTGTTATTTTTTTAGCACCATGTGCTGCGCATACTCGTTCCTTGCGCATGTCTCTGGTCATCCTGAAACGGGGAAACATGGGCTTGGGTCGACTCGACCTGTGCTTTGTTGGCCGGCCGGCAAAAGCTGAATAGACCTGGTTATGAGCGGCGGCACTGGACTAGCCGATGTTGACCGCTTCTTCCGGCTACACACCCAATGTGGATTAAGTGGACAAAAAAAAAGGCGGCAAAAAGATGCACATGCGACCTGCTACTCATAATGCCTGTCCCCATCGTCCCTTTTGCAGTCCCCAACGACATAATCTGTAGCTAGATGTACGGTGTATACATACTTCCGGTCACCAATATGAGGGGCTGGCTGAGAAGAAGGCTGCACCCCCTTACATACATCCAGCCATCCTCCTGCAGCATACATGCAGGGCTTACGGAAAGGCGACCGATCTCGATGCGTCGAATACATCGAGACAACCCAAAAAAGCCTAGATGCCCCAATATGTGGACACCCGTGTGGGTGCAGACTTTGAGGAGTTCTCCGTGCTCTCGCAGCTCTCGGGCTTCCGTGAAACGCATGCATGAACAGACACAAGTCCCACCACCGTGAGCTTACTTTTTATGGTGTGCATATTTTAGTTTAGCTTCGTCGACCGTACACCGAGAGATACATGAGAAAACCAATAACCCTTTTTTTTCCTCTTGTTATTGCCGTACAACATCTCTGTCTAGGCACAAAACACACAACACCTTAACCTCGACTCCGCTGCATCGCCCGCTTATGACTCGACAATCTCGCGCAATCTCCGCAGGGTCGACCGGGTAGCAGCAGCAGCGGGGGTACTGTAAATAGAGAAAATGTTAGCCAATCTGTACATGCTATCATGGCCATGCAAGGGCACAGTCTGCCTGCCAAACGTCACAACGACGCCGAGAGGGTTGGCCACGGCATGTGTGGCAGTGGCCAGGGCCGCTGAGGGAATACGTACGCGACAATGTAGGCGCCGCCAGCAACAGTCTTCTGGCAAGACTTGCACTGCCAGATACCGACCTAAATACCCGATGGTGTCAGTACACTGTTTCGTCGGCCGTCCACGGGTGATTTTCGTCGAATCCGCTTCAGACTGGGAGGGGTATCGGGGGGTACTGACAGAAGTCCGCTTGACGGTGTTCTTAGCGCAGAAAGCGCAGGCGTACTTGGCGTGTTGAGTGATCTAGGAGCGGGCGTTAGAATCTGGATGCTCTTCGCAGTAGTGAATAGACATTTGTAACTTACCTCAGCCTTCTTCACCTGCTTACTTCGGGGTTGTTAGAAACTTGTCGACTCGCGTAAAACGTCCTCTCGCTGGCAGAGCCAGCGTCTCTCCATAGTCAACACTTACCGGAGCGAGGCACCGTATCTAAAGAGACAAATGTTAGCACTCAATTCCATATTCGTTGTTGTCCAGTTCCCCCCCGTCGAACTATAGAGAAACAAAAGTTCAACCACTCAAGAACCTGCGGGCGTCGGGTTGCAATCAGATCCAGTCCGCCTCTCATTTTCCCCCATAGTAGGACTTCTCTGCAGTCTCCTCCTGCCATATCTTCCACTCTCTTTCTCTCTTCCGTCTTCTTCAAGCTGATCTATCGAATTGCCTTTCCACAACGCCCGGGTTCCGAGTTTTCCATATGGGGGGGAGCGACGCATAAATTTCGTTCTTACCTGGTACCGTAGCGGCCAGTCACGCCGACCTTCTTAGTGCTGTATGTCGAAGAAAAAATGTCAGCATTTCTGTCCCTTCTGCCAAAAGAAACCCAGTATCGAGAGAAACAGCGCACGACTGGCGTGCACTGGGTGTTGTCGATATTCGAGAACCAAAATTCGGGGTCAAAGGGGTTTTATCGCATACCGCTTCGTCATTTTGAATGGGTGTTGGGGGGTAGATTCGTGGGAGAAACTGTGGTTATGTCGGGTGAGGAGTGGTGGGTGATGTTTCCTCTCTCTGAATTTTCTAGTTTCGATGCACGACTACTTTTTGCACGCCAGAGGGGGGCCCAAAATTTTGCAAAATTGGTGTTAGGTCAAAAACTGCAAAATGTGTGTTCGGAGTTACAAATATCCGGTCATGTGACCCAAATTCAAACCTAAGGGCTGCTCTCCGCCCCCTTAGTCATCGTACTGTGGCTGTCAATGGAGCCTCGGTCTGACTTAGACACATGTTGAGGGCACCTTCTATCTTTCGAATCGTAGACCATCATATAAGCTGCTTTTTCCAGGAAGGATGTGGTATCTTGGTTCTGGAGGGGAATGCAAATGGTTTCGTTTTGAGACCTGCCTCTTATTTCGAAGCTGAACAAGGGGAAGACGAAGCAGGACAACGGCCTAGAGGGACCCATACTTCCTGTTTTGTCATAGCTGTTGCGAGTACGACCTAATCCGTAGCCAATTTCTCAAGTACAGTAGTCGCGCAGCACCTCGTAGACGATACAAGCTTCCCCAAAGCATCGGTTCACGTACGAGTACTCGTACAATCGCAGTAGCTAGCAGCCTTGGCTCCGGAATCTCGGAGCACGATATCACGACGAAAGCACACTACAATCGGGTGGCGATCAGTGACGTTCAGCTGTCACACCATAGCGGTAAGGAGATTCTGGATTATTTGTAGGAACGTTGTGACCAGCGCTATATGAGTACTTCTAGTCTAGATCCCCGTTCTCCCCCTCTCGCACCTCATGACAGGATTTTGTCACCGTCTAATCACTGTTGTTATTAAACAGAGTGCGGAGGACATTTCACTCCCAAGGAGCCAACACAGCAGATACAAATCACTTACGATGACTTCGAAGAAGCATAACCGCCAATACGACGTAGTCGTTTTCGGTGCTTCAGGTTTGTCTCCTGTATTATTGCTTGGCGCCTCATGGGATGCGACGTGCTCATCTTTTGGTGCAGGTTTTACCGGTCTTTACGTGAGCGAGCATATCACGAAGAAGCTACCGACAGATCTGAAATGGGCCGTGGCTGGCCGGTCTCATGCCAAGCTGGAGAAGGTGGTAGCCCAGTTGAAGAAGCTGAACCCCGACCGGGTCCAGCCAGGTAAGCCGTTATTGGATAGTCAGCGTCGCAGGTCTACGCAGTAACTGAATACTGACGTACCTGCTAGCCATCGAGATTACCAACAACCTCGACGGAGAGCTCGAAGAGCTGGCAAAAAAAACATATATTCTCATTACCACGGTAGGGCCGTACGGCGCTTACGGAGAACCCGCCTTCCGTGCATGTGCTCTGCATGGCACACACTATTTCGACGTGGCCGGCGAAGTGGCGTTTGTGGCCAGGATGATTCGCAAGTACGAGTCCGCGGCCAAGAAGTCGGGCGCGATGATGTGGCCGCAGTGCGCCATCGAGTCGGCTCCGGCCGACCTGGTGACCTGGACTGTGGCCAAGACGAACCGCACACAGCTGCAAGCGAAGACGGGAGACGTCACGTTGTCGATGAAATTGGAGTATGTTTTGCGCATGGTCGTAGTCGCGGCTCCAAAATGACTGCTAACACACACTTAGGCGCGGTATCCCGTCTGGTGGTACTCTGCTTACTGTACTCACTCTGCTTGACAACTTCACCATGGAAGAGGTGCGGGGCGCGTTCAAGCCTTATGCAATCTCACCCGTGGCACACCCGTCGCCACGGCGCGGAAAGCCGTCGGTTCTGGGCTCGATCCTAGGCGCCCGGACGGTGCCGAATCTAGGCGTTGTCACGACGTCTTTGGCGGCCGACACAGATGCAGCGCTGGTCGAGCGCAGCTGGGGTCTATACGCCAGTCTGCCATCGCGCAGCACGGAGGCGTACGGGCCTCATTTCTCGTTCAAGGAGTACCTCAAGGTGCGCAATTGGTTCGAGGCCGTGTCGGTGCACTTGTTCCTTGCCGTGGGCGGCCTGATGCTGGTTTTGCTGCCGCCGGTTCGCTGGCTGGCAAAACGTCTTGTCACACAGCCCGGCCTGGGTCCGAGCAGAGAAGAAGAGGCACGCGCCTCTCTCGAGTACAAGGCACTAGGTGAGCCTGATTTTGGCACCGCCGCCACCGGCAAGAAGCCTACGAAGCAGGCATTCTGCCGGGCGTTCTACGAGGGGAGCATGTATTCCTGTAAGTGCCGCCGCCCTATCGTTCTATTCCATGCTCGTCGATTTATGTCTAATACGGTATGCACGGCGTAGTGAGTGGTATCATTATCGGCGAAGCAGCTCTGACTCTGCTGCAGGAGGACTTGGACCTCGAGGGAGGCATTTTCACGCCCTCATGCTTGGGACAGAGTCTGATTGACCGGCTTGACGATGCAGGGTTCCATTTTGAGACCAAACTAGTCGACGTGTAGTGTTATCGGAAGCAGAGGCAGAGACGAAGGAGCCAGAAGACAGGAGCGAGATAAGGATATGATGCGTACAAGAGAATACTAGGAGTCATCGCACCCAGTTGTACCAATAGCAGTATCTGTCTGATGCGCTTGTTCGAAATAGTGGAAAGTGAAGCACAATGAGCTCAAACAAGGGGCTGTGATTGGGTGTCTGTGACCCACACTGTGGTTCCGTGCCAAAAAGGCCGCATAGTGCACAGCTGTAGTGGGTCTTGGGGGGAGACAGGCGTAACTATGTACTCCGTACTCGTACAACATACGGAGTAGAGTGCAAGCAGTCATTGATACAGAATTTGCTGGGGCGCGGACGTCATGCCCAGCATCCAATTTTTTGGGAGGCGAACTGACACAAAAGCCCACGTTCAATTGGATGCTCTGAGCTTGGTATGCGACACTTTCCCAACGGCGACCAATGCACAGACAGCTGCTGCGTAACTTGACCGGCGCTAGCTTGGCGGACTTGTATTCGCTATTTTTCTTCTTTATTTGCCGCACTGTTTCTTGATTAGTGCCTTGTTCTTTGTTTACCACTTTGGCATCGATAAAGGTCTAAACTGGCTTGCAACTCCGAAGTTGCGCAGGCTGACACACTCAAGGGCTACACACGCGCACACATATACTCCGTATATACACTCGCAGTATCCAGTCCTACAGTGTCTCTGCGTCGCTGTGCTTGTCCAACAATGGCGAGCGCCGCAGCTGTTTCTGAGGCTATTGAGCCGTCAGGGCCATCAGGGCCAATAGAGTCTTCAGAGCCATCCGGACCGTCCGAAACATCACCACTGCTCCCGTCAGCACCATCGCCGCCACCGGCACCTCGGCCAACGATGGCCACACCAGCATCACCATCGGCCATGGCCCGGCCCCATGCCGATGGCCGGCCGAAGCCTCCCCGGTCTGTCACCTTCCACCCAAATCCTGTGACCCGAACGATTGCGGCCTCTCCGTCTTCATCGCCTCCGGCTCTGGCACTTCCACCTTTCCGGCGTCGCAGCGGCTCAACGACGACGTCGGCGACAGTGCCAGCTCTCAGCGCATCGGGACCAGTATCGTATGGCACTACATCGGCGGCATCGAGTGTCCGTTCGGCCATGATCGCAGGCAGCCCAGGGGCAAACAGCAACGCCATGACAAGATCGGCTGGGGGAATGGGCATCGGCGGTGGACCGCCAGTGCTCACGGCACTGAACAATCGGCTACGGCGACGCAACAGCTACGGCTCGGGGCCGCCGATGCTACTGTATCCGCAGGCAGTGGCACCCAAAATTGGCCCGCAGAGAAGCACAAAAAACGCACAGAAGCTCAAGCTGCTACCGAATCCCGAGTTCGGCGACGAGGGGCCCGACGAAGAGAGCGGGCGCGACGTCTACAGCCAGTACACACGCATCAAAGACCCCACGGCCCGCCGAGATGCTGCGATTCTCGGCAAAGCCGACCGTGATCGGCTGCCGCGTGTGACGGCGTACTGCACGGCGAACCGGTACCAGATGGACGGGCTGATGCGGTTTTTCAAGGGCCGGGGCAAGGGCCGCGGGGGCAACCCCAAGCTGATTGACGAGTGCATCTACACGCCGTACAACTACGACTTTGGCAAGACGAGTAGCCACAACCACAGCCACAACAGTGACAACAGCAGCAGCAGAAGCGGTGGCAGACACGGCCGATTTCAGTACGAAGACGAGCCGGAGACAGGGCATGATCAGTATGCCGAGGAGCAGCAGTCGGAGAATTCCGCGGCGCCACCATTCTTCCAGGAACGGCGGCACTCGGCAGACGAGGTGGACTCGGACGCATTTTTGCGAGGGAGAGACGACCTGGTTGACCTTGAAAGTGGCCCTGATGTGCCGAGGCATCGCCATGAGGAAGCAGTTGTCGACGAGGAAGAGGGCCGGTCGTCACAGAGGCGACACGGTGGTTGGAGCGGTGATCATGGCCACGATGTCCGTGAAGAGCATATGAGCAACGGCGACCTAGAAGGATTCTACGATGCCGAGCAGAGAAACGAACAGCGGAGGCAACGACAACAGTCGCCGCATCAACGGTTCGGGCACCACCGACAGGACGCGGTGCACGATCTACTGGGCGAGCTGGACAGCCACAGCCGGCACCATGGCCATGAGCATGGGCATGAATATGGGCATGAGCATGAACATGAGCATGAACATGAGCACGACCATGAGCATGGACGTGAGCATGAACAGGACCATGCGCAGGGGCATGAACGGCGGCACGAGCGCGAGCAGGCGGTGGACTTTGACATCCACGTGCACACGCCGGAGCTTTTCTTGTTCGACTACGGCGTGGTGGTGATCTGGGGCATGTCGGAAGTGCAGGAGCAGCGGTTCCTCAAGGAGCTGGCCAAGTTCGAGACGGAGAAGCTGGCGGCGGACGACGTGGAGGCGGAGTTCTTCAACTTTTACTACACGCGCGAGTACCAGGCGCGGATCTACAACGACTTTATTGCGCTGCGCGACAAGAACAACTACATGACGAAGCTGGCCATTTCGCACGCGCTGGCGCAGAGCGTCAAGACGTCGCTGTTCGAGGAGCTGATCGCGTCGACGATTGACACGTGCAAGGACATCCCGGCCCAGATTGCGCTCAACGGCACGATTGCGCTGAGCCGCTCGCAGATCAACATGCAAATCGGCGAGCTCTTCATCCTGCGCATCAACATCCACCTCAACGGCTCCGTGCTCGACACGCCCGAGCTCTTCTGGGTCGAGCCGCAGCTGGAGCCCGTCTACCAGGCCGTGCGCAGCTACCTCGAGATGGACCAGCGCGTCGGGCTGCTCACCCAGCGCCTCGATGTCATTGCCGACCTGCTGGCCGTGCTCAAGGAGCAGCTGAGTCACGGCCACGGCGAGATGCTGGAGTGGATTGGTGAGTTTTTTCGATACCGTGGTCCTGCTGTTAGGCGATTCGTTATGCTAACCATCAGTGATTATTCTTATTGCGGCGGAGATTCTCGTGGCCGCCATCAACATTGTGGTCGACCTGTATGCGGGAGAGTGAGGAGGAAAGAAAGAATACGTGTAGAGTAGGCATTTGAAAGGGACGGGACAGTCGGAAGCACGAGTCAGGCAGAGCGCATACAATCACGAACGTAGCATCAGTGCATTTTTTGCTAGCATTTTCCATGAACGTCCTACAATCTAATTATACAATCCCATGCGTTCCGTGTCCCGACGTGTTCTTCGCCCACGCACCCTAGCCCAGCAAAAAGGAAGAAAAAACAATGAAATAACAATAGACAAACAAAGAGACAGCAGGCATGAGGAAAATCCGACGACGCACAAAAGCACAAAAGGAGGTCCCAAAGCAGAACAGAGAACGAAGACAGCAGAGTGAACTCGCCCCACAAGACCCTCTCATTCCTTGGGTGTCCCCTCTGCGTCGTGGTCGGCCATCTCGGTGTCCTCGTCTTTGGCTGCGTCCGTCTTATCGGCCGCAGCCTCGTCGGTCCCACTCGCTGCAGCGCCGTCTTCGGCGTCTTTGCTAGCAGCAGCAGCAGCGGCCTCCTTTTTAGTGGCCGGCTTGTCCGCCGACTCCTCAGCGGCAGCCTCTTCGGCGACCTCGGCCTCCTCCTCTTCCGCTTCTTCGGCGGCCTCGTCGTCGCCAGCGGCTCCCTCAGCCTCTTCGTTGTCTGCTGGCGGCTGCTCGCTGCTGTGGCCGCCCTTCTTCGCCTTGGCCTTGGCCCGGCTGCTGCCGCCGCGACCCGCTGCACCGCCCTTGGCCGACTTTTTGGCGGCCTTAGCTAGCTCGGCAGCGCGCGTCACAAACTCCTCCTTCTCGCTCGCCGACATCTCTGTCCATCCACGCGCCAGCTCGGCGTCGATGTCGTCGTCGCCGTCCTCGGCTTCGGCATCTGCTTCCGCTTCCGCTTCTGCATCGGCGTCCACCACGGTGTCGTCGGCATCGGCCATGTCGACGTCGCCATCACCGCCGGCCGCCTTCTTGCCACCCTTCTTCTTTGCGCCGGCAGGCTTCTTTTCGGCCAACGCCGGCCGCATCTCGGCGCAGTACAGCTCGAAGCCGTTGCTTGGGCGCTTCGAGGCGGCGTCGCCGTCGGCAGCAGCAGCGCCGCCACCGGCTGCACTCTTCCCCCCCGCCGCCTTGGCGTCCTTGTCCTTGCCGGCCTTGGAGCCGCCACGGCCGCTCTTGGCGGTGCTCTGGCTGGCCGCGGGCTGGGTCTGGGAATCGAGGAAGGCGTCGGAGCTGGGTGACTGGGCGCCCTGGCTCTGGGACGGGGCGCCGGGTTCGTTGGGCTTGTTGTGACCGCGCTTGAGGCGCAGCGGCTTGTCCTTGGGCTGTCGGGAATTAGTAAACGAAGGAGGCAGGTGAGCGTTGACAAAGCCGGGACTGGAAGAAAGACGTACTGTCGGAGGCGGGCTCGGGCTGCCGTCGGAGTCTTCGACGTTGTGGCTGGTGCGCTTGGCTAGCTGCTCGAGCAAAAAGGCGCGCTCGAGGCGCTGTTTTTCGACCTGGCGCTGCAGACGCGCGAGGCGCACGCGGACGGCGTCGTTGGCATCTTCGACTTCGGTCATGCGCTTCTTGAGCAATACGCATTTGCGGCGGTACGCCTCCTCGACGGACGGCGTCAGCGACGGCGCAGTAGAAGCTGTGGGCGAGGAAGAGGCAGTGTTAGCAGCGTCCGACGTAGCCGCGAAAGGCTTGACAACAGGGGTGAAAGCAGAGGGCAGTAGCCCTTACCAGGAGCCATCTTGATGACGACGTGAGCGAGACGAATCACCGATGATGTGAGCGAGATCGACTGCAGAAAGGCAGGTGGCAGGACACGGCGGAGGGCGAACACAAAGAAAAAAGCAGGATGTCGATGGGTGGAGGATGGTCTCGCTCGAGGTGGAAGATTCTCGCAGCGCGAGGCTATTGCATGTTGACAATGGGCCGATGCGTGAGCCCAAACTATCGAGGGATGCAGCCGAAAAAAAGGGTCGTCAGAAACGACAAGCTGTCCAGCGCTGAGCGTTAGCGCGTTAGCGATGCGTGCGCCGTACTCGTTAGAATAGCGAACAGGACTAAGTACGCTATGGAAATACATGCGCAGCGCGACGGCTCCCGGATTAACAATGATGCCTTTCACCGCCTACACTACAGCTGGCAGGCACGGCGCAGCAGCGTATAGGCCCCACCATCCTGTTTCCCCAGGCTTCTGTATTATGTATGTGAAGCTCCAGAACTATTTTTTCGCTTCGACCCCCACCAGACGCCGTTGCCCAGAACTACGACAACGGCTTCGCACCACTACATCAACGCCTCGATTCCGGGTGACAGACACACAGACAGAGCAGCATGTCTCTCACCATACCGAACGCCCCCAACGCGGGCCTGTTCAAGGGCGGCTACAACAAGTAGGTGGCGACTTGGTGAAGCTCAGGGGTAGAATTGAGACGACAAGAAAGGGGGGGAGCGAGGAAAGGAGGAGAAAGGGGAGCAAGGAAAACTAACTCTGATCTACAGCTACGACGCGGAAGATGGCGCTGTGCTGCGCAACATCGACGCCTGCCGGGCGATCTCGTCGACGGTGCAGACGTCGCTCGGCCCGTACGGCCGCAACAAAATAGTGATCAACCACCTGCAGAAGATGATCCTGACCTCGGACGCAGCGACAATTCTGCGCGAGCTAGACGTGGTGCACCCGGCGGCCAAGCTGCTGGTGATGGCCAGCCAGCAGCAGGAGGCCGAGATGGGCGACGCCACGAACCTGGTGATCGTGCTGGCGGGCGAGCTGCTGAAGAAAGCCGAGGACCTGCTGCGGATGGGCCTCAAGACAGCCGACATTGTCACGGGCTACGAGCGGGCGCAAAAGTTTGCGCTGGAGACGCTGGAGGAGCTGACCGTCGACAAGGTCAAGGATGTGCGGTCGCAGGACGAGCTGAGCAAGGCTATCCGCACGGTGGTGGCCAGCAAGCAGAGCGGCAGCGAGGATTTCCTGGCGGACCTCGTGGCCGAGGCCGTGTTGGCCGTGCTGCCCAAGAACCCGGAGCTGTTCAACGTCGACAACATCCGCGTCGTCAAGATCATGGGCGGCAGCCTCGAGCAGAGCCGCGTCGTGCGCGGCATGGTCTTCCCCAAGCCGCCCGACGGCTCCGTCAAGAAGGCGACCAAGGCCAAGGTCGGCGTCTTTACCTGCCCCATCGACATCAGCCAGACCGAGACCAAGGGCACCGTGCTGCTGCACAACGCCAAGGAGATGATGGACTTTACCAAGGGCGAGGAGACCCAGCTCGAGGCCGCCATCAAGGAGCTGCACGACGTCGGCCTGCGCGTCGTCATCGCCGGCTCGACTGTCGGCGAGCTCGCCATGCACTACCTCAATCGCTACGGCATTGTGGTCATCAAGATCCTGAGCAAGTTCGAGGTGCGCCGCATCTGCCGCGTGGTCGGCGCCACCCCGCTCGCCCGCCTCGGCGCCCCCATGCCCGACGAGATGGGCACCATCGACGTCGTCGAGACCCTCGAGGTCGGCGGCGACCGCGTCACCGTCTTCCGCCAGGAGAGCGAGGCCACCCGCACAGCCACCATTGTCCTGCGCGGCGCCACCCAGAACCACCTCGACGACGTCGAGCGCGCTGTCGACGACGGCGTCAACGTCGTCAAGGCCATCACCAAGGACCCCCGCCTCGTCCCCGGCGCCGGCGCCACCGAGATCCAGCTCGTCGAGCGCCTCCAGGCTTTCGGCGAGAAGACGCCCGGCCTGGCCCAGTACGCCATCAAGAAGTACGGCGAGGCCTTCGAGGTCGTCCCCCGCACCCTCGCCGAGAGTGCCGGCCTCGACGCCACCGAGGTCCTCAGTCATCTGTATGCCGCGGCCCACAAGAAGGACGAGTGGACCTACGGCGTGGACGTGGAGGTGAGTTATGCCAACGGCCTTTATGTCCTCTCTTCCTGTTTTGTGTTTCATGGAACTAACGATACAGAACGACGACGGCACTGGCACCCTCGATGCCCAGAGCGAGGGCATCCTCGACCTCCTCGCCAGCAAGAGCTGGGCCATCAAGCTGGCCACCGAGGCTGCGCGGACCGTCCTTTCCGTGGACCAGATCATCGTGGCCCGGCAAGCCGGCGGCCCCAAGCCGCCAGGCCCGAACACGGTATGTTCTTGAATGCCTCCCCTTTCCTATCGCCTGTACTAACAAACTCCAGAACTGGGATGAGGACTAAGCGTGCCGGAGATGGCGGGCGGCGGCAGCGGATCATGAAGACCACAGCATCAAGGCTTGGTCACTTTTGGGGCGGCTGTTCCTGATACCACATTTGGGCCTGTTATTGGCGTCCATTACAGATAGAGGCACGGGAAAAGAGAAAAAACGTGTAGCAATATTTGTTAATATACGAGTGTGTTCCCTATGCTAATTTGAGCAAGATCTAAGTCTACGCTCTCTGCACTCATATGTTGAAAAGCGAGGACTGTGCACAAGTGCATGGACGTCAGCCAAAAGCGTGTGTTTTCTAGGTGACCCCGTGGCATGATGGGAATAAAACACTGGCTATGATCTTCTCTGATCGTCTCACTCAAGCATTTCGCGGGGGGAGGTTAAGTTGAGAGGGGAAGATGTGTGATCGCCACACGTCACAGTCACTTGCTACTAAGAAACGGTAGACACGGCTCTGCCTTTCATATTTTTGCAAGGATCTCTCCTAGTCTCGAAAGGCCAAACGCGAGTACACTGGCTACTATTCCGCTTGCAGGTCGATTCCGCCTTTACACGTCATATTGTTGAATCATCACAGGATTACGAGCGTACAACTGCAGATATAAAAGCGCCTGGAGCATGTGAGTACGCGTTCTGGCAGTTGGACGTTTCAGCTCTGCCCCAGAGTAAAGCGCAGGACGCAATACGAAGACGAAGCTTGTGGCGCCTCGGCTCTAGAAACTAGATAATTGGCTGCCTCCCGGTTCAGCCCCTTCCCCTCCTCCCACTTCCTTCTCTGTCATTCTCTCTTGCTCTCTATCATTCTCTTTTCGCAAGATCCCCAACAAACTAAACAAGCCCAACAAGCCAGAAAAAAACCTTTGTGAAAAAATAGACAGCTGCATACTCCGTACATGCAGAGGTGTGCACAAAAGAAACTAACCTACTCTACTCGTAGACGCATTTCCAAATATGTGGTAGACATGAAACATATCCGTACCGACAGACAGAAGATGTGGACCCATCCACATCGCCGGCGGTGATGCGGACGATACTACCTGCGGGTACGTCTTGCTGTCTGATTTGTTTCTTAACAGTGCTCCTGCTTTGAAACAACGTAGGTAGACGATAGTTGTTTCCCGCCTCTCAGGGCGCGCCAAGAAGAAAAATATTGGTGGAAGGAGTAATAGGGGAGAAAATAACAAAAGCCAAAAAGAAAAGACGGAAAAGAGAGACAAAAAGCAGAAACAAAGAAGAAAGGCGGAAAGGCGAGACAAAAAAGACAAAACAATCCAACGACGCATGTCTTACAACGTGGCGTGCGCTTGTGGAAGATCGTCGCTCTTCTTTTCTTCTGTCAGGCCTCGCCTCGCCATCGATGCCCAACTAACAGGTTCTTACGGTGAGCGGTTATTCCTCTGTATATGCCGTCGGCGAATACAACTCGAACATACATATGAGGCGCCACTCATGCCTCCATTCGCCGTTCACCTTACATCTTGAGTCCACACGACTGCATAAGTGGTTGCACTCCAGACGCATCGCCTATGTATTTGCATCCCAAGGAAAGAAAGAAAAAACGAAAAAGCGAAAAGAAACCAAAATCCCAGCTGTCCATGGCCAACTTTCTTTTGTGTTTCGCTCTCAACTAGCCATGCAGCCAGTGCAAGCGAATGTACATGTGGGCAGCTGATACGACCGATGTACGTCGTATATTTCTGTGCGAGGTCGTTTCAAGAGAAAAGAACGGTGCATGGTTCGCAAGTACGGACTATCACAACTACAGCTGCGACCTACAAGTACATCCTACGACTATGACTAGACGAGCCAAAAAAAGCAAACACAATGCAGCAGCAACAACAATGGCTCGGACTCCCCCCTCTATGTGGATCGTGGTGGCTATCCAAGTGTCTCTCGGAGAGGAGCTCAAAAGAAACGTGAACATCAGCGTATGAAAAAATGGAAGAGAAACAAACAAGACAGAAAATAAAAAAAACCAAATAACAACAAAAACGAGGTGGCCAGAGGATGCTGTCCAATAATAAGCAGCAAAAGAAATATGGCAAGCACAAACAATGGATATCGAGTTCGGTGTCATACACGCTGACGCGGGCACGACGCTTCTATTTCCAGTGGGAAGAAGCAGACGAGGCACGGCCACTGGGGAAGTTGGGCCAAGCCCAATATCTTCTTCTGAGTGACATTGCCGGTGCTAAAAGACGTACGAGTAGTGGATGCTCCAAGTTGTTGCTGGAGGGGCCCGGGCCCGTCTCCTCGCATATATGCGCATGAGGTATTTACGAGACATTTTGGTGGCATTGGATGGCGAGAGTGACGACATTGCTGTCTAAGAAGCGGTCCCTGGCAAAACAAGCCCGCCGCGAGCACATCATGTCTGGCCCGTGAGCCGTCCCCAACGACTACCGTTGTATCTACGAAACCTATCTAGGTCGAGGTGGCATCGCTACAGATGGCGTGTTTGAGGATGATGGCAGTTGGTGGTGGAAAAAAGTAGCAAGGCACCACGAACTGGTCCTGTGGCCATTTCGCACGCACACACAAACGGTATGTGCACATATAGAGTGGGAGACTTGCGGAGTATTCATATCTCTCATGTGCCGCTGATTGTGACCGGAAGGCGTTCCTTGGATCCCCCGACCAACTCGAATAAGCAATGTGGAGGCCCAACGCCATCTTTTCACACCGTCCCATCAGCTTGTCTCAGAGCAACCAGATAACAGGAACCTACTCGAGAAGAAAGGAGGCCCAACCCCTGATCTCCTCTTGTGAGTGGTGCCTTTGGCGAAGGAGCCAAAAAGTGCATCGCCGCGTTGACAACTATTGAACTTGGCGTGGGGGGGAGGAGGCAGGTAGGGAGGAGGAATAGAGATGACTGGCCAGGACCTGTTGTCCTCTGTACTCCGTAGGCATCACGGACTACGATATCGCGAACTAGCTGGCCGACATCCCGCCCTCCCCCCCACCCAACACTGTGGTTCTATTGGCAGGCGACTGAGGGAAAATTCCCAACAAGTGGGCTGTTTTCCCGCTCAATGGGGGCGAGGGCAGCGGCAGGAGGCAAGGGCGGCTGTCGCTTTTGCTGGCCGTCCAGTCTGTGACAGACCTGGAACGGCAGGCAAGCAAAAGTACGGGCGTGCAGTAGCTCATGGCTGGCTGCAGCATTAGTCTCTTGTGTCCTGCAGCGGAAGTCTCGTCTGTACCAGTATGCTACTACATAGTACGGAGGAGTTGTACGACCGAGTATGTAACTATGGTGGTCGTAGCCAAAGACAACAATGGATGAAGAGAGGATTGCTCCATATGCCGCGCGGGGGGGAGGGTTGCCATCTTCAGTGTCTCATTTCTGGTGGCTCCATTATGTATCTCTCACGGAGTGTTTATGTCGTATTTCAAAGGAAGCTACGAAGACGAGAAAAGTACGCCGGACGTGCACACCGTATTTGGTGGAAATGAGCACGAAAGAAAAAAGCAAATGCTGACAGGAACCAGAAACAGACCACCGGAAACGAAACGGTCACCCGGTAGTTGGGAACTAACTGAGAGGGCAATATTTCACAGAGGCTAACAGGACACCACAGACTACCGCTATTGCCAGATGGTTCCCGTAGCGGCTCGTCGCGGTTCGCCAGTAGACTTCTGTGCGGCGAGCTCGTTTAGAGCCTACCTGTACAGCTTTTGGCCTTCTAGATAGAGAGAGATCTACAGCTACCCGAGAGAGAGAGAGGCAAACACACAGAAGAAATGCTAAAGGGGCAAATGGGCCGTGAGCAACGTAGGATCCTATCACTGCACGAGTCGAGAGAACAGGTATAATATGGCCTGATATAGCTGCAGGTCCTGCATGCAATGGCAGTCTGTTCCTGTCCGCTTGTGTCCGGCGCTGTCTGTCCTCACCGTCCGTGGACGTGCGAGCATCCTCTTGGATTCTCCGTACTCGTACGCCGTACTCGCATATTCAGTATTTGTTCCACGGCTACTCGTATGGGGCACCCACCTATATCCGGAAGGGCAGCCGGATGCCTCACCGTTCTTGGACACATCCCCTCTTCTCCGGCAGACCCTAGTTCTTTTCTGCATCCTGTCTCGTACGAGTGACTGTCTTCCCGGTGCCCGTAGTAGCATTACGGAGACAATAGGCAAACCACTGGAGTCTGAATATGGACTCCGTCACGTTGTGCGTAGGCCGGGCCCTGGCCCTAACCTGCGGCCAGGCCTTTCCCCTTGCTGCCTCCCTGCTCCCTTAAACCACACTACAGGTACGGAGTACGCGTGCATCCAGAACTGTATTTTATTGCTGGGCGAACCCCCCGGTCCAGCGGCGGGAACAGCTCATTTACTGATATATGACAGAGGATGGCTTGGCCAGACTGCATCTGGAAACTGCTTCCTCCAAGCTGCTGATCATTGGGCAGTGGCTCTGGAGTTGTCGGTGCGGTCGCTGGCCGTCCTTCTCTTGGATATCTTCACGCTCTTGCGCAAATACAGGAGACGACCGTACTCGTACATTCCAAGGTGGCTTCGCCGTGCCGTCTTTCTCGGCACAGTGCTCATCTCGCCCTCCCCTCTCCTCCTCTTCAGGGGGCAACAAAGGACACAACACAGATCCTCTGGACACTCCGCAGGTGTAAAATGCAACGCTGCAACAGTGGGCCAGCATAATGCCTAGCCTCCATTCCGTTCCTGCGAACACTGCTGAACGGAGTAAGGCTGCACAATTTTTATACTTTGGCATGTCCGTTTATTCAGAGTACTACGGGGGAATACCCCTTTGAGTAGCACCCTAATCCACACCGACTGGGTCTTTTTTATCCCACTATAGGCGGTGCATACGAGTAGGCAGTAGTGTACGAGTACATAGTCGTGTCAACATAGTCGTACGGAGTAGAGAACCCTTCGCTGGCATCCGCATCTGCATGCACACCGAGCACGACTGACAATGTACGCAGTACTCGTACATGGACCTCGCATTCAACTTGGCATTTGGCCTGTGGCTGGACTGCATTCATGCAGGTCTCTGATGCGGGAGGAAATTATTGCCTGCAGTCGTACGCGCATATTTTTGTCCTCCCCCTTGCCAATTGCGATCTGCGATCGACGGATGCAGAGCATGGACAATTCCCCTCAGCTTCTACTCGTAGTTAAGTCGTGCATAGTGCCCTGGCTACAGGCGGGCGGACATGCGTCGAAGGACGGCGGGACTCGCTTAGTCCTATTTTGACTGCTGATCTTCCTTCCGTCATTGCCATTGATCGCCACCCAGACCGACAGAACAAGACAAGCCGTTGGGGTTGCCCCTCCGGCGTGATGTCGGTCCTCGTCCGGCCGCCCAGCCACCCAACGGCAATTGAAAAGACGAGAGCCACGCATTCGTGTCCTCCCGTTGTCCTCCTTGCATTACTGTACGGCTATTGGCATCGCTGTACAAGCAGGGGCTGCTGCTCGTATTTCCTTGAAGCCCTTGGGTTGCGGAGGCCAGCCGAAATGATGTGTGGCGGGTAGGAAGGAGCCGAAGCTCAGACGGGGGTCCGTTTTGCTGCATACGAGTCTCTGTGCGAGTACCGCAAGCTACGAGGTGATTTGCTTTTTCTGCTGCAATGCAAGCAACTACGACGTAGTGTACGAGTACGAGTACGGAGTACGGAGCGCTAGAACCACATTTGGCACTGCCTCCTGGCGAGGACGCTACGGGTGGATGCCATGAAAACTAACTGGTGTCTGCTGGCGCAAAGAAAGGCGCAAACCGGGACCCGGCAGCCATAGCGACCACCCGGACTGCTGGGAGCTTGCCGTTCCCTGTCTGTTGCATTGTTCCTGGGACGTTTCTTGGACGGCTTCCGTATTCCTTGTTTCGTATTTGCTGCCTGTCTACTCCGTATTATGCACCAACCCTGGGCCGTTCTTTTCTTCTTTTCTCCTCCATCATCTTGCTCTCGGCGAACCTGGTGAGCAAGGCCCCGGTCACCGTGGTCGTTTTTCGTTCTTCCCCGACGTTCCATGCGCACACCGTCCCGACAACAACAATAGAAATTCGAATTGGGCTTAATCCAAGGATCCCTAGCCTTATGAACTACGACGTACCTCGTGCAGTGAGACTCAAAATTGCGCTAGCACTAGAGACCCACGGTGGTCTAGCACGGTATTACCCTTTTCCGTCACGGTGCTTCGTATTGGCATGTTTTTGCGGTGCGTTTTTGGAGCTGTGTGTTTTGTGGCATTGTGGCATTGTGGCTGTCTGGCTTTTGAATTTGGGTGCCATTGAGCCGTTGGCCTTCCCGGCATTGGGCTTTCCCACTTCCTAAGGACGTCAATTCCGTCATTCTCGCCTTCTCTCCACACGGAATGCCGTTATTGTGGCCTGTTCTGTGTCGTAGTTGTAGCCCTAAGCGTTCGTAAGACATGTGCTCATAGTCGTAGACCTGAGCTAGTTTATGTCCATAGGATACATACGACGTACGTGGACACAGATATATCCACATACCCATACCTTTATTCATCTCTTTTACCTTCTCGTATGCTCGTACTCCGTACTTGTCAAATATTTGTGGCCTGGGGCCCTGGAGCTTGCATGTCTAGATGTTGCCAAATTTTTACGCACTAACCACTGCGAGTACATTAGAGATCTCTTCTCTCCGTCCAGTCCTATACAAGCATGTAGTCGTCGCCGGCTGGAGCGTTTCTCCTGCTTTCTCCATAGAACAGATTTAGTCGTTCATGATGCACAGGGTTCTACCCATACACATCCTTACGTCTTTATTTTACGATGAGCCGAACTGGGACCAATGAGCGTCCCTAGTCGTGGTTCCCCTTACCGGGGCTCATTTCCTGGGACGCGCCGTCGCCTTCCTATGTACTCAACAAGAAGCTTTTTTCCTTCCCTCTTTGTGCTAACCCGTCACATCTCCGGTTCCGTTTCTCTTCGCAGGTGACGTCCGTAGTTTAGGGCCCCCGTCTTTTCGGCTTTCGTGCATGATTGAAGTAGCTGTACATAACCCTGTGATCACACTAATTTCTTCTCGTAGTCGTAAAATCTTACATTCGTACTCCGTGCTATGCGTATAGACCGTTAGCGGAAGTCTGGGAACCTCTTTTCCCCCCACAACCAACCCAAACTGGCGGAAGCCAATACTTTTTGGCCAAGCAATAGCAGCGGTCCCTGGTCAGCATATTTCCTGCCATGCCCGTAGCTCATCCGAATCTGCCCATAAAATCAATATTTTCCCGAATAGTTTGCCGTTCATTAAAGACCCCCTGGGCGCTCTCGTCATCTCGATGGACACCTGCTTGCTGACGGAGAATGTACGAAGTCTGACTACAGACCAGAAGGTGGTCGTGCAACTTTGCAGCATCCACATACGAGTACTCGTATGCACTGCGTTTTGGCAAATTGGTAAACGAGTGCTGATCACTGCTTCTTCGAGGTGGCTCAGCTCACGGTGAAGGCGCGGCCATGTTGGCTAAGGCCAATGTAGGCAAAGGGCGGCCAAAGGCGGCGGGGATCAAGACCACGTTAATGCAGGGTTTTGGCACCATTTGAGGCCAGATAGAAGGGCATGCGAGGTCTTTCCGGGCCAAGGCCGATACGAGTATAGGCAATGATTGGCCCAGAATTACAGTGCTCGGACAGTTCTAGCGGTCCTTCTTTTGCTAGGCACAACTAGTCGGTGCACCTATATGAGTAAGGGTATTTGTAGTTATGGCTCCGACTAGCATACGACCTACATACGAGTACGACTACTCTCGTATGGCACGAGTAGTGTAGTGTATAGCGCTCCGTACTCCGTCAAGCCACTACACAACACGGCGAAGCCAGAAGAAGAGAAGACGTGCAGTGGCACAGACGTAGGCGCCACGGGGACGCTTACAGAGATGGGAAATCAGAAGCGAGCATGGGAAACCAAAAACGCAGCTCGCTCTTCTTAGTCAGGACATGGCACGTCTGCTCAGAACTGTTTGCTTCCCTTCCACTTTTGTCAGTTGCGTTTCTGATCGACAGCACCCGCGCACTATGTACTCGTATATGACAACCGCCAGACACATTTTGCGGAGTTCGTCGTAAATCGAATCCTGTTTGCCTCTCCCAAAATGCAGTCGTCGCTCGCCCCGGCGCAGCCATTCCTAGAAGAGCTGCCTACAGCGAGGGGGTGGTACTCTATTTGGCCAACGTTGCCGTTGATGTGGAGAGAGCGGCCCTTTTTTACTGGCCATTTTCTGGATGTCCATGTTCCCCCCTCCCTCCAAGGGCGGCCATGGCGGCCATGTCAACACCCGTTCTAGGCGTCTTGCCCGAAGGACAAGTAGATTATTCTGCAGCAGACGGAGCGCATCCCTTTGCACATCTGTACTCCGTATGATCGCGAACCTTGGGCCCCTAATCTTATGCTCCCTAGCCTGCAGTTGCACGAGTAGACGGCCCCTGCAAGCGCTACAGAAAAAACCTGACTGGAAGCTTTATTTTCCTCGTGGCACTTAGTTGGGTACCAATCTAGCTGCTGGGCTACTCCGTATTCCTACGGGGCGTACTATACTATACACGTGAGAAGTCGTCCAAGTGGCAGTATGTATATTCCGTAGACGCATTTCACGGGAAAACCGTATCCTTAGTCTGGCGGAGAGCCCGCTATCAGAAACGGCGGATCCGTTCTCATGCTGCGAGGTCTGGTCCCTGTCATATACGAGGAAGCCAGAGATGGGGAACGGAGATCTTCATGTTTACGTTTGTGTATGTATATATATGCATGTGGTGGCACGTGTGTGCATATACGACTACTCCGTATGCATGTAATGATCAACAGTTCGTTACAGAAAGGGTCTGCCTTGGACTTTATTCGGGAGTATTTCTACGTCGTAATGGAAACAGCGAGTGAAACGTTGTGGATGAGTGTTTGTTCTATGTGTGTACAACTACAACTACGGCGTACGTATTCTCGCATGCGAACAAGGGCTAACCTACTCAACATTCATAACATGGCGATGCATGTACAACTAGATGTGCATAGTTGTACGGAGTTGTATACGAGTATGCATTGTAGGTTGCACTGGTGTCCTGGATCTGGTTGTCTTCGGAGTATGAGTACTCCGTATTCTACGACCAGGGGATTATGTCGTAGCTCTGTAGCACAGCTGTTCGTGGCATAGCAAGCTCATGGTTACCCTTGTCAGGACGAGTACTCCGTAGGCCCCTGGCGTGGAAGGGAAAGGGGGAGGCGAAGGAACCGTTCTCCGTTTTTTATTTTGGCCACAAGAGAAATGGTCTTGGCAACGTCTAATGGCTCGAGAAGTAGGATAACTTCGCATTGGGATCATGACGGCAAGGGAGCACGGAGCAGGTTGCAATCACCGTTTGGCTGTGTTTTCTTTTCCCACCCGGCGTCCGCCTGGCTGGGACCAGAAGGGGTGCTTTGGGTCTGGGCAGCACGCCCTACACACATACTCGTAGTGTATACATATGTACATACGGAGTACTTGTAAGTAACGGAGTATACCGAGTACTCGTATATAAGACGGAGTACTCCGCAGACGATAGTCTGGTTGGCATCGCCATCAGCACGCACGTCGGCAGCATCAACCACAACCGAGCGGTCCCTGGAGATGAGGACGGGGAGATGGGGTGTGGGCTGCCATAATGACGAAATGACGCCCGACGCTTGCTCGGCCATTTTCGCTTGCCCTTGGAAAAAAGAAAATTGGGCGAGGCCGTGCGTGCAGAGGTTCTAGGCCGGCGAGCGCCGATCCCTTCTTGTTTTGAGGAAAACTGGCGAGACGAAGCCGATACGAGAGCGTGTACGTACATACACTACGAGGATGCAGGCATGTCTGTACGGAGAAGCCATCCACGTACGGAATGTTGTGGAAAGAAGACTCGCCAGGGGTTATCTTCGTTTCGCCCAAGCGAGAGCCTGCGGCGAGCCCCGTTATCCACTTGCATACACCTTACCTTTGTAGGAAGAGCCAGGACCTGAGCTGGCTGGGGGAGGTGGAAGGGGAAGGGGGCAAAGAAGGGGACATAATCTTACCAGAATGGAGCACGGGAATCTGGGAAGCCTATACACTAGAGAGCCCACGATGTCTGCCCACCGTGCCCTTTTTCCCCCATGTCATGGACGTGCAGGCATCCCATGTGCGTGCTCGTGGTAGCTGCATAGCACAACATTGGAGTTGTGAAGATCTGGGAGTGGGAATTACCCGTATGTGTCTGCCGCGGATGTTGGTCTTCGAGCCAAGCACCACACAAACCTGGCCGCCGAAATGCTGCTTTTACTACCTCCACGTTGTCTCTAGACACTGTAGCTACAGCAGAGTCCACGAGCCCTTCGCTCCCTTGAAGTCTTCTGGCCCCATCGTTGGGCAGTCCTCGTTTTAGCCCATCCGTCCGGGGGATTCTCCAGCGCCATGTTGCCCCTGTAAATTATTTCGAAGGCGGGCGTTCCCTGTTTAGTCGCTGGCCGTTTGTTAGTTTTCTGGGTGGGAAGCTATGTACGCCGCACATATGTACACTACTAGAGAGTGGCACATGTGTTGGCCTCCTTGTGATTCCGTCGACACATGGGCACTCTGACCCCGGCAAAGAAGAGTCACCGCCCCCAAAACCAGGAGGCGGGGCATTTATGCTGTGAAGGCACAAAGGCACGAAGCCACGAAACACTCGTCGGCACCTGTTGTGGTTGGTAGTATGATGTCCATTTGGCCTACCGAGCATGTCAGGTGGAAGATACTCCGTACATGCATACTCCGTAGATACAAGCTACAGGGACTACTCCGTACAGTACATAGCACATGCGGACTGTTCTGCCTTCACTTTCTCTACTCTTTGACGCCAACAGCTGGATTTCTCGATCGTCCACGGCCGACTTGTTCGTAGCTTCGCTTGGGAGAATGAAACTGGGTGACTTTAGTGCCGAACAATGGCCCCAAAAGCCCCAAACAGAGCTTGAGGGCACCAGTTTGTCTGCATCCGAGCCTTAGCGTGCGTCTGGCGTTCTCATGGGGGTTGGGCGAGCACGCTATGGACAGGTTTGACACTGGGTCTGGTGCCAACAGGAGTGGGGAGCAAGAAGGTTGGCTGTAAGAAGAGGGCGAAGGGGGGGACAGCTGCTGCGAACAACGAGGTACATACACATGTACCCGTCGTTGTGCTCTTAGTCTGAGGTGCTAAGGTGGCAGCGGGGCCTCGGCGTGATAGGAAAGGGGCAGCAGCCAGAAGCCCCGCCATCGGCATCCCAGGCGATACATGCGCTAGCAAGCGCTGTAGAGTGCGCTTCCAGGGCGTTGAACGAGGCATACGGAGGATGTACTTGTACATCGCTCGATACCAGGTACAAAAGAAACATCAGGCCTGCATCCACCGCCGTGCAGCCACATGCACCAGGAACCACTTCTGCTGCTGCGCAGCTGTTGACAAGCGGCAGGTCAGCAAAAAAGTACGGAATGTGCAGTATCCCAGCCCTGGTCCCGGCCAACCCTGTCCATCTCCGCTTCGCTTCGTGAAAACGGAGGATGCTGAGTGGTCTAGGACTGACGTCGGAGGCAGCGTGACGGAGACGTTACGGTGAGTTATACATATGTACAATACATCCAGATTCTCCGTACGGAGTACCACAACTACACCTCATGAGTGCTGTTCTAGAGTGTCTCTGTTTGCTTTTTCCATGCAGTAGAACGGGAGCAAATGAGTGTCCGGCCGAAAAAGGAACAAGACAGTGACACCGCGAGGCAACCCCGACACGGCCAGCAGAAGAAGAAACGAAAGCAAGACCCGGTGCGTGTGTCTGCCGTCTCTGGCGGCCATTTAAGCCTGGCCGCTGCCTCTTTTCCCGATCCCATTTTCGCGCAACTGTGTCTTCACCTTTATCTCGCCGCCCTGCTCAACACCCGGCCCAGAAAGGAAGCCACACGCCAACGAAACGGCACCAAGGAAGGCGCCACCGACCGACAACACACCAGCCCACCGTCCGTCGCAAAACCTACCGTCCAACGGCCTGCCCCAGGCACCCGCCGAATACCATTGGCCAATCCGTTTTGTTCCTTGCCTTCATTTTTGGCTACCCTGCAAGTTAGTCCGCTCCCCTTGCTGCTAGTCACTGAACGGAGTATTTTTTTCTCGTGTGTGGATTGGTCGAACCTACTCGTTCCTGCCTGTCTGTCTGTCCTGCTTGACCTGGCCTCCTCCTCTCTTTCCCTCTCTTCCTCTCCCATTCACCCCTTTTTCCACCTTCGGCAACGGAAGTAGCTTGCTTAGTACTCTGTCGCGACAATTTTGAGACCTCACGTTTTGCCTCCTCTTCTTCTCCTCTTCTCTTCCCTCTTTTTTTGTCTTTCTGTTCGCCAGCGTCCCGTTTCTGCTCGTCCCTTTTTTCTGGGCGCGCTTGTTCTGACCCGTGTGCCGCTCACACACGCCGCACACGAACGCCGTCGTTGGATGTGCCCGAGCTAACAACGACTGCCAAAAAAGGGCCATTGCGTATCATTGCCATTGTACGCCGCAAAGCGCACAAAATTCAAAGCATCCGTCCATCCTGCCGTTGCGGCCCAATTGGCGGTTCCTGGAAACTGGCCAGCTTTTCCACCCGGCAGCGCATTCCTATCTGCCGCATTTGTCGAGGTAAGACGGCCTCTGTGCTGCTCGTCTTGCGGCGCCATTCACCACCCCGCGTTGCCTTTTTTTCTCTCCCGCTTCAAGCTTGCCTCCTCTGTCCTTCGCTGCCCTTGACTTGCCTGCCTCACTCCCTCTTTGCGTCGACGACACGGCACCGCTTTGGCGCACGACCGCTGCACATGCGCGCACGAACACCCTCTTCCTCTGCGCTCGCCGGCCTCGTCTCTCCGCATGTTGTGTTTTCCTACTCTTTGCTCTCCCAGGCGGCCATATTTGCCCTTTTTGCTGTCCCATAGAATTGCTTGTCCTGGTACTTACAATCGTCCCGTCCTCTAGACACTTACACAACCTCTTCAGCCTCTTTCTCTTGTCTTTGCTTCCCCGCGAAACCGATCACCTCTGACACAAGGAGCTTGTCTGGGACGCCTGTCTGGGAACAGCCTGTATCCGAAATACAGACTCGTGAGCAGCAAATACACCAAACAACCAACACAGCACGTACAGCACACAGCACACAGCACACAGCACACAACCAGTCCTCTCTCCTTCTACCTGTCGTAGCGACAAAGGCAATGCGCCGCAAGCTGCCTTCTTTTGCTCCACACACCCCGGTATTATCGCCACGCCTCCTCTGAAACACTGCTCTACACTCCTGCTGCGGCAAGAAAGAGAGAGAGCGCCAGACAGAGAAAGAGAGGCATTCTTCGAGTCTAGACCGGCTATATTCCCTACCATCCCCATTTCCCTGCGCGTTGGCGACATTCGTTCACGGAGCTCACCGCCAAGGATATCCGCATCATTCCATTTTTTGATTCTCGTTCTCCGCTCGACGCGGGAAACCGAACTGTCTTGCCACCTTGACAAGTCTGAATAATTCCGACCTCCTGGTCAGCTAGTGGGGTTCTGGTCTTCGACTGCGCTCTGATAGTCTTGTCTCTCGCGGCTGCATGCGCTATCCTTGCTAGTTAACGCATGCTCACCCGCACGACCATACGCTCATAAATTAGTGATCTTCCGAACGTTGCTTCTGCCAGTCTCCATATACGACAACCCACTCTCCTTGCCCCCTGACTTTACCAACTACAACGTCTTATTGGCGAAAGAACCTCTCGAGGCACATACGCGAACATACATCACTTTTCTCTTTCACCTCGTGCTCGATATTGCCTTCCGCTAAGACCCTCCTCCATTCTTTTGGGTCTTCATCTTTCGCTTGACCCCCCGCTGTAACAGTACCCTGTCCCCTTTATCATCTCTCCTTCTGTTCCCCTACGTTCAACTTTGAACGAGCCAAAGGCACACCTACGCCATAACACAACTACACTACACACTCCCACATGTTTCTGCGATCCCACGCCAAGTCGAACGGTCAACACAGGGAAAAACGGGGCAAAGGAACAACCCCCCCATCATCAGGATTACAAGAGCTCGGATTACTTCCGCCTCAATTATCGCAGACTGGTTGGAGTGGAGATCCTGTGCGCCCAATCTACTCGAGTGGCGGTCAGTCATATAGACCGTATACACCTTCCACCTATCCGGAGAAGTGTAGGTTGGCTTAATTTCGTTTGTGTATGGGGATCCTCATAGAAGAGGCTGGGGGAAACCGGGTTGGCATCGTCTACTAACATCGAGTGCAGACACGTCCATTTCCGGAGGAAGTATACGGCCGCCGTCACATCGGTCTTCGGCCTCTACCAGCTCGGCCCATTTTCGAGACCCCTTGGGGCGGTTTAACCCCAACATGAACTCCGACCGAAGCCGCTCCCGGCGGGAGCGCACCTTTGTTGGCAGCGAATGTGCAGTGTGCGAGGAGCCCCTGGAACACACTCTCCGGGGCGAGCGTATTTTGCAGTTCCAGTGCACCCATGTGTCGCACGAGGCCTGCTTCTACGAATTTATGCGTGAGATGGATGCACAGTATTGTCCTACCTGCAATGCGCCGCTTCATCTCGATACCAGCCGTGGCGGTAATGTTCTTGATATTGGTGAGGATGAGCACCGTCTCCTTGTTTCTTAGACTGAACTCCTTCGGCCTGTGTCGCTAACCCCCGCTTTTTGGCGTCTTCGCAGAAAAAATCAGCAACATGGTGAGATCCGTGTCTGTCAGCGACACTCGATCGGCTGGCACACACACTCCAACGCCAGGATGGGATGAACAGACCACTCGGCCGCCAAGTCGCGGCTCCAACCAACGGCCAAGTGCGGTCATGAGCACCGGCAGTGGTGGCATGAGCACAGCCGCCCACAACCAGACTCGTGATAGCTCTGCCAGAGGGAGTTACCGCGATGCCCGCGATAGCCGTGATAGTCGTGATGCTCGTGATTCCCGTGATGCTCGCGACGCTCGCGATGCTCGTGATGCTCGAGATGCTCGCGACGCTCGCGACGCTCGTGACGCTCGTGACGCTCGCGATAGTCGTGATGCTCGCGATGGGCGTGACTCAGTGCCTAATGATCGCTATGCGGCCCCCTCGCGGCATGCCCGGAGCGACAGCGAGGCAACTGGTGTTGCTTCGTCTGGCGGTTATCCAGAAACCACTCAGAGTGGTGGCCCGCGGCGGGCTCATGATTATGACGTCCAGGCCATGGAAACGACATTGGCCAGCCCGCGTACTGTGTCCCGCAACCCCATTCCGGCTCCGATGGTCACAGTGCGCTCTGAATTCCCCACCATCAACCGCTCTCGCCAGCAACAGACTCTTACCTGCTTGATCACGGTCGAAGTCTCTGACAGCAAATGGCGTCCTGATCCGGAGGACCTGCAAGCGAACGCGGCCAATGGCCCACCATCGATTCTGCCACCCGTGCCGAGGGGACAAGCGGCGGAAGATCAGTTTGCTCGCCCCCCATCGCCAGCGCGCAGCAGCGCGCCGCGCTTCTACCCCTATGAGTCGCCCGAGGTTCTGGAGGAGATGACGGAGAACCTGCGCAGCCGTGTGGACAACTGGCATGGACTGGACTTTTCCCGCTTCGGCAAGCTGCGTCTGTATGGGACACTTCGTGTTGGCAAGGACAAGGTGTCTTGGCAGGAGCTGGAGTGCTTTCTCTTTGCCGAGATGCTGATCTGTGTCAAGGAGAAGAAGAATGCTGCCGCTATTGCTGCCGCCTTGTCTGGGAGCGTCAATTCTCTCCAGGAGACGCAGCACCAGCAGTGGGAACATGCCAACATCAGAGCCAACAGTGCAGCCCTGCGCAAGACTACCCGCTGCACCCTCAAGGGCTCCATTTTGATCAAGAAACACCTAATGGAAGTGACGGAAACGGGCTTGGTCGACGAGAACATTCTCACGCTGAGCCTGTCCGTATCTGAGCTTCCTCAGTTCCATCTGCGCTTTGACAACCGCAACCAGCTCAAGCTGTGGCAACAGGCTCTGCACGACCTCAACGCTATTGAGACGTCGCCCGTCCGCAGCCCGGAGTATGACCGTGGCGAGTTTTCTGAGCCGGACGAGGACGACTGGCAGCAGCAGCAGCGCACGCCTGGAAGCGCCCGGCCACAACGGGTCTCTTCCGTGGCCTCTTCATGGGGGGGCAACAAGTCCGTCACCACTGCGCCTACCGAGTACACGAACTACACTAAGAGCCCCAACATGCCGGTGCCTCTAAATACGATCCACGTGCCGATCGACGTTGTGGTTGTGGTGCCCATCTCTTCGTCCATGCAGGGCGTCAAGATCAACCTGGTGCGCGATGCTCTGCGCTTCATGGTACACACCCTAGGCGACCGGGACCGCATGGGTCTGGTCACTTTCGGCTCAGGCGGCGGCGGCGTTCCCGTTGTGGGCATGACCACCAAGTCATGGTCTGGCTGGAGCGGCATTCTCTCCTCGATCAAGCCTGTCGGTCAGAAGAGCCACAGAGCCGACGTCGTTGAGGGGGCCAACGTGGCCATGGATCTTCTGATGCAGCGCAAATACAACAACCCCATCGCCACGATCATGCTCATCAGCGATGCGTCAACTTCAGATGCCGACAGTGTTGATTTTGTTGTCTCCCGCGCTGAAGCGGCCAAGTAAGCAACTCCTGTTCCATTCTACATCACATTTTCACATTGGCTAACCGCTGTGCAGAATCACTATCCATTCGTTTGGCCTCGGCATGACCCACAAGCCTGACACCATGATCGAGCTATCCACGCGTACCAAAGCATCGTACACCTACGTCAAGGACTGGATGATGCTGCGGGAGTGTCTTGCTGGCTGCTTGGGTTCTATGCAGACCCTCTCGCACCAGAATGTGAAGCTCAAGCTCAAGCTGCCCGAGGGTTCGCCCGCCAAGTTCCACAAGATCAGTGGCGCATTGCAGATCACCAAGAGAGCCACGGGTCGTGACGCAGAGGCATCTCTGGGTGACCTGCGCTTTGGCGACAAGCGTGACATTCTGGTTCAGCTGGTGATTCTACCGGACAACTCTTCACAAGAGCAGCTACCCCAGGATCCGTGGGAGACCATTGTGTCTGGATTGGAAGCCCTTGGCGGACCTGTGGACCAGGACGAACCCCGGACTCTATCCGTGGAAGAGGTTCCATTAATCCAGGCCGATCTGAACTGGGGCGATGTCTTGCGCGACGGCACTGTCGTTCACATGCCTCGCCCTTCGCTCCTTGCTATCACGATGCTGCCAGCCACCAACCAACACAAGACACGGTCGTGGCAGAACTCGCCGCCAATTCCACCACACCCAAGCATTGTCCAGCGTCGCATGGAGCTATTGACATCCGACATGCTCACTCGTGCGTTGACTCTGGTCAGCCGCGGTCAGCACGAACGAGCCCACACGCTCCTCAACGAGACTCGGTCCATCCTCAAGGGCCTCGGAAAGGGTGGCCTGCCACCTGTACCCCCGCTGCCAATTCCTGGAAAGAGTGGGAGCACGCCGTCGCATTCCGTGCCGTCTACTCCTCACCCGGGTAACGAAGGATCCCCGACCATGGCTTTGGGTACGCCAGACCGAAAGCACACGCCGTCGCCAACAGCATCCGCCATGTCCGCTGTCACCGCCGGCTTCCCTCCACCGGGTGGACCGCTTCCGCGTAGCCGTTCCAATGACGGTCTCAGCATGGGAATGAGCCTGGGCATGGGCACTGCCGCTGGCATTGATGCGAAGACCGTGGCTGCTCTGGATGCTGAGTTGGAAGCCAGTCTAGAGTGGATCAACCACCCGGCCGTCTTTGGACGTGACAGCAGGAAGGCTGTTCTCCAGGCAATTGGTGTGATCAGCTCCCAGCGTGCTTTCACGTTCCGTACGCCGATTGAGGGCCTGTGGGCAGGTCGCGTCACTGGTGTCAAGCGCCTGACGGAAAAGAGCCGCGAGTGGCGCGAGGAGGGTGGCGGCGAAGGCGGCATCATGGAGGAGGCATAGACAGCTGTCTTGCTCCCAACCCAGTGCTCGACAAGAAGCCAGCCCGAGAATGGCTACGATTAATTGCATTTTCAGGGAGGTGAATGTCTTCTGGCGCCTGCTTTGGGCCGGTGACGTTTATCTTCTATGATGGAATGAAAAAAACAAAACAAAACAGGTGATAGGCCACCACGCCCTACATCTCACGCCCAGGGAACCTCTAGGTTCACTGTTACGCGCCCTAGTCTCTCATTTACGACACCTCATTCTCCTTTTATTGTTCTCCTTCTAGCGAAAAAGCGCATCTACTTTCCTATGTTCTTTATATATATTTCTTGGTGATTGGCGGCGGATGTTTGACAAGATACCAGGCAAATGCTTACAGCCCCCATGCTTATTTATTTTGTTTCGTTTTTGTCTTTCCTTTTTTGGAGATGTCCTGTATTTGAATACTTCCTGTAAAGTCTTGCGGAAATTGTTTGATGTTACGATAAGTACTCATCAACCTGAGGGCTGCCATGTTATGTATGGACTTGTTTGTTTTCTGTGGCTTTATGTACGCTGATAGGGGGGAAGAATTGTAAGATGTCTCTACTGAATAGAGAGGCACACCTATATAGAAATGCCAACATATCACTACCTCTCACTAGCCATCCCAAGTTTTCATAATTGCCCAATGACCACAGAAACAGTGCCACTGTAGCATATTGGGTCGTACCTTGTTGGCCTACATGATGCTGTGCTTACCTTGGTGTAGGATGCCCTAGCAAGGCTTTGTTCCTTCTCGTCCGATGAACACTACAGGCGATGTGTGCGGCTTCGCAGTGGACAGCAGCCATGACGGTACCACTCCGGTCATGGCCTATGATGACGGGCCGTCATTCGTCCCATGCAGTTAAAACAAAGCCAACCCCACGGTTGACAGTCGGCGATCGTGGAATCTACAGATGTCGATAATGTGCAAACGCGATGACAGTGCTTGGCACGAAAGTGGCCGGTAGTTCCTTGGCCTGCACACGGAATAGATATGACATATGTTTTTTGAACCTGCTACCAAGATGCTATTCCCGCTGCCAGATACTGCAACCCAAGGGAGGGGCAACCAGTGAACTCCGTCACTGTGTACGGAACCGAGTGGATAATGGTTTGATAGGTGGAGGTGAGAGAACATGTATCGTCCTATGTTTTATCGCTGGGTTTTATCTATAGTACATACATGACAGCCACAAAATGCACCCCGTACGCCAAAGAGCAAGTTCGTCAAAGAGGTTGGAAAAACAGAAAAACTCGCTCCTCGCTTGGGGTAGTCCACTGTTTTGCTCTCGGTGCGCTAAAGTGTTAGGGGCCGTTAGCTGGCGTCCCTCCCCATGTGCTTCCGCACCGTAGTTCAGTAGGAGAGAAGTGTCGTTAGCTGGTGTCTCGCCGCAGGACCACAGTGGCATTCCACTGTAAGTCCAGCGCAAGGGCGCTGTAGTTGGGGACTTGTACAGAAGGGATGCGAGCGTTATCAGTTTTATCAGATCATCTCCAGCCAATCAGAGCCGACGCTGCCGGGCCCAAGCCTCCGCTATTCTCTTTACCCATCTCTGGCGCGCGCCGCAGACGCTAATTTGCCCATAGTGTCCCACGAGGAGGCACTGTCTTTAGAGGACGTATTTACGATGTATGTTACCCACTCAACATGAGTGCACTAAGAAACAGCCAAGTTTTTCCACCCATTCCACCATTCCACTCACTAACGGGGCCTGTCGTCACATCGCCCGCTCACTGTGAGAGCGCGACGGTTCAGTGAAATGAGGAGGGGACCAGGCCTGTGCAGAGCGGGTGAGCGTGCGCCGGTTCGGGCAGCTGCGGGAAGAGGGACAAAAAGGGGGGTTCGTTTTACGGAGTACAGCAGCCTGTTTTTCTTTCCCATGCAAAAGGCAGTTGGCGGCCGAAGGTGGACTATAAAGATGGCCTTTCCTTTGCGCCGAGAAAAGAGCTCGTATATCCGTGTATTGGCTAAGAATGCAGTCTCCCGTGCTGCGTATTTTAATGGGCACAGTTTGAGACAGAGCTCGTGGCTGTTACGTGAATGTACTGTATCTTACTCTGTACGAGTACTCCGTGCATACGAGTAGTTACGAGCGCTCCTCGCGTTTAACGGCAGCTGACAGGCGGTCAAACAGCCCCTCATATTGGCACTGTAAGAAATACGAGCACGCGAACTGAACAGGCTTCCGTCGGGTGCAAGCGCACCAAGTGAAATGTGTTTAGGCCTTTTCTGGAAGGAGCTGTGTCCGGAGTAAAAAGCAGGCGGCGATGGTTTTGTCAGCTGATGTGACCCTGCGCGGTTCTCAGCGAAAGGACGGGGCAACTATAGAGCACGAACATCTACAGCGTGCTGTCTGCCACAGACAGCTGCTCGTACATGGTAGCTGCTTGCCATATGCGCCGCTTGTTCACACCGACTCCGATGACTCCCACACACCCTTTTATCTCCTTTCGCGGTCTCACACCAAAATCGCCGCCTCTCGCTCGCACAAGCCGCCTTTCCTTTCTGGCCGGGTCCCGGCTTACTTCCCACCCCTTGTCCCTTTTTGTGGCTCTTCTTTTCCGACCATCCCACGCACATCGCAAGCCAGCAAACGCACGCATCCCACGCGCTGCTGTGGGAACAAGCCTGCAATAATCTCGTTCTTACTCACTGGCGGGCCGCCTAGGCAAGCTGTAGTTACTGTTGGAGCCGCGGTGACTGCTGCCTTGACTGGGGTGGCTTTTGGGGCAGAGTCGTATTTCTAGACGACTATAGCTCACTGAAGAGAGCTGAGGCACAACAGCAAGCTGTTTCGTGTCTTTTTCCTCTTTATTTCTGTGTTCTCATTTATCACATATTACAAGAGTGTCTGCCTTCCTATTCCTTCTGCCCACTCTCTTTGTTACTTTTTCCTTCTTCATCGTCGGTTTTGTCCTCTCTCTCTCTCTCTCTTATTTCCCTCTTCTCCCCATCTTCCTCCAACCGGTATTATTCCTATACCCGCATCACTTTGCGTGTCCCATGACGCCGCAACCTCTCGCTTCGACACTCGGGATCATTTCCCCAACCACTCGGGGCTGGTCCTTGAGCTCGATATTTCCACATTTTCTCGCTGCGTCTTAGTCGACCCTCATCGCCGACTGTCCTTCTCGCCTTTCTCGCCGTCTCTCTATTTCTCGGCCTCCATGGCGCCAGATCCTAATCCTGCTGCCGACGACGGCCCCGATTTCACGCACAACAGCGACTCCTTCGACAGATTCGCCGACGACAGCTCGAGGCTGCTGCCAGCAACCATCAGCGACAGCGAAGGCACCCTCACGCCTTCGCTCAGCAGCCGGCCTCGGACCTATGGCACTATAGCCAGCACGCCCTCTAGCGCTGTTCCACCCTTTGCGTCTCGCACTGTGCACGATACCGACGCCGTCGCCACTGCTGGTACTGAGGCCGACGTTGACGCCGCCTCCGACACGGCCTCCGACGCGGAGAGCATACCCACACACGCCATGGCGTCCCACCGGTCGCTTCTCATAGTGGCCTATGCCGGCCTGCTGCTGCTGGCCTTCACCACGTCCCTCGAAGCTCAGGTCACCGGGCCTCTTGCTGCCTATGCAGTCAGCTCTTTCGACAAACACGCTCTCCTATCCACGGTCTTCGTGGTGCAAAACGTTGTCAATGGTGCGTGGTTTGCCAAGCTCACTTAGTATATGATAGTGTCTACTTGGATGTACGGATGTGTTCTAATGCTTGCTTTCGCTTCTAGCTGTCATCAAACCCCCGATGGCCAAGATGGCCGAAGTCTTTGGCCGCCTCGGCACCTTTAGCCTTTCCGTGGTCTTTTGCATCACGGGCTACATCCAAATGGCTGCTGCCCAGGACGTCCGCGTCTTTGCGAGCGCCCAGATCCTCTACTCCGCCGGCGTCACCGGTCTACAGGTCCTGCAGCAGATCCTGGTGGCCGACACCAGCGATCTCCGCCATCGCGCCCTGCTTTCCGCCCTTCCCGACACCCCCTTTCTCGTGACGATCTGGATCGGGCCCGCTATCTCGGCGGCCATTCTCCGCGACCACTCGTGGCGTCTGGGCTATGCCATGTGGGCATTTATCCTCCCCATCGCCTTTTCGCCCTTGGCCTTCTCGCTCTTCCTCAACGCCTACCAGGTCCGCCATCGCCGCAACCGTCGCAGCTGCATCGGTCTGTCGACGCCCAAGGCCGGCGACGAGGAGCATTCGGGCCCTTCAGGCTATTCCGGCCGTTCAGACCACCCAACCCTCCCACCATCCAGCGGGCCTCAGGCACTGCCCTTCTTCCGCAATGCCGCCGAGTCTGTGCGCCTGCTCCTCATCGATCTTGACGCTGTTGGCATTCTCCTGCTGAGTGCCGCCCTCGGCCTGATCCTGCTGCCGCTGAGCCTGTCGTCGTCGGTGAAGAATGGCTGGGGCAACCCGGCCATCCCCGGGTCCATCGTGGCCGGCCTGCTGATTCTTGTCTTCGCCTTCCCGGCCTGGGAAGCCCGGCCGCATCTGGCGCCACACCCGCTGATTCCGCCAGCTCTGCTGCAGTCCCGGACGTTTGTGGCTGGCTGCGGCGTGCCCTTCTTCTTCTTTGCCGTCTTCTACCTCTCCGTACAGCCATACTTTTACTCGTACCTGCAGGTCGCCCACAACCAGTCGGTCACGAGTGCCGGCCGCATCACGCAGATCTTCTCGTTTGCCTCGACCATCTCGGCCGTCGCCGCCTCGCTGGCCATCCGCCATTACCGCCGCTATAAGATCTTTGTCGTCTCCGGCGCCACCATCTTCTTCATCGGCATCGCCCTCATGCTGCTCTACCGCACTGCCGACGCCGGCACCGCCCGCCTCGTCGCCACCCAGCTCTTTGTCGGCCACGGCGCCGGCCTCATGAGCGTGCCCACCCAGCTTGGCATCCAAGCCAGCGTCTCCAACAAGCCCCATCTCGTCGGCGCCGCCACCGCCGTCTACCTGACCATGGGCGAGGCGGGCGGTGCCGTGGGAGCTGCGATTTCCGGGGCTATCTGGGCGCGTTTGATGCCGGCCAAGCTCGAGGCCTACCTGCCCGAGTCGGCACGTGCCGATGCGCCCGCCATTTTTGCCCGGCTCTCCACGGCCCTATCCTATCCCTGGGGCTCCCCCGAGCGCGACGCCATCAACCGGGCGTACCAGGAAACCCTGACGGCCATGCTCTACGTGGCGCTGCTCCTCTGCTTTCCTGTCCTCGTCCTGACGTCGATGATGCACGACTACCGCCTCGACGGCGGCAGCACGGCCAAGCCGACGTCGGGCGAGCACGAGCAGGCCCACGACGACGAGGAGCACGAAGCGATGCTGTACGGCGATGAACTGGCTCGGTCTGGATCGACGTCGGCGTCGGCTTCCGCTTCGTCGTCGGCAGCCACTGCCCAGGACAGCCACGACGGTGCCGGCATCACCAACCGAAATGTCCACGTCTTCACCGTCAACGAGTTCAACGGCACGGCGGCAGTGGGCGAGCGGGTCATTGTGCTGCCGAAAACGAGCGACGTGTGAGACGTGCATGTTTCGCACTTGACGAGATTTACGATAAAGCGACTTGGGATTTGGTGTTTTGATTAGCGAAGCCGGCCTTGTTATATACTTCCCCCTAGATATTGCAAACATTACTACATGGGATCTGGATGGCTATGTGTTTCTGATTCGGTCTTCTTTGGCAGTGGCCTGCCTTTGGTTTGTTTCTTGATTATTTTGGTTTTCTTTTTGTTGTACATTGAATATCCAAACTCCCTGTGAGATACAGCAAGGAGAGAAAAAGAGCCCAGCGCTGCATAGCCTGTACTAGGAAAGACATCCGGTTGTACAATAAGATCATCATAAAAATCGGATTACAAGGCTATCCGTTGTACTATCAACTCTGTAGTCTTCACAATTCGGCCGAGAATATCAACGACATTCGGGAAATGTCACAGATGACACGATAATCGCTATTTTTTTGGCGAGAGCCCAAGTCGAAATTCCAAGTTTTTGATGAGGCTGATTCGGGCTGCTTCGGAGAACCTCCAATATTCACTAAGCCACACTCATCGGCCCCAATACGACGTGATGTTCCAAGAAGCCATTGGCCACAGCCTCAAAACACGTGATTACAAGGCAACCCACGTCAACCTTGCTGGTTTCCATTGCTCGGCAGATTATAAGAACTGTCGTAGATGCCTAAAGAGTGTCCCGTTTGTCTCATTACATCCAAATCTTTTTAGCTCTTCTTCCATGTCTTTGTACTTTCTAGGCAAATAAAGACAAAATGGACGCGGCAAC
This sequence comes from Graphilbum fragrans, assembly GCA_001513895.1. Lineage (NCBI taxonomy): Eukaryota > Fungi > Ascomycota > Sordariomycetes > Ophiostomatales > Ophiostomataceae > Graphilbum > Graphilbum fragrans. The sequence goes on from LLKO01000001.1 coordinate 2,405,511, forward strand.
GATAGCCGGCATCATTTCTGCTATCGTCGCGGTGTTGACCGCTCCTTACGCAATCTATCAGCTCTACTCCCAAGCCTCCAAAAAGACAACAAAGATGCTACTGCCACTAGAAGGACCTGAATCGTGCGTTGAGGCCGTGATGGGACCCTGGCACATGACAGTCCGCAGGATATACCACTGGCGTCGACGGCGCTACGTCACTTTTTTCAGGACCCCATACATCTTCGTCGTCCACGATGCGACAAAACGGCCGCTCCCCCCAAACACAACTTTCATAGATGGAAGCGATATCAGTTACCGCCTCACGCGGACTCCCCAGCCACACTCTTGGACCACTCGATTCAAGGATGTAGAATCCTGTACCTCAGCGGAACGTCTCCACCACCCCTCTAAAGACAGGGCAACATGGGTTCCACTACTTATCCTTTTGCAGGATATGGAGAATGGAAGCTCAAGCCGGATAGCTACCAGACACGAAACGAAGAACCTGACTGCTGCCTCCGTCGGACACACCACGGCTAGCGGTATGTCAGTAGCGTTGATAGAACGCAAATACTCTTGGGATTTGATGCCTGCAGTCGGAAAGCCGTACGGCACATCCACTCTGTCCGACATCATTTAAATAGCAGCTATGCTAGGGATCCATTGGATAACCTTTGAGTACGAAAACCAAAAGTTTAGGGCTGTGGGGAACGGAATCGAAGTTGATGGCTACCGAAACGACGACATTGGCCTATGCTTCAAGTTTCATCAGTTCGGCGAGTCTATATTCAAAGACAACAGGATCATTCCGCACCATTCTGTATCGCTCCTCTGCTTTGGCTTCTCTGAAACTATTTTTACGCCTCGCGCACGTGAACGGAAACTCCGTAATGCCATACTGACAGAGGACCCTGGAAGACACATTCCTGATATGTTGTGCTTTGCCAACATTCATCAAACTGTCAAGACCATTGCTTCCCTTGGAGTGCCGTCTGAATATTTGAGTATATATTCGAATCCGGCAAAATTCAAAAAATTGACCGAAGGCTTTGTTTTTCCCTTCCAATTTGTGCTCCTAGGCATGCTTGCGCCGGTAGCTCGTCAACTAGGATCACCTCTACGGTTTCTTCCCAATCCAACTCCACACCGATGGCTCCGCCACACCTTCTCTATACACGATATCCTATGGAAATTCTGCGATGATTTACATGACGAGCGGCATTCAGGGTTGAAAACTGCACACCCAATGATATTCGCGCCTGGTGGGCCCTTTGACGCCGTTCGGCACCTACTGTATGTAGATGCTAAAGTCTACAATCCCCCCCCACACCCTTCGGGCCCTATGGTTGGATCGCTATGGTCAGACGATCCAAAATGCAACAGTGACTACGCAAGCGCTCTTTATTATGTTCTCGAGGCAGCAGATCGAGTTCTTTTGGAGGACGCAAAGGAAGAAAATATCTTAAAGGTCCTGGAAGCGTACTTCGAAGATATGGAAAACAGACGAGGTTATTCTTATACCTTTGAGAATATGTTTCTTTTATATAGAGTTGTTAGTTTCCGTCACCCCGTCGTTTCATCTGCACTCCAGCTAAGATGGGAGGAATTCTCATCAGGTTCAACAACAAACGATTACTCTGAATATCAAGATCTCAACACTATGGATAATGCTACGATATGGTACTGGCTTGTTCTTCGAATGCTGTGTTGGCTACAGTTTCATGATTTTCACGAGAACGACATGATGCTTATAAGGCCTGCCTTTAGCAACAGCCCTTTACCTGTATTTATTTTATGAGACGAACGGGACATTCAACTTTGCTGCCACTCCGGAGACTGGAGTTGCTCTCGATTGATGTGGCTAAGAGATATCTGGTTGGGGACTTGCTGGGAAAATATCTGCGATCTAAGCTTTGTATGAATGAGTCTTGGATTAATTTCTCCTCGTATGGCCTTTGTAGGATGGAATGTGAATTTTTGTTTAAAGGGACACTATTTCCCATCACTTTGTAGCGATGCCTATTAAGAATGAGAAACGATGAATTGAAGTAATATCTAAAATGGGAATTTAATAGCTTCGTTATCTGTAGACTAGAACGTATGAAATTAAGCACACTTGTTTGTTAACAAATGCCTCCCAGCTCTAGAGCTATTGAAGTAGCGCCCCCGCATATATGTCTACTACTATAACCGTATGCCACTTCGTTCAGAACGGTAAACTCAACATGATTTTGAACTCTCATAGTACATTTGGGGTTGAAGGGCTTGTCTTACGCTGTCTTGTGACGAGTGCCATTTATTCAAACTAAGGTATTGCTATAGCTCAAGGCACACAGATCGCAATCGGTGTACCTCAAGTCAAAACAACTTGATATTAAATATGCCAAAGGAGCCTCTTTGCTTCTTAATATCCTCCGTTCAATCAGTCTCTCGCCGTTTTCATCACATTTCCTATCACAATTTTCTAGAGGCGTGTACGAAGCCAGAGCGTGCGAGACCTGAAGTACCACAACAAGTGTTTTAGAACTACTGACACGCAAATTTGTAAATTTCCTCACGCTAAATATTGCTTTTATTATAGGTGTGAGGGCATAAGCCTACATGCCGACAGGATATAGCGTGCATAGACGTAATCTTTGCTCCAGGGGGGTGCTTTAATTCAGTTTAAGTCACGTCCAGAGGGCCACACAGTACCGAATATTGAATACAAGAAGGCCCCGGTCACAAACCTACTGTTCAACTTCATCCAGCCTTTACTCAGGCTTCTATGATCTCCCTTTGATTCGACTTCTAGTTACCAGTAGCAGGATGCTGATACCCGATGTCAGGAAAGTCTGAAAAATTGACAAGGTGCTAGAAATGCATCTGTAAAACACGTTCAGCTTCTGCTATTCACAATGGACTATTTTGTTTTTTCATGTGAAACTGTGAACTGGCTTAAATTCCCTTACTAAGTACGCCTTGGTTCTCTAGAATGCTAATCAAAATCATCAATAGAAAGAACATTGCCACCTAATAGATATGAGTTGAATATTTGAAAAAAAGCCGTTGGCAATATATTACCTTGGGTGCCCCTTGAGCCAAGGTACCCAAGAAATCAATACAGCCGCTGGAAATGCTTTCACGAGGCAGTTTTATCTTTTTCTTTTTTGGCTTGGCTTGATAGTTTGAATATACGCATCGTATCAATATATGCCGTGAACAGGTCTCTCTAGCCTTTGATACAGGCCTATATATACAGAGACCTTAAACTACGAAATTCAAGCGTTGCCAATAATCGGGAGCATCTGTTCCAGAACTTCACCGTCAGCGAATATGAACAGTGGTCATATAATCGTATAAAGAGCTATTATTTTTCTCTTCTTCAGGCTGATGCTAGAATAGGCATGACCATATGAGGAATTATGGAACAGCGCCACTTATAGATGCAAAGTTCATCCGACGCTTTTCTCTAAGGGGGAGTGTACAGATAATATCTGCTAGTGTCTGCTTTGCTTCATTCATCCGGTATTTTTTTTATGCCCGCTACCTGGCTTTACGGTATTTCTCCGGATCGTTAACAGGAATTATACCCTGATACGTGGCAAACCTCATCTTGCCTCTGTGACCAGTTACTTAGAAAGAGTGAGTGGAATAATATTAATGAGAAAGGATAATAGCATAGTGCTACAGTCAACCGAAACGTGTCACGAGCTCCGAAAACACAGCTCAAAAAATGGAACCGGATGCAGGTGATATCACACAGGTACATGTGGCCAGTTATACCCCTGGGTAATAGGAGTAACAAAAGCCGATGATCTGTATATAATCAAATAATGGGTATGGGGCATAGAATAACAATGCATGGGCAAGAACATTCACGATAATTTTGGAAGGGTTCCGAGAGACAAAGTGTACAAAACGACCCTCAAAACTGTCGGCTTGATCCGAGGTGAGACACCACTGATACCATCACCGAAAGCCGAGCTTTTAAAATTTGCCATTTATGACCTAAGCCAGTTTGGTATTTTCACGTTCGAGAAATATCTGTTCGCGAGGCCCCTCACCGTACTCTGATTTTTGATAGGCGAGAGTTTATGAAGAGGCTCACATCTCTCGAACCGCCCAAGCGTTCTTGTAGCTAATCTCTGTTTTTGCTGTGAGAGGTGCAAAAAAAGACTCCGATATAAGAAACCGTTTCGCTTCCCGCCTCGTCCTTCCGTGCGTTCTTCCCGGCTATGTAATCACATGGGAGTATGCGGCTTCAATACATTTGTTGGTCTCGCATCGTTCCATATGTTGTTTCATGCAAACCAGGCATCTAGCAATATATAGAATAACGAAACACTAACGGGAAGAGGGCAAAGACACGGGCCATCTCTTATTTTGTGTATCCTTTGTGTCTGGGCACTTGCGTCCGTCGTGTTGATTCCCGGATGAAGCGAGAGCCGGGCATCAGGCTGCAGTGGTTGGAAATAAGGGTCCTACCATAGTCTTGTCTTTTATTCTGTGCCGTCCGACCCTGTGAAAAAGGAGGGCGACTGAAAAAGCAAATTCAAGAAACGCCACGCCTTCCAAGGCGGCTTCGATTTCTGCCACGCGTGTGGGCGGAGGGCAGAGGAAACAATGCCAGAAGATAATAACGCTCGGTGTAGAGTACAGCATCATCATAAAACAAAACTTCAGTCTTGCTTCTACTAGTTTTTTTTCTGCTTCTGTCTTTTTGGTCTTTGCACGGATGCGTCTTTTGTCGGGTGCACACATAGTCACTCCTGTCACAAATGATTAATAGCTGAATTTACGGGATGGATATTATCTCACATCCCGCTTCCTCGGAAATGTCACCCATAAGACAAGGCAAAACGGGCCAAGGCTCCCCGGCATTGTAATCGCTAGCCTCTCTTTTTCCTCGTGCAAATAAGCTAGACAGCTTCCTTACTTTCAAACGCAAGAAGCATTTTTACCCAGGAAGTAGAGGAGAGAGAACCTTTGCAAGGTTGGAACCTGCTGTGAGCAAAAAAAGAACACTTTAACCGCCCTACTTAGAGCGGCAGACTCTCCGGGAAAAGATCCGTAGGTACAATCTTCAATAAGCTGGCCAGGGACTGGGGGCAGAAGAAGTGCATCATTCCGTAAGTCGAGGAGGAAGAGGCACTGCCATGTGCGTAAAATGCCATGCCATATGCGAGAAATCTAGTATATGCAATCTAACTTCCCCAACACAATCAAGTTCACAGAAATGGAGCGCAAATAGAAAGATCTGTACCACTAGGCATGGTGAAAAAAACAGAAGACATGCACCAGTCATTGGTGGTGTTGTACTTACGCACTAGATACCAGAATGCCGTAGTCGAATCAAGGGAAAAGGCGTAGATTTGCAGAATAGTACAAAAGGTATTGTTGTCGAGTAAATAATGGTGAATGAGCGGTGTAGTACCTGAGGGCACGTATCAGCGCGGGTCTCCGAGTTTCTGCGGCGTAATCGAGCGTGGTAACGTTGCAAGTCGATGAGTTCCTGAGACCGGATACATAAGGCATGCTATATGCCCTTTTTTATTTATTTATTTCTGTTGTTGAATTTTTCCAGGCGGCTGGAATTTAATATGTTCGGTTCCCGGTTAGTGACTTATTACCATGTCAAGAACAATACCACAAACAAATGGAACAAGACACTAAAGAGACGGCAACGGTAGTGGACAAGAGCAAATAAAATAAAGCAACGGCAAGCAAAAATAAAACGAATAAAATAAGAACCGGTTGCAGAGCGGGAGAATAAAGTGTTGTATAATAGTACCCCTGGCTAAGGTGTGGTAGGAGGGAAAGCATACAAAATACGAACCCAATAATTTATCATGTCAGGTACTCGCCTAATGGGATGGGGTGTCTTCTATATAATTGAGTAAGGCATCATTGACTTAATGAAGCTCTTTTGGCTTTCCAGGAAATCGGTCGAAGTCCAAATTGCTCGCGACTCAGATTAACGAGCAGACCGCCTTCGTCTGTCTCCATAGACAGATGCCTCCAAATAACCCGATATGAAGCCGAAATTGCAAGTCTTCAGGGACGATCAAGTAAGGGTTTTCTTGATCGAGAACTAGAGCGAAAGGTAAAGGAGGCAGAAGAAATTAAGAATGCGAAGGGACTCCCAGTGTCATACACCTTCTGCACCTTAGAACTGCGGGTAGGGGGAACAAAAATGGTTAGGCGCTCCATATATTACCCGGATTTGTGTAGGGAAGCGACATGCAGAGTAAGTTTCTTTTGAGGAATCTGGCCTTACCAGGCCTTGGAGGGTGGCAAAGGAAACAGCAAAAGAGATCGGCTCTGAATAGGATGTCGCAGACCGTGAGGAACGGTGCCATATGGCATCGAGGGCCAGCTGTATGTCGTCAGAGTGCCAAGGCAGATTGATCGAGGCTATCATAGAGATATTGGATGAAAGCTGAAGTGCGTGATATGCAGACAATCCAGTGCAACGGTCGGTTTTATGAGACGACAAAAGGGACAATTTCATCCGGACTCTTGCCTATTAATCTGACCATTTCTTCTCCGACCAAGGGTAGTACGCCATAATTTCGTGCCTGAGACACACAATTATAAGGACGGCGGACGTGCAAGGGATCTCTAAGGCAGTATCCATTTGGACAGACGACCCGATCCATAAAGGACTACGGAATGGATATGGAATGATGAAAAGTAGCGTGCCTATAAAGAATGGCAATGTGCTGCTCGTCAAATTAGGCAGGGCATCAAACAACCTATCTTGGTTTCCCATCTGAACAATTTGTACTTTCCCCCGCGAGGGTTGGTCTTTAATGACTGTACGCAATGCCGGATGGCAGACCTTGGATTCTGTGGTTACCTTGATCTAGGTCGAAAACAATGGAACGAGAGCCGTTCCGTGGACTGAACAGATCTGATGATGGCACTCTTGAAAGGTTGATGTGCACGATGGCGGATGGAAGCCTTCGAGAAGGTCCTTCGCTGAAGATTAGCCGCGTAGATGGATATTGTGGCTGAAGGTGGAAAGCAGAAGAAAAGAAAGAACGAGAGCGCTCATGAGTATTAGGGCTACCGCAGAAGAGGTTAAACGGAAGAAGAGGAACTTGGGATATCAAAAGCGAAGGCCAAGGCTGGTTTGAGGTGACATTAGCCGTCGTTTCATGTTCGGCAGCCGCCGCGTTTGCTCAGCGCACGGTGTGATAATCGCCCTAAATGCCGTGTCACGCGCTATTGGTTGAAAATCAGTGAGCCTGTTGACCAAAAGCAATTGAAGATCACTGCTGAAAGAAAGGGTATACTGCTTGCCGTTTCATCCCATCGTCTTTGCGATCGCCCATGCTGATATCTAGCGTCACCCTATTTTTTGCAGACCCTGGATGCACTTTTTGTCTCTTCCTGTACGTAGATACAGCCGGGCCAAAGACCAGAGGAATGAAAATATGGACAAGCCCACTGGCTTGGATACGCTCATTCTTTCGTCTTCGTCCGGCTGTCAATCATTACCATAGATTCTAGGTGGCGGCTCTGTTCCTTTCTTGAAAGATATTCGTCCGGTCTCGTAGAATGGCAGTTTGGATCGGATTGTGCTCAATCCGGGGTAAAAGTGGTTAGACATAGACGGGAATCCGTAAGTCTGGCGAGAATGAACACAATTTCCAGTACCTTGCCCATACGACACCACAAGGGTCGCCGTTGATCCGGACCTACTAACTGACCTCGTAACGGTTCCCTTGCTTCTAAATATCTAGTTGTAATATTAGTTGGTAAGAGATCCACAAAAAGAGAGTACCAGAGTGGGAAAACTTCTCTGGCTCACAATGGATGGCTCATAGAGTATTCTTCGTGATGTTGCTATTTGCAAATTCCATATTCTCGAATGAACAGTCGTACTTCGCTGCTCACAGCAGCTACAACGCACGGGGTTGCAGCAAGTGAGACGGTAGATAAGGAAAGAAAACTTTCACTTCCTTGATACTATCTTGTTGGTCTTACTCAATTCAGTCTGTATACACACCTAAGTTGTGCCGCAGTCGATGTACGCCGCCTGCTCTGCCGGCAGATAGGGCCACATGAAACAGGACCGACTTTGCATTGGTTGGTTGTCGATTGTGTTTCGTCTTCGAACCTCACTAGTAGCGCTTCCTCTATTTCGACGCGAAGGATAAAGCAGTGTAGGATACGTCTGTTTTGCCGCCTCTAATCAGACCATTCATAGAATAGCTCCGTGTGTTGACCGAAGCTCTGTATGGAGTCATATCCGGCGCTCATGTTACATCAATATGTTATCGTTGGCTCGGCTAGACTTATGGTCCGGAAGAGTTGAGGCGATGGGAACTCTTGTCTTGTGGTGCGGGACTTCCTTGCTGTACGAAGGTGTTCCAGGCACTCGGGTGAATAGCCCCACGTAGCCATTCGCCACTGTGACTGTCTTTCTTCTGGTCACCAGATTTAGAAGTAGACCATACGAGCACATGTTTCAGTGGCCTAGGGCGTTATTTTCCACCATATTAGCGAAAGAAGAGCTGCTTGTTGCCTTGGACCAATGCTGAGATATGCAGACATTAGGCTAGAGGGAGGTGGAGGTTGTGCTAGATGCAGACTTGCAGTGCACAACTCCGGAACAATGAAATCTAACGCTTCGAGAAACATACGCACAAGTTGTATAAAGCAACGGTATAAGGCATCTCAAAATACACTGGAGGCTGTACGGAGTACACGAAGAGATACGATCACACGCATAGACAGCAACCACACATAGAAAACCTGATTCCCGGAAGCCGGTGCAGCGTTCCGAACTCCATCGTCCACACCTGAAAGCAGAAGGATGCCACACCACTATAGTAGTTGTCCCAATGCATGAAATGGGTGCAGGGCCTTTTTTGGAGGATCAAAAGAGAAGGCGACGTGCATATGTCGTACATTGATAATGTTGTGTACCGAGGTCGAAGCCACCAAAGTAGGGCAAAATCAAAAACTGGTGGGAGCAGTGACGATGTCTGTGGATATCACTTGTAGGAAGATGGGTCCGTGGCTGTCGTTTTGGTCCCTTCGGCTGTTCTATGGCACCATTCGTGGTGCTTCGTGCTCTGGGCAACCTCCGGTAACGCCCTCAAAAATTGCCTGTGCCACCGGCATGACCAAAAGCCCAACAGTCCCAACAGACGCACAAGCGTGCATGGATGTTTGCTGTGGAGGCTCTCAGAATGGACTGTTGCGTATGCGTGCATGTGTACGGAGCCGTTGTTCTCACACTATGCATGCAGCAGTTGTTCTCACACTATGCATGCAGCAATTGTTCTCACACTATGCATGCAGCAGTTGGGCAAGTGGCCTTGGCGAAGTCGTGGCCGGGAATTGTGGCATGGTGCTTAGGCAAAGAGGCGGTATGTATGTATGTGGTAGTATCTTGTAGTATACGACTGGTGCCTTTCCCAATTTCTCCGCTATGTTTCTTTTTCTGAGATGCAGTGGCCGAGTGCTTCTATTTGGAAGCCACCGCTTTCAAGGATTGTCCCAATGCTAACTCTGTCGGAGAACAACATGTGCGTATCTCATACATACGATGTTGGCATTGGTGTCGTGTCGCTCCAGTTAATGACTACTGAAAAGCTTCTTGTAAAGCTCCCTGTTCGGAAGCTCTTTGTATTCCTCACCCCGCTTCGTAGAGACGCGTACAACATAGCAGGAAAATACGACGCACAGACGAGGGTAGGCTTGATAATGATGAACGGTTGGAAGGAGGGCAATACTCGGACGTGGCTAGGTGCACATGGCTATCCTGGTTTAAGCCGCCTTTACTAATATTCCGAGCACCTCATAGTTCAGGATATGTACGGAGTCGAGCGCTGTTTTTCGGGACCGTTGGCACAACATTGATGGTTCTGGACGGACGAGTGCTCGGTCCCATTTGGTCTTTAGCTTCTTGATATATAGTTGCATTCTATTCCGTTGCACATCTGTCCTTTTGTGTCGTTCGTTACGACGTTGAAGCCAATTTCCTGGTTTATGCAAGAATAAGTCGGGATGTACAGAGCAAAAGCCTCATGAACAGCACTTTCGTGATCAGTGTGTCTTAGTGACTTACACCAGCAGTCACCCCGTAGACCCCATTGAAATAGCGCTGGGCGGGGAAGGGGAACTGCCGTAGTGAGGTTAAAAACAGAGCCGTTGAGGGCACTAGGACGGCCATCCCCGCTAGCTACTGTTGCTAGTTTACAACGGACGCGGCCCAAGGCCCAGGCGCCAGCGGTCTACACTATGACCTGCAGGAGCAGGTGGAGTGTAGTTGTACGTATCTTGCAAAGTTACGACGATATCGTTAGAGTTACAGTGCACCCGTCCCTAGCAACACACTCTGCTGGCCTCGGTGCTTACGCTTTGTCTGAAGGCTCTGCCGTTCTGTCAGAGCCACGGCATCACTGACTACCTTTGATGCAGCATGAGAATTCGCGCAGACAGGGATCAGCCAGCGAGAAACGGAGCGAAGGCGTTGGAAAACCAAGGACGCCCAGCATTGTAATCGCAAGCACGGTGCCTCTGCATGAGGGGAACTGCGCTTCTGCTAGGATTTTCCGGTGGCCTCTGTGCCTCTCTGTCGCATATTTAGGAGGAAGAAGCGCCGAGACGTGCTGAAAATAGCATAGAGTAAACAGCACGCAGGAAAAACAGAAGCTGCCGTGAACCTTCGGTCGGCCTCTCTTTGCCCGTCTCTCACTCTTTCTAGGTAGGATCCCGATGAGCGTAGAAAAACCGTCGGACCCGTAAAGAGCTGAACTGCCCTTCCATCTCCTCTAAGCAAGGGATTTGCAGTTGTGCTTGGCCATGGCGGACATGCTGGTCCGCTGTTCTTGGCCAGATTAGGTGGCCAATAATCTCTTGGGCAACAAACAGGCGAGGGGCAAGAAGACCTCCGTCATAGGGCCACGGGCCATGTTGTATACGAGTACGAGTATTGCAGGGGTTTGGTTCGCGTCCTCTCAGCTCAGCTCATGCACACCTTCCTGGAGGGTGCCTGTTTGATTTCTCTCTGCTGCACAATGGGAAACCCGGAATTAGGGTTGCATTTGGCCAGAAAGAGCTCAATCAATTTAAATACGGAGGGAAGAGGTAGGCATGAAAGGGGGCAGAAGAAGGGAATAGAAGGGAGCGGGGGAGGGAAGCAGGGAAAAGACAAGAGGACCACCACCCTTATTGTCGACGTGCCGTGTTCAAAGGCGGCAGCCAGCGGCACTCCGTAAATATACAACTCTTATGCAGGGTGCGAGTACTCGTACGTACCTTTGCGCCACTCCCGGTTAGTGACGGGAGCAATAAACACGGATGACGAAAAGGAACACGAAAAGATGGCTCAAAACAGAGGACCAGCGAGGAGCGCACTGGACCACAACATGACGGCGCAGGTAGTACTCCATACGAGCACCCATGCAAACAGGGTCGCGCGCGGTACTATTTTTCCTCCTTCACAAAAGGCTAAGCACCAGCGACGAGTGTGCCATCCATGGTACGGCTGTGCGCTGCTTGGCCGCTCTAACCAGGAATTTGCATGTCGGCTGTGTTCAGACCCTCTCTGGGGGAAGGGTCTCGTGGAGAAGGATGCTCCGCAAAACAAGACGCGAGGGCCTCTGCCGGTTTCGTGGTAGCGTCCAGGGATCCTACTCTGTCTGCTCTGCAGTTGGCGCATCTTGCTCTCTACAGCCGCAGGCATCGCGTCGAGGTGCTGCGACTCCAGAGCACTCGCCCGCTTCTCTGTTCGCCGTTGTCCGCCATCGGCTTGACCGGTCGGCTGCGCCGTCTCCCGAATCCGTAGTCTCCGTGCTGCGCACGCGAAGGGGCAACGTTCAGCTCGTCTGGGGACGCCAGCGCTATATAGCTGTGAGAAGACACCCCGAGCCCGCGGAGACGCGACATCCAAGCTAGCGATGGGCTGAATGCTGACTGGACGAGCTGTGGTTGGCGCGACCTCTCTATCGGCGATGTCTGCCACTCCAGTCTCTTCTGCTCGCCACGCCCACACTAACTGCATCAAGCAGAGCTCGAGCTTCTGTTTGGGCGGTGCGAGGTGGTGTCCGGGTGCTGGGGAAGCCAGTTCCGAAAGCCATACCTTTCACGGAAGCAAGCAAGCGCGCCTCTCAGCTGGCCGAGCAGCCTGCCGTACACTACTGGTGACGGGACGCACTGTTTTTTTTGTTGGCCACATGCGATTTGCCTTCATACCGCGGCACCTACGAGACGCGTCCACGTATTATTTCCATTTTACATTTAAGCTCTGCGGTGCAGGCTGCATGAATGCGGTTGGGTCGGCTGCGCTGTCGTCTCGTCACCGAGAATGGGTGGCGCGTACCGTAAGCAACAAGTACACCGTATGTACATCCGTACAGCAACGAGTAGTCCCGAACGGGGTAGGGAAACGAAAGGTCTCGGTGCAGCAGGGGTATTATTTCAGTACAAAATACAAGTCATGAAGTTCTCAAGCACGTGGGGGCTGCGTAATGAGATACATCGCATTTCCCTTGCGTGCTTGGGCGAAACGACAAGGGCCGAAGGCAGCTATGTACGAGTGGCTACGATAGGTACTCCGTATCTCACATGCTATTAATCGTAGACATGCTTGTACGGCGTACTCGTACTCACAGGCGGATGAGAAAAAGGAACAACGAGTAGCGGTGAGTGCATCCCCTCCCTTACGGAATGAACACTCCCTCGGCTGAGCTGTTCTGCCACCACTGTTCCCACTGTTCCTCTTCCCTCTTGGCTGCAGCCGGGTCGGTTTCGAACACTGCTAGGTTCAACAGTTGGGAGTTGGGATCGGCCGTCCTCCCCATTCTTGGTCAGGACGTGATCAGGTCTCATTCGTCTTTCTTCTGGTGGAAGAATTATGAGGAGAGGGGGGAGGAAGAAGGACGAAGAGGGACGAAGAGGGATCCTTCTGTCGGCCCCGTGTCTGTTGTTCTTTTGTTCGTCTCGTCCCCAGGATTTTCGCATGGTTGCTTGATGTGCTCCCCAGAAACACACATCCTCCATCATCTTCGTCTGGAGAGTAAAGCCGACAGGGGTAAGGAAAAAGGTACAACAAAACTACAAAATTGCGAGCAGGAGGCTCACAGCTGATCACGGAGAAGGGACCAAGGCCATAACGGCACGGCTAATTAATGAGCGCAAGTGACTGCATGTGCGAGATGGTACACATAGCTAGGTGGCTGGACATGGCTGTTGTTGGCAGGAAGTCCTCGAACGGGGCTGTCTTACAAAACGAGAGAAGAGCTTATGCGTTGAAGCAGCCGGAAGGGAGACCCAGACAGGCGGCCTCGTACATGCATGTACTCGTACGTTGTCCTGTGAGACACCGGAACACTCGACAAATAGTGCCGTGTGCACGTAGAGCAAGAGTATGTAGCAGAGAGATGTGACTACAGAGAGCTTCAAACCAGGTCACTGGGCGCTAACTGTCTCGGAGCACTGTGTCGCTATCGGGCGCCTCTGCACTGAGACAGCGCCAGCCTGGCCGTGGAGAGTTCCCGGACATACCGTGCACGTTATTTGCGCACTGTCTACATTGTCCCATTGTGCACCATTGTGCACCGCTTCCCCGGCACCCAACGCTGTCCAATAGCTGGAGGCACAGTCGCCAGAGAGGGCCCTGCTCTTCTTCTGTACGTCGAATGGTTTGCCTGTACCGGTGGTTGACCATCTGCGGTTCCCTGGGGGGAGGGAGGAGAAGTATCACCCGCCTTCGCTTCCCCCGCCGCTCTTGTAGTCTTTTCCCTTTGGCGATAGTCTGGTTCTTTTTCTTGTTCTATGCTGGCTCGGTGGTGGTTGCATGATTCTTCGCTTTTTGCTTTTTTCCTTTTGCCTTGTTCCCTTTTTTGTTCTCGTCTGCTGTTCCGGAGATCTCTGCCCGCTGTTGCGCCTTTCTTGCGCATCTTGCCCTCTCTTCATCTCTGTTCCCTGTCGTATACGCATGCGACCTATATCTGCTTCCCTGTTCGCGTCGTCTCGTTTTTTCCGTTGTCTCTTCTTTCATCCCTGCTCCCGGTCCTGTGTTTCTCACTGTGGCCGCCTTTCCAGCTTCTTCGGCGTCTTTCACGAGCTCGCTCTTCATTCCACCCCCTGCTTTTGCCTATTCCACCCGTCGCTTCCTCTCCGAGCAGTTGTCCGCGTCACCCGACTGCTTTTTCTTATTCTCATTCCTCCAGAATATGTACCATACCTGTGTGCATACTTCGTATCTGAAGAGCTGACGGCGACTCGGAACATAACCGTCAAAGCCACTCCATGGTCCCTACACGGTGGCTTATCATACTGTTAGCCTATTGACGCCAGTCCCGTCCAGCGTCCAGTTCCAGTCTTCGGTGCTTTTGGTCCTTTGTGGCCCCGTACTGTGCTCCTTACATATGTCCATGGCCGACGGAGTACTCCGTACGACCAGAGGAATGCCACCTCTGCCGCTTATTGTGCGAGACGACCCCCACCGCCTTTTTGGTGTGTCTAATGCCGTTTTGGTTCCTGCCCAACGGAGAGTTGGAGAGAGAGAGAAAGAAGCAGAGGAACAGCCTGAGAAGAGCATTTTGATCAGCGCTTGCCTAGCGCTGGCTGTAATTCCCAGCCGGCCATTTCGCCTGCGCCCTTGCCGAGCCCTGCCCGTCTTCCAGGAAGAAGACCTGTGCCCATATGCACCTTGTTCAGACTGTCCCAGTGGCGGTTTCTTTCCATCTGCCAGGATCGAGCCGTTTCTTGGAACCCATTCGTGTGTGAAGCCCAGTCGCCGTCTCTCTTCGTCCACACTGATGCACTTGCCTCTGTTTTCTCTCTAATTCAATCTGATCTATGAGACCTCTCGCTTCACAGTGGCCCCTGTGCTTTGTTGCTTTTGATCCAGCAGTCAAGTCCTGGCCAGCCTGTCTCCTACCGCCATTTCAGCTCCCTCTGTTCTATTCCTTAGTCAATATACGGGCTTCTCTGGCCCTCTATTCCGCTTCTGTGCTTTGCTCCACCCTCTCTTCCCTGCATCCTTCTATCCTGTATCCCTCCGTTTTTACTCTGTTTCTGTCCCTCTATTTTTGTGGTCTGTTAATGGTTTAGCCAGCTCTGTGCATTACCTCACACCTCTCAATACGTCTCTTAGCAGCACGCCTCAAAGTACCACACCCCCCTTCTTCTTGCTCCTCCACCCCCGATTCACACACTTTGGTGCCTTTAATATACCCCTCCCCCCTGGTCCTTCTGATTATATGCCGGGTGTCCGCCATATACAGCACTACATTCACGCACAGCAGCATCTCTACCCAGCGACAAAACACATAGATATGCCGGCTCCTGGCCATTTGTCCTCCAGTTCTGTTCCCTGACACGGCCATAGGAACTAGGAGCATCTCAGACCATTTCTTTCGTTTATTGCTTTTTCTTCTTGTCCCCAGGACTCGGTGTTCCTCGTCACTCTTTTCCTTTGCCTAACTTCTGCCAACGTTGTTGCTCGTTCTCGGTTTCTTTCTGCTACTGCCTGCTATCATCTCACCAGCTTTGGACACCAGCTCGCTTGCAGTAGAACTAGCAAAATACCTCAGACCACCCAAACTACGGCGCCGCCTTGTCTTGCTTCTGCATGTGAGGTGCAACCTTTGTGGCACCTTCAAGCCATTCATTTTTTAATTCTCTTTCTTGACTTTTTTATACCTTTGGCTCCTTCGTGCTGCGTTTTCCGGTCTGCATGCTGCACTGCGTACTGGAAGCCTAATGCCCTTTTGTCCTATTCGTCCGACTTGTTCTCTCAAGCCAAAAGGTCGCCAGCCTTAAAACTTGTCTGCAGCCGACGTGCAGTTGGCCCGTACAGTTACTACAGTCGCCATCCGCCTGTCTCATCGCATTTAATACCAGCCCCGACTGCGCAGCTGCACCAGCTGCACCAGACTCTATTGCTTTTAGGCCCGCATACGCTGCCCCTGTTCTGTTCTCGTCCGCTTCTCGGGTCTCTCCGTCCAGCGTCATCCTCGACGACAACGGCAGGAGATTGTTTTGTTCTCGTCGTTTTCGTTCTCGGCTGCTCTTAAGGGCGTCTGACTTGTCTCTGGCCAAGCGATTTGTCCAATCACCTTGCCTACTCGCCTCGGAAAGCTCTCGCGATCCAGCCGTCCATCCGCCCAGACCCGGTTCTCTTGCTGCTTCCTTATTCTTTCGGTAATTCGAGGACGTCTCCCTGGAGGATATATAGGCAGTACGTTGCTGGCAGTAGACGCTGCAAATGCTGATCAGTCTTACTGCCGGGCAAAAACGGTCTCCGAGAAACGCTGCATTCCACCCCAACTACCACCCATCCCTTTGGACTTTCTTTTTCTTGTGTCCTCTCTCGGCTTGACCGCCTGTCCCTGCCCCCCGGTTTCTGTGCCCTCCGACACCGTACTGAACGCCAATATCCGTATAGACGTACTCGTAAATACGTCTATATAGATACATATATACATTCACGCATATATATACCTATCTCCGTCTCCCCTACACCTCCTTCGACCTTCCCCCCCGACCCGACTGCTCTTCCTCTCCATGTCTACAGCCGTCGAGTTCGCTCCGCATAGCTTTGGGCTTTCCATAGGTGTTAATATGGCGCCTCCTCACCACAGCTGGAGCCCCGACCACTACCCGGCTCGCCAACCACCTGCCGGCAGCTATTTTCCGCCTCAGGAAAGCAGCCCGGCTTCGCAGCCGCGCGAGCTCATCAACCTGCCGGGACCAGCAAGTCTGTTTTCGGCGGCGGCAGCCACCGCGGCTGCATCTTCGTCGTCGCCTCCGGCCTCTTCGTCGCCTCACAGCAGTGCCAGCGCTCTGCCGCCATCTGGCAGCAGCCGGGACACATCCTTCTACCCAACCGGCCGGACATCCTCCTATTATGTCGGAAGCGGTGTGGCGGGCGACTATGCTACCCCGTCACCCGTTGGACAAACACCGCCGCAGCTGCCAGCACCAAATCTAGATGTCCATGGCCACCCAGGACCGTTGGGCCTGCGGTCTTCGCGCGGCCCAGACTCCAGATTGTCTCCAACCCAGTCTCCTGTATCCAGCGTCCGCTCCGATGACTTGGACGGCCGTTTCCAGCAGCAGACTCTCCATGCTCAGCCGTCCAGCCACCACCACCACCAATCTCATCTGCCTGCCACTCCACGCTACAGCAGCCTGGAACCGCCATCCACGGCCTATCAACTTTCTCGCTCACAGCAGCAACAACAGCAGCCGTCGCTGCCGCCTTTGCATCTACCGCCAACGTCATCTCCAGATATGACTGCCGCACCACCTGTCTATCCCGCACATGGCAGTCGGCCGCATGCCGGCTATACCCCAATGCCAGCTGCCACTCACTATCATCCAGGTAGCCCTACGGCTGGAGGTCGTCTCCATGCAGCTTCAACATCGCCCCGCTCTGAGGCCAAGCAGATGTCTATCACGAATCTGCTTAGCGAGGAAGCAGGAGAAGCGGCAGTTTCTGGGGAAGCGGATACAGCCGCCTCCGCCCCCCCTCTCCTTCTCCGGCGCTCCAGCCCGTCACCGCCGTTCCATGGATACCACACTGCCCAGCCTCCACTGCATCCTCCCTATGCACCGGTGCCTCCCCATGGTATGCACAGTGGCCACTATGCGGCGCCGCCACCTCCGCATGCTGCTCTTTACCACCACCACGCGGGCCATCCGGGGGCAGTGCCACCAGCAGGCGTGGTAGCAGCTTCAGCTCCAGCTCCAGATCCAGCTCCCATGCTCAGCCCGTCGCAAACATCTGCATCGGCGTCGGTGACAGCAGCACCGCTGATCCCGTCAAAGTACCGGATCCATGTTCGGCAGCAGCCGGTGGCAGCTCGGTCGTGTGGGTTTGGCGAGCGTGATCGGCGAGTGATCGATCCGCCGCCCATTGTGCAGTTGACCATTGACGATTCCGAGGCGACGCAGGAGGAGATCAGCACTCTGCTGCGGTGCCAATTTGCTGTGGTGCACTGCTCGATCTGGGACGAGACGGGTGAGCATGACAACTCGGCCATGCCGGAAGACTACCGGCAGCAACGGCGACTGATGGGCACCCTTGTGTCGTCGCCGTTTGTCGGGCAGGACGAGAACGGCGAGGAGGGCTGCTTCTTCTGCTTCCCGGACTTGTCGTGCCGCACGCCGGGCTCGTTCCGGCTCAAGTTCAAGCTGGTGATCCTGGATCCGCTCAAGATGCATGCAGGCAGCTCGTCCTATGTGCTGGCGACGGCCATGAGTGACATCTTTACCGTCTACAATGCTAAGGACTTCCCTGGCATGCAGGCGAGCACGCCCTTGACAAAGCGTCTCAAGGAGCAGGGCTGCCTGATCTCCATCAAGAAGGGCAACGAAAAGACAAGTACAACCCACGGGCGCGATGAGAGCGGCGACGAGGACGACGAGGATGGTGCAGGAGGCTCCTCGACCAGAGCAGCTGCTAGTTCGAGCGGCCGAGGGCGCAAGCGGACTAAAAGATCCTAGTAGAAGAGAAAAAGAAAGCTGAGGGACAAGAAAGGGAGATACATGGCGAGGCGGCGTTGACGGAATATTGTGAGGTCACGAAATAACATATACAAGGGGAGTTCGCAGAAACATCAAAAGGCACGAGCTCGGGGCATCACGGCTGGATAAGAAAGGCATTTATGTACCTTGGGGAGTCTGGATCCGCCCTCTTCTTCAAAGAGGGCTGTCTCTTCTCTATGCTGGGCTATTTGGTTTACCCTCGCCCAGGGAGTGTGCGGTTTGGGTCATGGAAGGAAACAAGAATGATCACTACAACGCTGAGACGCTTAACTTTAGCATAGACACGCGGAATTTGAATTTGAACACATTACTTATGAAACATAGGCCTCATTGAAGTGTTTAAACCGAAGCAGCTAAGTACACAGTCAAATGTCACCAAACATGCCATGCTGACAAGGGAACAAAACACCAAAATCTCAAGGACCAGCAGAAAAGAAAATCCAGCCAGGAAATAGGAGCGGGGAACGAAAGGCAAAACAATAAAAAAGCCAAAAAAATAACGTACAGCAGCGGGTATTCGCTGGTCGTCACCGACCCAACTACTAATCCACCGATTACAGGTTTAACTAGGGGAGAGCGGACGGGATCCCGTGCTTTCCAGTATCTATGGCCGTACGTGCTGGAGTGTCGTTTATTGTAGTTTATATGGGGAAAGAGCCCGTCCTCCTGCTATCTACACCTGGAGCTGCTCTGCTGCCTGTGCTATCCGTCGCCACTCCTCCGCCACCATCTGATGATGTTTTGCTTCTGCTTTGCTCTGGCTCTTGGCCTGCGCTAGTTGTTCTTCCCGCAGTGCCAGGATCTCGCTCGCCCGTGCATTTGCTGCTGCCGCAGCGGTCTGAAGCAATGTTTCAAGCTCTGGCTCTGCAGGTTCTGCAGACTCGACAGACTCGACAGGCCCGACAGACGCCCCGTAGCCGTACTCCTTGACCAGCAACATGCAAGCTTCGCTGCTCCCGAGGGCCAAGGCAGCCGTGCGGAGTGCTGCTTGTCCCTCTGCATATGCTTGGGTCTGTCTGTCGTCTGCGTGGTGCTGTTTTGGAATGACGGGTTCCGAGCTCATTGTGTTTGTCATCACTGCTGGCTTCGACAGCCGCCCAATCGCTAAGAGACATCTGCGCTCCCAGTCCCACCGCACCGACCGCAGCACCGTGTCCTCATCGCCATGACGACCTGAAGTGCCTGATGCACCGCCCGCCTCCTCAGCCAGAACCAGGGCTTGCCCAACGTCACGCGCAGCTTTGTACCAGCGCAGGGCTCGCGGCGCATTGCCGGCTGCCTCCGCGATAGCCCCAGCCTGAAAGAACGCATTGGCCTGCATGGCAACATCCTCGGCATTGCCGCCACCCAGCAGCTCAAGCGGCGTGCTGTTTTTGGACAGGTAGGCAAGCAGCTGCTGCTCGGCCATGTCGGCCACAGGTGAGTTCCAAATAGCCGCCGGAGCCGAAGCCGAATCGGAAGCCGCGGCGCCCGCTGCAGCCTCGGCACGCTGCCGTGCATCGGCCATCACATTGACCAGCGACAGCGTCGATGGCATGTACCCGCCAGGCCACGACGGCGCCGTGGCTGCCGTCGTCAGCAGGTACATGGCTAGCTCAAAGGGCCGGCCGGTGATGCGGCTGTTGCCGACGCCGCGGTGTCCCAGCACGAGAATCGAGAAGAGCAGCAAGGTGGCTACCGAGTGCAGTTTCGCCGGGGTGACACCGTATGCTGGCGGCGATCCATCATGTTAGCGGATCGAATCGACCGAAAAAAGGGCGACAAGATCACCATCCCACCTTGCAAGACGCTCTCTGTGGCTTTCACGCCGGCCTCGCGGACTTGCTTGCAGGCCGCCATAATATCCACACACTCCTTGGCCGTCAGAGACGAGCCAGACTCCTTGATGGCCGCTTCCAACACGGGGGCCAGTGATTTGACGTTCTCAGGAAACCCGGCTGACGCTGCTGCCGACGACGCCGTTCCAGGAGCTTGGCGTCCACTGCCACTTGCCGCTGCTGCGGCTTTCTCTTGACGGCGCACTGTAGGTGAGCGCATGCTCCTCAACCCAGCGCCTGCCCGGCCGTGTGCGTTCCGGCGGCAGCACAGAGCCGGGCAGGAAGACCGCATCGCGGTGGCTTTGAAGCTAAATTGCGATACTCTCGACTCTGCTTTCCAGGCTGCTGCGAATGGCGCGGTGGCCGCGGTTCGCCCACTCAACGCCCCCCGAGTTGCCATTTTGTAGAGCGCAATCGGTAATCGAAGATTTAAACTTCACTCATGCGGCTGCGAGCTCGTAGTCGAATGTGTCTGGGTAGACGATCGCAGACAGCACCAGTTGAAGCTCTAGGAAGCATCCGCAAAATGGGCTCCGCAATGCGCTCTCTCATTGGCTGAAACTGCAACGCCCATCCATGGACCAAACCAGGACCACAAGCTTGGTGCTCTTCATTTACATACTCATATCTTTCCACGTTGAGTATAATTGAACACTCACCATTCTCACAAGTAGCACTGCGTCCCTCGAATGTGCTCTCCCGATGGGCTAGAATGAGGGTACTCAGAGACAGGGACCAGGTATATGACTAATCATCGCACACTTGCTTTGAGCGGTTAGACCAGTTCTACAATCAAACTTTCTTATCGGAAGATCTTCACCCCAGATAAAAAAAAAGTTGCGGGTTGTCAAGCTCATTGAGACAATCGACTCTACTCATACCCAGTTAGACAGGCCATTCCAAGCCAGTCTCTATATGTTCACACAGTTATTTCGGAATTACTAGGCTGCCATTCACTTGTTGTCTATTTCTTTTTGCTTTCGAAAACCGCAAGAATCCTACTCACCAGCCACCGAAAAGTGTAGTTCTTGCTTGCCATTTTTTTCGCTTCACTTGGCCGCCTTTGAAGAGCACGGCGGTGCTGAGGACCACGATATTTCTGTCGCCCTGATACATCCGACGGCCTTTCGATCTACCATGGCCGGCTCCAAATCGCGCGCCGCGGCGCCGGCGACTACCCGGGAAACCCGGTCGAAGCGCAAGACGGCGGCTTCTGCGACCACCCCAGACGCTCCTTCATCCCCCCCATCCGCCCCAGAACAGGACGACAAGGCCCAGGAAGACCAGCCAGACATTATCCCCGCTTCCAAGAGGCGGCGGACACTCCCGGTTCGCTCCAAGGAAGAGACTGAAGACGATGCCCCAGCGGCGGAACCCGCCAGCTCCCCAGCAGGCAAGAAAGCCGACAACAACGACCACGAGGACGACGATGACAGTGACAGCGATGCTGCCCCCGAGCCCATCTCCATCTCTCAGGCCGCCACCGCCACACGGAAGTCAGCGCAGCGCGCTTCGCAGGCAGCCGGGCAGTAAGTATTAAGCTCATTTTTTTTCTTTTCTGTTTTTCTTCTCTTGTTGGCGCTCTTTTGCTCGCTGTTGCGCGCTTTTTTTTTTCTCACGCTCTACAAATGAACACGAACTAACCCCCTCTTTTAGACAAGCCGCCGACCAGAAGCGCCGACGCCAGGAACGGGACGCACGCCTCAAGAGCCAGGCCGGGGCCCGCAAGGTGCGCGAGCAGGAAGAGAAGGAAAAGGCCGCCGCTGCCGAAGAGGCGCAGGCCGCTGCGGCTGCTGCGGCTGCAGAGGGCCAGGTGGCACGGAAAGCCGCCGAGGCCGCCGCCGCCGTCAAGGCCGCATCCCGGCTGCTGCCGCTCGAGTTTCTCGAGTCCGACGAGGAAGACAGCGAGGACGAGGACGATGAGGCCGATGAGGACGAGAATGGCAACAGCGGCGTGCCCTCCGAGGCAGCTAAGCACCAGCACAAAAAGAGCCGGCGCACGCCGCGGGACCGGTTGGTTGGCCATACGGCGTTCCGCGTGCAGACCGCGGCCGGCCCGAAGGAGATGGCGCCCAAGCTAAACAAGCAGGGCCAGAACATGCGGCAGCATCTGCTGGCACGGAGGCGGCCGGCGGTGGCGGTGCCGGGCAAGAGCGGTTTCCTGGTGCGGAGGTAGTAAAAGCCTGCTCTGTCCAGATTAAAAGGACTACGAGTGCTGGCAACAACAGACAGGTGTCTACGATGGTGCGCTGATTGTGTGTGGCTGTATTTCTGTATTTTTCACATGGCGTTTTCTTGCAATTTCTATAAACCAAAAGCAGGGACACAACAGTCTTCTTCCAATGAGTGATAATTCATATATTTATAGAGTATAGGACAAGGGGGGAATCGGTGCTTGGCTGATCCCAAAATTTATCCGTTATTATATCCACACAGAAAGAGCACCTATCTACTCGTACATGCTATACAAAGTGTCCTTGGGAGGCTCTTTCTGCTCGCTTTACTGCTGTTTTTTTCTGTTCTGTAGTCAAAACGCCCAACCAGTTCCGTCCAACCAAGTAGATTCCGCCTCTCCCCCATGTGTATGTATAACAAAGGTATAGCCCTAATCAAATAAAAACTTGTTTGCTTTTTGGTTCCCATACCCCATGTGCCGTGACTTTTCTGAAAAGCAATAAGAAAAAAGAGAAAAGGAAAGTATTAGTGAGCAACGTAGATTGCTCCATGCGAAAAGCCGATAGCTCAAGCAAGCTGTGAAACAGAAAAAGCGTGAAAAGAAATGGGTATCGTATCTAAGTGCCGTTTACTGATGCGTGAAAATAAAGTCCAAATTATCCCCTTGCTCGTGTTGTAGACGAGTAAGCCCAAAGAAAAATGAGTCCAAAATTAGAAAGATCGAGAAGCCCAATTCGCAATCCCAGAAAAGGAATGGGATGCCGGGCAAAAAGCCGAGCCACCGACTCCGGTGCCCATGATGGGGGCATGAGACTCGTGAATTAGTCGAATAACAGAAAAAGAAATACCGACGAAAAGTCGGTATGCGGACAGCCAGGCTCTCAGATATGATATTAGGAGAGCCTAGAAAAGCAGTAAATGTGCGGCTGTGGCGAGAAGGAGTGATGGGGCCAGCCATAGAGGCATCTGGCCCTGATTTAATAGCACACTGCTAGCAGACTTGACAGCTGTTGGCAGTGTGTCGTTCACAAAGCCGGGGCCGCAGATTGTGTCGACCTGCTGTGCAGCAGACTCATATGTGTAGGCGATGGGCTTTTTGCGGTTCGCAGATGCAGCCTGGAAAACAGCCATGGTGTTCTGTAGACACCAACTGCAGGATGGTATAGAGCTTCCAGGCAGTGAGATATTGAGAGGAAGGTAGTAAAAGTACACATTAGAAGGCGTAGTCAGGTTGGTGACGGCATTGGCAAAGCAATACAAGTCTGAGGTCGGGTCCTTCAAACATGAAGCAGTGTAAAGCGGTTGGTAGGCAATCATGCCCAGGTAGGCCTCGACAACAATCGAGTTGCCCAGCTGATAGTCGGCACCACAGTTGGAGGCGTCGGTCAGATTGGCAGCCAGTTCGTTGAGGTACGAGGTGCAAAAGGTGACATTGGCAGCGCAGGAGGCATCCAGCACCTGTGTGGTGCTCACAAGCGACTTCTCCGCCTCGAAGAAGGATCTCGAGCCCTGTAGGTTTTGTTAGCAAGGACAAGACACACAAACCAAGGCGGCTAATGGCTTCGCGGAAGGGCAAGCTCACCTGAAGAAGAAGTGAAAAGGGATAGCACTGCTTAAAGGTAGGGTTTGTGAGGAAAGCGTTGATGAAAGCTGGACAAGCGCCGTTTCCGTCGTTCCCCGAGAAGTTCGAGGCTAAGCTATAATCAAAGAAGCTGGGAAGAGCACTGGTGGTGGCAGATGCCGTGGCCGTTGTGGTCTTGGTCTCGACGGCTGCCGTGGTCACAGCGGTGCCAATCGAGGTCGTGTCATCCTTTTTCGTATTGCGCTTCCGCAGTTCGTTCAGATCATCCTTGGAAACAAAAACCCAGCGACCGTCCTCCATGACAGGCACACGATCATCGAAAATAAACGTCTCGATAGGCGGCGACGCAACAACGATGGGTGTCGGAGAGCTGCCGGGGATTATCGAAGGATCTTCGCTGAGGATCTGGAGAAACTTTCGTCGAGCAACGGCAGCGTCAAAGTCGGATGCAGCGGCTGAGGGAAGAAAGACGGCGAAAAGGAGAGATACGAGTAACACGGCAGCACAACGAGGTAACAATCGTGGCCGGTAGTGCGGCGGCAGTGATAGAGCGGGAGCCATGGTTGTGAGAGGGATCTGCATGTGGGAAAGTTGCGCAGCGGCGGGCGAGGCTGTCGATCCCATTGTCGGGGGGCTGCAAAATCAAAGTAATGAACGTAGGTGCAACATGAGGCGGCGCCAAATCGAATGGCGAAGACAACGACGAACGGGCGGATTGGGGAGAGAAGAAATAAGACGAGAGGCAGTCAGCGGCGACGAGATCCGCGGAAATGCCCGTTGCTTTCGGAGCTCGTGAGCCTGGTCTCACTCGCTTTTGAAACGTTCCTTTCGTTCGTGGTCGTGGGGAATGCAAATTGTCGCAACTGTCGTTCTTGTTTCTCTTAGAGCCGCGCGTCAGGTGGATGCAGTGATCCAGAGAAATCCGAGCTGAAGTAGGAGCCGCGTCTGGATGCGTTGTTTCGTTTGGTTTGGCCGTATTGGAGATGCTTGGCCCTTTTGTTTTGACGGATCTCGGCCAGTAGTGGTGGTGGGTGGTGGGTGTGCGAGTCTCAAGTCTCAGGCACGCTGCTCTATTATACGGCAGTGCTTGAAAAATCAAAGCTGGAGGGTTAGACACGGCTGGATGCCGGGTGTGTCTGTTCCTGTTGACGTGGATCTAATTCGGTGTTCTTCAGAGGGAGCAAGAAGAGCCAATCTGGGTAAATGGAGGCAGATTGATATAAATGATCATGCCGCGGGTTGATAGAGCTTTCGAGAGGGGAGCACAACATCCACTTCCACATCCACAGCCAGAAGGCGGGAGAGAGCAGGGTTATAAGCGTAAGCTGCGGGGGTGGAAGGGTGTGTCGTTGTCTAGTCGTCTAGTCGCTGTGGGAGCGGGCAAGACAATAGACAAAAACAAATAATAGGAGGGAAGAAGCGACAAAACAGGTGGCAGAACAGTGAGCAGAAGCGGCTAGATGACGAGAAGAGAAACTGGGACCGAAGCGGAAAGGAAGGGGGGAAAAGATGTGAGAAGGCTATTGGTCGTCAAGGCAAAGCGGAATATTAGACGAACGACCGCATTTGACATAGTGGCTGCAACGACTGCAGCGAGGGCGGAGAAAACGGCCAGCTAGTGGAGGGCGGATGTGAGGCTCGAAATTGAGGGCAACAAAGCATCGTAGCGATGTGAGCGGGCAGCGGGCCATTGGGGCGCCTTTGGGGTGCATCGGGAAGGGGGGGCGCCATTAGAGAGCCTTTGGGGCGTCTTGAGGGGGCCCGTTTAGGCCATTGGGGGTGCACCGATGGGAGACCATTGGATTGTGCCAAGGGAAGCCACGATGGGACAGGCACGAGCGACGATGGCCGACCAGGATCGTTACGAGGGAACAGTGTTCGTATCCTCTTTCTACCGTATGAGCCAGGGTGGAAAGTACCACGCATGCTTCCAGTGCGTAAAAATGGCAAGCGCCAGTGCCCATGCTACGGGAAAGGTGACAGGGGTGAGACAACGGTGGCTTCTAGCAGATGGCTCTTGCTCAGAAAGGCAATGATGGCCGGCGGCAGGGCTGGAAGGTGCGGGTGATGTGTGCAAGGACGAGCGGGCAAGAGCTATCCATTGCAGCTGCCCGAATCGTGTCTCTCGCGCGTTGCCGGAGAGTGCTCGTGGCCGAAGCACCGCGAAGGCCACTTATTCGTCGTCGTTGTATAATTACGGAGCAGCTGCGAGTACGGGTACCCAGCTAACGTCTTCAGCGCCGAAACTAGCCTGGCGCGCCGCCTTCGCACAGAAAGACTCGCCAACGCCTCCGCTCTTCCAGCTGGTTCTGGCCCGACGTGACAACACATTTGACCAGCCAAGGTGGGTGGGCAGGTCGTGCACCACCAACTATTGGCTTGGGGGCGGTCTGGGTAGTGGATAATAATAGGAGAGCACCGGTGGGGGAGGACAAAATATACGGTAGATAGCGCGGTTGCTAGCGCATGAGATAGCGAAGTGGCGTGGTACCAGGGGTCTGGGCTCACTGTAATTACGAGTTCTGCGTAGCATGCGAGCAGCAAATATTGGAGCTTTCTTCGTTCAGGGTGTGCATTTATGCGACCATAAGGTTTACGAAGAGGGCCCTGTGTCGTCAGCTGTGCAATGCCACGGCCGTTGGCCAGGGATGTAATTTCGAGAGTGCATACGGAGCACACGTATACGGAGCACAAGTAGTTGTAGTTGTGCTCGTACGCAAAAAATGCTCGTATTGTGGAATGGATATATACAACTATAACTACGTGCAGTGAATGCAGATCGAAGGTGCATACTCCTTCAATTCTACTATGCACCGTCTACAGCTGCACGTTCATGAGAGGTCCAGCTCATGCACTCCTAGAGCTCCCAATAATCAGAGCTCCTGATGCGTGGACACAGATTGGCTGGAAGGTCCCGAATAGGGGTCGCTCGCTGATGGGTGGGCGGATATGCAGGTACAGATGAGCTGCCCTTCTGCCGGCTTACGGTCTCATTGTACGACGTGCAAGTACGCGTATGTACATCTCAAAAGAGAGCGTATTCGTATTTGGCCAGGCGCTTGCAGAAAGTGCGTGTAAGCGGTTCTTGAGAATAATGACGAATCATAAGGTGGAGAGTGCGAAGTAGCCGTACATTGGAAGTGCACTCGTACTACTGCGTGCTTTCCTTGCGCTGTGGGATTAGAAGTACAATGTCTTTACGGAGAACAGCCACGGAGTAGTGTACCTGTATCCTATTTACAGACCTGTCCAACCACAACAGCACACACCCTCGAGCACAAACCAAAGGCTAGCGTCGATGCTATGTCCCCTCTTTTTCTCGCTCCCCTGTGCATAACGGGCTTAGACAGCACCAGTCCAGAGCAAAGCCGCCCCTGATCCTTTCTTCTTTTGTCCTCTGTCCTAGCCAGGGCCTGGGTCCAGAACGGGCGCAGAGACCTAGTGTGCGAGTACACTACAAGGGGGCAAGCCAGGGGAACGAAAAACCACCAGGCACGCGGAGCGCCAGGACCCACTATCCAGCGAACCAGTGTAGTGGATCCGCACCCGCTACTGTTCTACTGTAGCCCGAAAAAGCGTAAATTAGGTCTTGCTTCGTGTCTCTCATTGTTGTGGTTGTGAGTGAGAATGAGCGTCCATTTGCACGAGTACAACTACAGTTGCTCGTGCTGCGTCTCGTACGAAACCCAGGTATGAGTACGAGTACAGACGATTCATGCAACGGTGATATGGCATCCCTTCCTCTATGCTGGATGCCTGAGCGGACAGACGACTTGGCTGCTGTCCATATGCCAAGACAATATGCGATGACAATTACATTGAATCAGCCATGTCTCTGTATTGTTTAGGAGAACGAGTCTGGACCGCACTTCGGCCAAAGACGAAATTGGGAGCTCGGCCAAAAGAGCAGAAGCTCCCGTCGACCAGCCGCTCCATGTCTTTCGCCGGATGCCGTGCAACTGGAGCTTTTTCTTGGTGCCGACTCTCAGTTTTTTCTGTACAGAGTTCCCCTACGAGTACAAAATATGCGTGCTTTTTTTGCAAAGCACATAGATACATAGAGTACAAACTATTGCACACCGACCCAAAGTGTGGCCCGTTGTCCTCCGTACGTCGGAGCTCTACGCGAGCTTCTTCCGGCTCTGGATTTTAAAATTGCTCTAAGTTCATGTGTTGTATTCGGCGTCGGCACAATGCAATATTGTCGTATGTCGCGCAAATGTGCTGTTCAGGACGTAGGATGAGAATATCTCGAGCTTGTAGAAATACATACATGCGAGTATGTAGTTGCACTCGGACACCGTACGGTGTACTCATTCTTGGGGTACAGGTACTGCTATACCGACGTAAGCTATTTGAGGTGTGTGGCCAAATCAAAATGAACAGCCATCCATAAGCAGTAAGCGCCCAATAAAAGCATCGCTGACGGCCAAGAGGCAGCAGCCAATTTGTCCGCACTATCACTGTCTTATTTGACAATGGACAGGTATAGATGTATCTCGCGCGAATTTATGTTTACGTATTGTTTGTAAGCTTCGTACATTTCGCTTAAGACCATTGTCTAGAAGGATTTTTCAATGGTTGTGCATGTATGTATACAGCTTGCCATTCTTTTTCGTGGATAGACGTAATCAATGCCGCCTCTCTCTTCCTGCCCTTCCGATCGTTCGCATTCGCAAAATACGCAATCTTTCATCCCTTTATGCTCCTGTCTCGCTGGAATTTGCTCACCTTCGAAGCTCGGTCTAGGCATGTCTCGTCTTGTCTCTGAGCTGTTATGCGACCTCAACGCCTTCCTTTCTTGCCCTGCTCGTAAATGCCCTCGTCAGTGGATGGTTACAGCCGCCGCTCATTCCAATCCGATGGGTGGTTATCCTGTCTTGATATACGAGTATGTGTTCAGGCGTATACGTATCTTCGTACTCGTATATTCACATGGGGGCTCTCGTAAGGGCGGTCTCGCTTGAAGTCACCCGGCGACGTCTGTCTTCATGGATTGTGCCGAGCCAATGAGACCAATTGGGCTATCTTCCCCGTTGTCCGCGCAGCCAATCGATGTGGGCAGAGCGCAGAGACACCGGCCACAACATTGTCCTTGTTTGTCTCTCCGGCCTGGTCCATGTTGACTATCAACGTCTCAACCAGTCTCATCGACACATGGAACAGGGGAGAGCCGTCCCACAATACTCGATATTGTGCATCCTCGGCCTTCCTTTTCATTCCCAGTGTCTCTAGATGCGGAGTAAGAGGGAGGGGAAAAAAGGATATGCTTCGGCTCGATTTGCATTATTGGCTGTGATCTGTTTTTACAATGTGCCCGTCTCGTACATTGTTTCTTCCTCTATTTTTTGGTCTCTCAGTAGCTTAGACAAGGGAGTATCTCTGTCTATCGAGCATACGAGTACATGCGTGAAAGAATATCAAAACAGCCTCTTTACTTTTGCGTATTGGCTGTTCATCCTTTTTAAATTTCACCGAGCACCTGGCATCTCGACCTTCCCGTTTCAAATATACTTGCGCCGATCTGCCGTCCACCCTGGCTGCAGTGCCTTGCGTGCGGCAGCTCCCACCGAGAGCTCCGTCTCGTAGGCAGCCCCGTCGTAGAGAACAAAGTCCACCTGGTTGAGCAGTGCAGCCGTCGAGGACGTGGATGAAGTAGACGCAGTCGACAGCGGCTCCATCACCCACACGCTCAGCGCCAGTCTGTTTGTCTGTCCGGGCCCAACATTCAAGATACCAGGCGGCACAGGAAACCGGGTCTGCGGCCCCAGATGTGACACGTACTTGCCGTACTGGTAACCGTTGATCCAAAGCTGCACGCGCACCTTGGCGCCTGTGGGAGCGCCGAGCTCGATACCCACCGGTAGGTCGAGCCCGTTGAGGTTGTCTCCGTCCTCAGGCCACGAAAAGTCGGCCACGTAGAACCGCACGCCCGGCGTCGTCAAGAGAGATGCAGCGTCCTGGAACGGGCTGTGGCCCTTTTGGAAAGCGGCGTCCTTGTCTACGGGGAAACCAGGAAGATGCCATCCCAGCCGCTCTCCGTAGAGACCGCCCTCATTCATGGGGCCACGCACTGGGTCGATGTTGGCCGGACCACCAGCGTTTCCTGCTAGCTTCCAGGAAGTGAAGCCCGTGGAGGAGGTCGAGGAGGAAGCGGCAGAGGCAGCAACGGTAGCGGAAGCCGCCGTGTCTGCCGAGCTGCTGCTGCTACCAAAGAACAGCTGTGCTCCCAAAATACCACGAGGATTCTCCACGCCCTTCGCCGTCGACGTCTCGTCGTGTCCGTGGTAGTCGACCAGCACCGTGATCACCTGGTCGACGCTCTTGCGCGCGGTGCCTGCCTTGGGCTGCACGAACGCAGAAGCCGGCAGGGCGAGCACCTCTGTCGTCGTCGTGTTGCTGCCAGACCCAGCATTGCCGCCAATCCACTGGCCGTTGAGCCACGCCGACCAGCCGAAGCCGAGACCGCCCGACGCTGTGATGCTAACAGCAGTCGGCGCCGCACCCGAAGACAGCTGGAAGCGGCCCCGGTACACCTTGATGCCAGCGTAGAAACCGTAGTCAGAGCTGAACAGCACAGGAAGGGTGGCCGGCGCCACTGGGCTCTGCGTCGTCGTCTTGTTGCAGACGGCCCAGGTGGCACTGCTGCTGTCGTCGAAGCTGGCCTGGCGCTCGGGCAGGGAGTCAGCTGCGTACCAGACAACCGATGGCTGGTCGCCATGGTTCTTGCCGCCACGCGCGGCGATAGAGGCACTGGAGCCCAGAGAAGGCAGGCGAATGTTCGCGACGCGGCTAGCACCTCCGGAAATGTTCACTCGGTAGGCGCCGTAAGCGGTGCGCGTGGCCTTGAACGACTTGCCGTTCCATTCGATGGTGTTGATGCCCTTCTTGCTATTGCCACCCTTGCCGTCGTGGGAGCTCGTGCTGCTGCCAACAAAAGCCTCCAGAGTAGTAGCGGCATCGCTGTCGCCGTGGATGCTGATGATACCGCGAGACCAGTCCACCGAAGCAGAGCGAACCAGGTACGGCCCCAGAATAAAGACGCGGTCGTAGTCCAGTGCGGCCAGCACAGAGCTTGTTCCGCCGTTGGGAGGCGCCCAGAAGCGCCAGGCGGTGGGCTGGTCCAGCAGGAAAACAGTCACGCCGTTGGAGAAAACCACTACGGTTGTGCCAGCTGTCTGTTCGTAGGTGAAGCTCTGAGCCGGTCCCGTCGTGGCTGATGTGACTTTAGTGTTGCCATAGACGGTGTAGGTCAGCTTCTTTTCGCCACGGAAAGCAAACTCTCCAGTCTGGCCCTCAAAGAGATACAGGACAAGGGCGTATCCATTACCGAACACACCACTGGTGGCGATATCGGCAGAGGAGTAGAGAAGAACAGGAGCAGATTTAGAGACAGAATCAGAGCCAAGTAGCGTATAGTCCGTCACCAGAATCTTGCTCTGGCGACCGCCGAGGGCAACGCTCGGCACCTCGATAGCACCAGCACTGGTGTTAAGGGTGACCGAGAAGGAGATGTTGGCTGTGCTAGGGGTGCTTTCCTGCTGAATGGTGGTGAAAGTAGCACCAGTGTCGGGATTCTGCAGCACCCAGCTAAAGGCAGCACTTGTCGACAGATGGAAGCCGGTACCATTACCTACCATCACCGTCTTCAGCAGATCCGGCGATGTGGTAGCGAACAAATTGACCAGCTTCGTCTGGAACAACTTGGTGGTCTGCTGGCGAGTTTCTCGGAGGGGAGCACTGTTGGGTTATTAGCAATAGTTCCTAGAGTGATCTCAATTTTACAGATGTTATCAAGACATTGAATAACTGACCTGTAGTCATAGCTGGAGTAGACAACCGGAGCAGCGGCTGCAGAGTCGTTAGAAAAAACACCTAATAAATATTTCGGAGGGACAAAACATACAATGACCCCAATTCGTGCCTCCAAAGGCCATGTAGATGTTTTGGAGGGTGATTCGTTGTCCAATATTGTTCTAGAAAACGAATTAATTCAATTGTGCACGGCCTAGGAACTATGAACATATTTTACCTTGTAGTAAACATCAGCAAAGTTGGGGGAATGTTCTGTTTGGCACTTTATTTTGCAGATATTAGCGGATGTTAGGAATACTTGAGATAAAGTTCCGCCTACCTGGTCGTAGAAGGTCGAGCTTCCCCAAGCAGAGAACCAACCGCCTTCAAATTCCGGCAGGAACGACGGCTGCGACGAAGAGTAGTTGGAGAACCATTGGAAATACGTCCGCACAACTTTGAATCCAGTGTTTTCGTTGGTGCACGAAAGGCCACCAGGGTAGCTGTCGAGGCCGTAGATATCGACAGCGCCTCCAACGTCTTGGTAGTCCGTCGACCACGACTGAGCGCGCATGCCCTTCTCGTTGCTTATGAAAGGAACCACAATGCCGGCCGCCCGAGTGGCTTTCTCGATCTGGTCCATGTAGATAACAAGCGTGTTTGTGGGCGAATGAACTGTTTCCGATAGCTCGTTCTCGATCTGGTACAGAATGACGGGCTATTTTGGTCAGTGGAGGACAAAAAAACGGCAAGCATCTGTTTCATCACTTACACCACCGTTGCTGATTTGGTTCTTGGCGATGATCTTTCCAATCTCCGTCCTAAATAGTCAGATGGATATTCCTTCTACTAGACACGGAATCTGTGGCGAGCGTCTTACATCCATGGTAGCCAAGCCTGGTAAAACTTCTCGTCGCTCGTTCGCAGATTCCCCATGCTACCGTCTGAGCCCCAGAGAGCCAGTCCGCCACCGTTGGTTTCGGCCTAATGAGTTAGAATTGCTAGGTTCCCAGAACGTACGATGCTATGGGTCAAGGACATACATTGCAGTAAGGCCCGGGACGAGCAATAACCCAGAGACCTGCTTCTTTGGCAGCGTCGAGCAAGCGCTGCACGTCCTTTCCAGGACTCTTGAAATCAAAGACGCCAGGGGAGGCAGAGTGGTAAGACCAGAAGAAGTAAATGCTGAAGCAATGTTAACCCAAGGTCAAGTGTTTAAAACCAGTCAATAAGTACGTGTATTCACCTCACGGCATTGAAGCCATTGGCTTTGAATTTTTGAAAGACATCCTGCTCTGGTCAGCCTTTGAAAGAGAAAAGCACGCTTCAGTACAAAACATACTGGCCACAGATCAGGGACAGGCAGACGCTGGTAGTGGAACTCGGCCGACTGGATGAAGACACGAGTGCCGTTGATAGAGAGACTGAATCTGTCCCAAGACACGAGATCGGTCAGAGTACCTCCCCCTGATACTGCGGATGTGACAGCCGCAGCTGCAGCAACAACGGCTGCTAAGGCAGACCGTAGGGAGACCATTATTAAATTGCACCCTTACCTAGCAATCTAGATTGAGGTATGGCTGTTCTCTGTGGTGCTCCTGCTGTCCCTCTCGCCTCTCTTTCCCAGGCTTGCTCGTTGCCGTGCCGGCCCCGATCCTTTATATCTACAACTCATTACGACTATGCAGATTGGCCGTAGATTCCCCGGAGCCATAGAGAAAACGGAGTAGTTGCGAGCTAAAGCTTGGAGTTCTATACCCCATCACCCCAGGATTGCCTACGACGTATACGGGGAAGAGCCCCATCTATCCCTCACCCAAGAGCCCTAGGGTCCCCCAGAGTGACATGTTCAATGACAGCAAGTTCTCCAAATGGGCGAAGCTACTCATAATACGGAGTACTCCGCAGCTATTCAGATGGCAATTTGGCTAGGTAGGGTGCTGATCATGGCTCAAAGCGGTTCATCCGGGGCCTCGGCTAATACAATGGCACGTTGCAACATCAAGGAGGGGACCAAAAATGACAGCATGGGAGAGGGGAAGCGATGGAAAAAACATTAGTACGAGGAGTCAAGAGCAAAAAAGAACCAAAAAAAGGTACGCGAGATGTGCAGGATGGCAATTGACCATGCGATTCTACGCCTGCCGCTCGATTTATTCCCGGTAGATCTAGGCATCTCACAGCCTTGCGTTAAACGACTGAAAGCGCCACATAAAAGACTTGGTGCTGATAAATTGCCCTCTTCCAGTCAACCCAGCACCAAGCTTCTCGGAATCCGATTCAATAAAACAGCCTTGTGTAAAAAAAATCTGGCCGAGTTTGTACAATGGGGTTCCCGGCCCGTTGTGCCCAGATTTCCCCACAAACAAGACCGATCGGTCATGCGGAGATGGCCAGAGCTCGGGGGATTGCGAGGGCGAAGGCGGCCGGTCCCCGCTGAATTTTTCCGTGCAAGCGCACCATCTCAGTGCGACGGTATGAACAGGCCGGATTCGCCCCCAGCCTTTCTTCACTTCACGGCTCGCCATCCCAAAGCATATGACGCATCGCAAGCTCGTTAATTTAGAAACCCAAAATGAGCCAAACTTCTAGCTAAAAAGCCTAGACAAATTGGTCACGTTATGGTGTTCTCGTGATGGCTGGAAATACGACGTATTGGCATAGCACCTATTTGATTTGTGGATAACCAGAGAGATCGTATTGTTGGTGGAAACATGTCCCAACGGCAGGAGTAAAGGGCGAGATGGTGTATTGCCCAGGCCGAAGCAGTTGGGCCTCCGTGGTCTCTCGGGTTAGCAGCTGCCCGCCCGGGATATCGTGTGAGGCTATCACGAGTTTCTACAAGTAGGCACGAGTAATCTGCT
This sequence comes from Graphilbum fragrans, assembly GCA_001513895.1. Classification (NCBI taxonomy): domain Eukaryota; kingdom Fungi; phylum Ascomycota; class Sordariomycetes; order Ophiostomatales; family Ophiostomataceae; genus Graphilbum; species Graphilbum fragrans. The sequence continues at coordinate 2,440,226 of LLKO01000001.1, forward strand.
AAAAGCCGATATAAGCCCCAGAGCATCGCCTGACCGTTCATTCTCTTTTCAGGACCTATTTTCATGTATATGGGCCAATTTTCTTTCTACATCATGCCAAATTCACAAGCTATACAGGGTAGATCCTGTCGTGTGTTTGCATGACGACTACATACACTTGTTCTCCATATGTCAGCATACGTACTCCGGACGGAGTATTGGTATGCTTAAAGATGGGTATTAGCCCTAGAAAGTCCCACTTTTGTGCTATTATGGAGCCCACGCCCACAGCTTAGAGCTCAAATGCTCAACAAGAGCTCTTTCTGGATGATGAAGCATCGCCTTTCGCTGAGCACGTGGTGTGCAAAGTCTTTGGGGAAAGACGACCAAAGATGACCGATTGATGACACCGGCTATCGGAAACAGCGCCCGAAGATGGCAATAAGCCCCTTAGTGCACGAATACCATAGTTGAGATTCCGTCAAAAGCGTCGTCTTTCTGCTTGTGACCCAAAAAGGCAAATCAAAACAAACAAAAGCAGACTGGTGCAGGCTTCAGCGGTCAGATGCGGCCGTTGCATCACGAATGTCGGTCATGATCATGACGCTCTGATCGGATGGCCAGCCCCCAAACAGGATGAGCCAAACGTTTCGCACAAAACTTGGCCCACAGACCGCTTGCTGCAGAATCGGATGGAGAGCACGGCAAAAAAGGCTGCGCCTGCTCTGCAGCTCCACTGTTGCAAGCCGGTGCAGACGCCGGTGTCTCTGCTTCTGTGGTACCGATATTCGGGCGGAGGGACTGAGCGCTGCTGGAGCTGCTGCACCGCTCCGTGCGGTGACGCGTCAGTCACGCGTTTTACAGGCCGTTTTTGTTGACATATTGCTAACTACGGACTAGTGTCGCTGTGCTAGGGCTCGACCCCAATCCATCGACTCGAATCCTCTGCTTCTCGACGACTTGGGACAATTTACTTTGAAGGGATTCTACCAGCACATACGAATGCAGCTCGTCGTAGAAACACTCGTGCTGCGTCTAGAAATACACGAATGCACTCCTCACTTCGTCCTCGTACAAAGAAAGTTGACCCTTGTGAGAAAGAGGAAAGGCGGGGAAACCAGAGTACAGAATCCCGGCACATCAGCAGCCTAGTTTTTGTGCAAGACAGACAACGAGCTGCGCGAAGCCGCATCCGTCATCGCGCTGCGTGTTTTCTTGCTTTCGGTGGCGCCCGGCAGATGAGGCCCTGCAAAGACCGGGGCGGCGCTGGGTGCTCGCAGGTCCAAAATGACGCGACGTTGCAGCGTGGGACCTCCACCCTGGTCCTGACGAGGCGTTGTCGGAGATCACCTCTGTGAACCTTGCTTATGACTTGCTGACCAGAAAGTGGAACAAACAGCGAAAGGGAGAAAATAGACGGAACTGGCTGGGTGGCTCAAATGAGGGCGCAGAGGGCGAAGAGCTGTTGGGGGTGGAAGCGCAAACAAAGCCTGTGATTGGCCTAAAATAGAGATGCAAATCAAACAAAACAAACAAAAAGAACAAGACGAGAGAGTGCGAGGAAAGCGCTTCCAACGCCCATTCGCCATTCACAGCTGGACAGCCACCGTGACTCGTAAAGTCCTCGAACGGCCGATGGAGGCTCAAACCCTGTTCTAATTGCGAGTGGCTTGATACGAGTACGAGTACTCGCCCATCCGGCCCAGAAGTCCCGTACTTTCCGTCTGGCCCAACCTGAAACTGGCTCTAGAGCCTGGGTTCTGGCTGGGCAAGAACAAGAACAAAACCACACCAAGAAAAAAAAGAACAAAACAAAAAAAAGGAAAAAGGGAAAAAAGAGCAGGTGCAAGTCTGATCGCGCCGTGCCCACCCACCCTCGCACAAGCCGTTGGCTCCTGCCCCTCCCCCGGTCTGCCAGCCGTGCCTTCCCCTCCAATAAGCCCACCAAAGTCAACAAAAAAAGCCGCACACCTTGCTCGCTCCGCTAACGCGACGCGTTTCTGCGCCTGTCTTATACGCTCCCAGCTGGCTCTTTTTGGCGTGCAGGACTTTTCACTTTTTGCCTCATCTTGCATCTCGTCGATTTGCATGCTGTCTTTGTGCCACATACAGCCGACACCTGTCTTTCCTTTCCAGAGCAGCTTGCTCCGTCTGACCTCTCTCTCTATTTCTCTCCATCACACATTCCATTCGTCTTTGCTTGCAGCGCCCATTTATTTCCACATTCGGCGATCTTACGTATATCGGAGCTTTTTTCCCCTCTTGTTGAATTTGTTGAATGATAGCCACCTTCTTTGACCTTTTGTTTGTTTGCACATTACTCGTTACGGATAGCCCTTGTTTGTAGTGCTAGGCGACCAGTACTCTTGTTTCTACTACCTTTGCCTGTTTGCCTCCTGATAGACCGACGACAGCTGAGACAACACACATTCCAGCTCACTTTTTTCTGACTTGAGAACAACCACGGCTAAGTCAACAGTACAACATTGACAACTCCAAAAAAGTGGCCTGCATCCACCCGGGCCTCGACTTTGCGGGCAATTGCGCTTCCGTTCTCCCAACTCACTCGTTTGCCTTGCCTTTTTACCCACCAAATCTGCTGTTTGCCTCTTGTCCCGGTTGCCGTCTCTGGCCTGCCTGTCTTCGATATTAAGAACGGCAACACAGAAAAAAAACGTTACCCGCAACACCACGAGGACACGGGAAAAACGGGATCTTTCCTCTCACCTTTCCTTGGCCTGGCCCTCATCCCCACGATACTCTGGATCCCAAAGATCTCATATTGATCCGCCACGAAAGCTACCCACATTTCTCGTTCTTACCACTCAACAAGCGGCCAAACACAAGGGATTCCTCTTTGCTATTCGCCTGGCCTTCTCCGCTTCTTGTTTATTGCAGTTGCGCAAAGAGAGAAGACGAAATAGAGGCACAGGCCACGTTCTGCGGCCCGATTTCCGGTCTGGCGACTAGACTGTTTCCAGAAAATAGACTGCCAAGGCAGCACAGCCGGATCAACTCAGCGCGGCTGGCACCAACCACCCCTACCCTTTTTTCCCCTGTTCCCGCCAGCGCTTCCTCTCGACTTCTCTTTCTATCCACTGATCTTTTTTCTTCTTTTATTTGTGTTTCAAATTTACGCTCGGCATTTTTCTCTGGCCGATTCTTCTCTCTTTGATTGGGGGCCTTGTCCCGACCAGCAAAATAAGAGCTCCTGGACGGGCTATTTACATTTGCTGTTTTTGATCCCCGCTCTGGTCTGACATCGGCGACAAAGCTTGGATTGAGTGCATTGCCAGCTGGATTGGCACGTGCCGTCAAACAAACCATGGCTTTACCTCCAAGTATCCCGACAGTGTTGGGTTCCTTGGCTATTTTTACAACAGCAGCATCGTTGGCTGTCCAAGCCATTCTGGCTTGTGAACTGAGTAGCCCTTCTTCCTCAACCACTCGCGCGGTTGCCATCGTTGCAGCTGCCTTGGAGGGTATCGTGCTCGTTATTATGGCAGTCCACCTCGCTGTGTACCTGCGGAGAAGAAAAGCAGCAAGCTCAATACGAGCTCTGGAAATCCAACACCCGATCCAAGAACGAAAAGAGCTACGCGAAGAACACAGACAAACCCCAGAGAGCGTGTGGTTCGGACTCAGCATTCTTGCTAGCACCGTTGCTGCAGCCGTATCTGTGGCGGCACTGGTGAGACTCGGAAAGGCTGTGAACAGTTTGCCCAGCACCATATTTGGCTCAGGGGCCATCTCGTTTCTTGCGGGTGCTGCTGTCACTTTGGGCGTCAGTTACTTGGCACAGCTGATATATATGGTGGCGCAATTGATTGCCGGCCGCGTTCCTGCATCATCCATACTGCCGTCACTGGCCTCAACACTGCCGGAAGGTAGCCGCCGTCGTGCACAATCCTTAGAAGGTGGCCGGGGCAGGAGCAGTAGCAGCAGCAGACATATGCCTCGCCGTTCGCCGGCGTCATCAATGCGTGTCAAGTCCATTCCTTACAGCCAGACGAGCAGTCCAACAAGCGGCCCCAAGGCGACACGAGCCAGTACATCGACGGCGGAAACTCGCAGCCCCCCTGGCTCTAGTGGCGGCCGCTCTGCTACGGAGACGATGACGTCGTTTCGATCGTCGCTCTCGCACGCAATCCGGCCAATATCGTCCAAAACCCACCTGCTTCCTGCCGGCGGCAGCCAGCGGTCGTCACGGCGATTCTCATCGCTGAATTCGTCGCCAAACAGCACACTCACAGCGCGTGACAAGGAACAGCGAAACAGCATCGAGGACTTTGATTCCTGGGACACGTCTGCAGTGGACCCACAGAACCGCCAAACCGTGCTGGAGAGCTCATCGTCACCTATCCCGGGACGGTTTCTGGAGACTATCCCGGCCAGCCCAACCACTAGCCGAAGCCCCAGCCCTGGCACACCACTGGATTTGGAGCCGCCTCGGGCACGTCGGAGGAGCCGCAGCTACAGCCCGGCGCCGTCTTCGACGCACTCCATCGGAGCAGCGCGATACCGCTCACAGTCGCAATCCGATTCACCGCCACCACCACACAGTGAAGCCCACATTCACCCGCTCTTCCGATCGGACTCGCCAACACCACCACCAGCCGTGAGTGCTGGTACTGTGGTAACGGCCGCGCCGAATGCTGGCCAAGTGATTACGGATGCCCAGAGCCTGCGCAGTCTCACTCGGATGCGCAGTGGAAGTCTGCCAGCTGTACCAAGCCCTCTGAGTCGGCAGGGCAGTTTTGACGACTTTAGCGGTGTGGGAATGCGCCGCGGCGGTGCCATAGCCGAACGGCCACGCACTGGCGGTGACACTCGGGATGGAAGAGGGGTCGACATTGGGCAGCTTTACGAAGAAGAGGAAGACGACATGGAGCTTGGTCGCCGTGATCAGGGAAGCAGACCAGAAGTCTCGCAGTCCCACGGTGCAGAGCGCAAGATGACACCGCCCATTCCGGAATGGATTCTCAGCGCCGGATCACGCACAAGTCTCTCAGGCTATCAGAGCCGAAAAGTGCGCATCGAAGATGGCGCGATCTAGCGGTGATGTACAACGTCGCCGAAGGCGACGAATGACGGAGGATGAACGAGATGCTACAAACATTGCACGACAGGGAATACCAGATGTTCCCAGCCTTTCCTTTTTCCCTTTTCATTTCTTTTTTTCACAATTTTTTTCAACAACAGAAGCACACGCTCAAACAAGATGACGCTCTTTTACGGTATGACGTATTTTATGGTTTATGTAGCAGCCTACGATTTGGACCTTGGGTGTTTGGGGAATTGGTACAATTTGGTAGGCTGATGATATTTACGGGGGCTATGTGACGGAACATCTATGACGGATATATTGGTTGGAGGCCGTTTTTTTTGTTATTGGAGACCTGGGTTTGGTCGTAAGATACCACTTTCATCTTATTTTGATTCCATTTTGGCTCTTTGGTGACGGAGAAAAAAAAATAAGAATGAAGATTTTGACACCAAGATGGCGGCCCAATGCAAAAGAACCCAATGAGCCATAATAAGATACGAGTGTTTACTCCGTATAGGTACAGGGGAAAGTGGGGGCAAGAAGCGGCGCAAGGAAGGAAGGAGCGCTATGGAAAACGGCGAGCGTTATGCTAAGTGCGCATGATAATTTAGATGGGCTTTGTGAGGGGTCGAGGGGGCTAGCAAAGCACGTCTGGGCATCCCACAAATAGTGGCGATTAGTGGGCAGCACAGAATCCGTGGTAGAGACGTGTTGTATCTTACAAGTAGTTACTCTGAACAAACGCATCTTACAGACAGACGGTATGAGGAGGCATGCCAAAGGCGGCGACATAGGCAAGCAGCACTGGGAAAGCGCTGCCCGTCGCGTGCTTGGCGGGTCCGGACGAAGATGAAACAGGAAAACAGAGCCGCCAGAAGAGGAAGGGACATGCACAGAAGAGGAAGAGGGCGTACACTGGTGCATGCCACATATGCAATAACCCCATAAACCAGCACAGGCCAGTGCTATTGCCTACGCCGTCTGTCCTCGTAGAGCTCAAAGGCGCAGTAAAACAGGGGAAGGAGCGACGGGTAAGGAAAGAAGAACAGCAGCGGAGGGGACAAGTCAAGGACCGCGCACAGACCAAAAACGGAGCACTAGGCAAAATCAAGGCTAGCGCCGAGATGTGTCTGCTCTTTCCCTTCTCTCCTTCCCCCCCATTTTCTCCCACAAGCTGGCACAGCGCTTCGTCTGCCGCCCTCACCTCTATTCGTATCATACTTGTTCTTTTCCTGTTCCTCTCTCTTCTCTCCCTCATCTCGCCCCTCTCTTTCGCCTCTCTTTCGCCTCTCTTTCTCCTCGTCCCACCTCGTCATCAGTCCTAGGACACGCTGACCCCCTTGCGGCTGCCACGGCGCTGTTCTCGACGTCTTCGTCCTCCGCCTCTCCGCCACTCCGCCTCTCCGCCTCTCCATCTCTCTCTCTCTCCTTCTCTCTCTCTCTCTCGCTCGGATATTCCACCACAGATCAAAAAGTCAGCCATCCAACGGCGCCACACGCTCCCTCCCACTCTCTGACCACCCGCAACCGTTATTTTCGTCCCGCGCATCTTTCTCCGACGACGGCCGACTTCAGAAATTTCCTCCTCTCTTGACCGTTTCGTGCATGCGGCTGGCCGCTGGTGAGGGCGCGCGCCCCCTCTGCCTCGACGTGTCGTCCGTGTTGTTCGACTTGGAGCAATTCGCGTTCTTCGGCATCCGGCATTGAGGAGAGCGGCGGATTTTACCGGCTATGCAGACTGGCCCCTTCTTCGCCGCTGTCGAGTCGAACGTTTCCACCTCCCCTCCTCTCTGCCCATTCGTTTTGTATCCATGACCCATGACCGCTGTCTCGACGCACCACCTTCCGTTCTCTTTTGCTCTCCCCCTACCTGCCTTGCTGGCTTGCGATTGATCACGATCCAGGCCTAGCACCACCTGTGGTCGCTCGTTTTTAGCTTTACCTTTTCCCTCCTCGCTATCTTCAGCCCTTGGAGGCTCCGCCACCACCACTGCAAACCGCAACCCAGCTTTTGTGCTCTAGCTGCATCCTTATTTTATACCCACAGAGCCTATTCTCGTGCCGTCTGCGATCTCCATTTTTGACTCTTGATAGCCACTTGTCATTCATTCTCCGCTATTCGCCCGTCGCGCTTCCGCCATTGTCTCTGTGCTCTTCGATTCGCCGTTCGCTCTTCCGTCGTCGCCTCCACCCCCGTCGCTCCTCCTCGTGTTTGTGTCGCTTGGCCGCTCAGCCCCAATCTACCCCATCTTGGCATAGCACTCCGGCTCCTCCCCTTTCGAACGTGTGTCACGCGGTGCTCTTCACCTTCTCGACCAGCGCCTAATAATCGCAAACCCCTAACAACCAAAGTCGAATCCATCTTATCCCGACCTTTATTGTGTTTCTTCATCCTCATCCCCCGACATGGCCCCTGGGTATGATCCAGGCGCGCCTGGCGATGGCATGTACGGCTCTTCACGGAACAACGGTGGAGGCTATCCGATGGAGCGGGAGCACAGCAATATCAGCCAAGGCCAGCAATGGCAAAGCGGCGGTGGCGGCTACGGCAGCAACCACGCTCTCGTTCCGGGCTCCCCGGCACTGAGCAACCAAGATCGCGAACATCGTGAACGTGAATATGGCGACAACCTCGAAAACCTGCCGCGGCCGAGCGGCGAACGCAAACATTCTCAGCAAGGCAGCTCCAGGTCAGCTAGCGGCCAGGTTCGGGTCTGCAGGAAGTGTGGCGAGCAGCTTACCGGACAGTTTGTCCGGGCTCTCGACGGCACATTCCACTTAGATTGTTTCCGGTGCCAGGTACGGCCTTTTCTTTCTTAACCAACTCTCTTTCCCTCGAGCTTGTTACAAAGGGACCATGCGAAATAAAGAAACAAAACTGACGCAAAGAATAGGACTGCGGCGAAATCGTTGCCTCAAAATTCTTCCCTGCCGACGACGGCGAGGGTCAATATCCCCTCTGCGAGAGGGACTACTTCCGGCGGCTCGATCTCATCTGCTACCACTGCGGCGAAGCCCTTCGCGGCTCGTATATAACAGCCCTCGAGCGCAAGTACCATGTGGACCACTTTACCTGTTCTTCGTGTCCTACCGTCTTCGGTGCCCAGGACAGCTACTACGAACACGGTGGCCAGGTCTACTGCCATTACCACTACTCGACCCAGTTCGCCCAGCGTTGCAATGGCTGCCAGACGGCTATCCTCAAGCAGTTTGTGGAAATCTACCGCAACGGCCAGAACCAGCACTGGCATCCTGAGTGCTACATGATTCACAAGTTCTGGAATGTCCGCCTCACACCCCCCGAAAACGATCCGACCAAAAACCCCGATTCGGGGCTCGAAGAAACCGCTCGGCGAGCGCTCGTGCGTGGGGAAGAAGAAAGAATGGAGGAAAAGGTGTACCGCATCTGGAGCGTGTTGTCCACCTTTGAAGAGTCCTCGGCCGCTTGTATATCTGACATGCTTTTGCACGTCAGCAATGGCGCCTACATCGACGGTGTGCTCGTTGCCAAGCGCTTCATCAGCCACGTCGAGATTCTCTTCCACTCGGCCGATCGTCTGGATGCGGCCATGACACTGCTAGAAATGAAGGGTACGTCATCATAACCTGGGCGTCGTTTGGTTTCCGATTTCGTATAGTGCTAACGCACCTGCTTATAGGTCTCTCTTACGCCCGCGAGGCAAAGCTGCTTTGCAAGCGCATTGTCTCCTTCTTCTCACTGCTCTCCAGGTCACAGGATGATGCATCCACAAAGCTCGGAGTCACCCAAGAGCTGCTATCCTTGGTGACCAGTCTCGCGCATTACCTTAAGCTCCTGATCCGCACATGCCTCCAAGGCGCTCTGCGTATCGAAAAAGAGCGCAAGACATCCGAAGGCTTGTACCAGTTTCTCGACGATATCGGCACGCTCGAGGCCCTGAAAAACGAGCCTGAGGAGAACCTGCAGCAGGTCACAGCTACGCTAGAGCATCTTGCTGCCAACGATTCCGACCACTGTACCTCCTGCCGAAAGCCCATCGAAGACGAGTGTGCTAAGAATGGCGACCGGCGCTGGCACCTGGACTGCGCCAAATGCTCCCGTTGTGGGAGAGAGACTGGCCGCATCCTTAACGAAGCGCGGCTCAGTCTCTACGACGGCAAGATCTACTGCAGCAACTGTGAGCCGTATCTCTCGGAGAAGTTCGCCGTCCTAGACCGTGTCACCAAGCTCCAGGAGTACGTTTTTCTGCTTCGTGTTGCCCTCGCCAGACTGCTGGATATCCTGCACAAAAGTGGTGCCATCTCGCGCGCTCTTGCTGATGCAGCTGCTGCCGCCGCCGCTGACGGCTACGACTCGGTCGCCAAGGATGACCTGGCTCTGGCCAACGAGATGCAGCCGCGCAATGTAAACCGGCTTTCGACGGCGGAGCCGTCCTCCTACGAGAATACGCTCAACGACATTCGGAGGTTGCGAAGCACACGTCTAGATAAGCACCTGTCCTCTAGCTTTAGGAAAGCGAGGACATCCCGAGTCATGGACGGCCCAGAAGGCTCGACTGCGCGCCCTGGTTCCTCTGGAGAAGGCGGTACCCCAAACGCGAGTCGGCCCGGCCTTCAGATCGTAGAAGACCGGGTCGATGAAAGCAATGCCGATACGATGCTTGGCCGCCAAGACGCCCTCACGCTTGACGACATCCCCCGAATTGTGGCAGCCGAACAAGCCCGTGACAAGCGCCCAGGGGGGTTTGGTGGCCGTCCAGAGTCCACCATTATCGGAGGAGACCGGAGCCGCGATCTAGCCTCCACGGACCGTGGCTTCCCTGGGGGTGCGGCGAGGGGCGCCGGAGCGGGGGGTCATAGCATGGTGGCGCATCAGCTGGGCGGTCGTAAGTACTTTTCGGAGCTGTCGGGCCTCGAGTACTTCATTCTACGGCATTTGGCTGTGCTCACCATGCAGCCGCTGGTCGAGAACGAGTTCAGTCTGGAAGAGCTGTTGGGCTTGATTGAATCGAAAAAGCCAGCCACCTTTTGGAACAAGTTCGGAAAGGCCTTCAAGAACGACGGCAAGAAAAATGTCAAGAAGAAGGGCATTTTTGGCGTGCCGCTCGAAGTCATCATGGAGCGCGATGGTGCCGACTCCACCGATGGCGTTGGCCCTGGCACTCTACGCATCCCCGCCATTGTCGACGACATCGTTTCTACGATGCGCCAGATGGACCTGTCCGTCGAGGGCGTCTTTCGCAAGAACGGCAACATCAAGAAGCTCAGCGAGCTCAGCGAGAAAATCGACCGTGACGGATGTGATAGCGTCAATTTGAGCAGCCAAAATGTTGTTCAGGTGGCCGCTCTGTTGAAGCGCTACCTGCGGGATCTGCCAGATCCCCTGATGACGCACAAGCTGTACCGCCTGTGGCTGACGGCCGCAAAGATCACTGACGAGAACCAGCGGCGGCAATGTCTTCACCTGACATGCTGTCTGCTGCCCAAGTGCAATCGCGACTGCCTCGAGATTCTGTTCTGTTTCCTGAAATGGGCTGGTTCTTTCCACCAGGTCGATGATGAAAGCGGCTCCAAGATGGACATCAAAAACCTTGCAACCGTCATCGCCCCCAACATTCTCTTCACCAATACCAAAGCAGCGTCCCTCGACAGCGATCCGATGTATGCCATTGACGCTGTCGGCATGATGATCAGCAACATTGAAGAAATGTGCTTGGTAAGATGCCCCAACGCACAGAATGCGACGTCTAGGGAACAAGTTGGCTAATACATGTAACAGGTGCCGGATGATCTTGTCGACATTCTGAACGACAATTCCCTCTTCAGCAATAACGGCGAGATCACCACCAAGGAAATCCTCAAGCGCTTTGGCGACCGGTCGATGAACAATGCTGGCGGACGGCCCTACGGCGAGGTCGGCGAAGTGAGCCGCCACGACTCAGCCACACGGCCATTGGCTCGGCGCGTCGAGACAGATCCGTCGGTGTGGCAAGATGAACGCAGTGTGCGCACTGTCCAAGAGCCTATGCCTCTGAATGCCAGCGTGCCGACCTTTGCCAGCAGCGCGCCTAGCCAAGGCCAAAGTACACCGCCAGCCAAGTGGCGTGTCCCGGATGAGTCGCAGCAGCCCTCGCCTTATTCCTCGCAGCGTGAATTCGACACCAACCCCAACGGACTCCCGCCACCACAAGGCCCGGACCGCACACAAAAGCGGGAGTGGCGCACTTCAGGCTGGGGTCGTGGGAACAACGGGTCAGTGGGTGTCACCGGAAGTGGTTAGCCAGGGGTCTGCAGAGATGCATCTAGATATTTTCAGACGCCTCTAGATGGCCCCTTGGCTCTGAGATTGCTGTTGATCGCTTCTAAGCACTTTGCTTCGGACATGCTTTTTTATTGTTACATATTCGGTTCTTGTTGATGCAGGCGTTGCGTACACACCTCGCATAGTATCGGGCAGGTTTCTTTTCGTTGTCTTCTCCCGTTTTTTACCACTCACACCCAGCGATTTTTACTACAGGGAAGCATTACACCAAGGCGTTATGTTTCGTGCTGTTTTTTTTGTCGGTTTTCGCTTCGGCTTCTTAGCCTTCTACTTCCTCCCCTTTTTCACGAATTATATGACGACTGTGGTTGCACCCGCCTAAGGATGGACAGGATAACATTTTGGGAGACCAAAAGAAAGAGAGAGAAAAAAAATACATAACACAACAAAAAAGCGGCAGAGGAGATGGTTGTTCCAGGGGATGAGGGTGGAAGCGCAAGATGGTTGCCATGCCATATCTTGTTGCTTTTCCTCGCCCACTGCTTCTGTTCTACCGCCTGTTGCCTGCTGCAATATCCGAAATGGACGGGGACGGACTGGAGAGGGTGCTCTCCAAAGAAGTAGAGTTGGAAAGATGAGGCGGCCAGTTGGCTAATTGCCGAGCAACGTTTGTGTTGTTCCTTTTGTTCTCTTTGGGGGGGGCCGGTGACATTTTGCGGTGGTAATGGGATTTTCCCTTTGCGAGGTTCGGGGACACGTTTGTTTTTCTCTTGCTTCCGACTACCAAAAAAGAGGCCAAGCTTTTTTTTTTGTTTCGTTCCTAGTCCTTTGCCCCTGTCTTGGTTTTCCTTTACGTTTGCCTTACCTTTCTTTTCGCTACGTTGCGGCTGCCGGGTTAATCGAAGGAACCGCCCCTTTATATTTCTTTACATTCGCTCAACTTATATATACCGCCCACTTCCGTGGTTTTTAGATGTGTCTCTTTGATCAAAATTAAAAAAAATACCGATTTTCTACTTGTATCCAGTTTACGTTGCCGATTCGCTTTCGTGATGTTTTTCAGAGCATCTTATAAGCAGCTTCTTTCCTCCTTACAATGTCATGTCATAGACTCAGGATATCATAGCAGCGCGTAATAATCACGTTCATATTGATTCCGTATTCCATACTTCTAGACCCGACTACCAGCAAAGTATTTTTCTCTATCCTCTAGCCACGCCTCCATTCTAGATTCAGATTGATATAACCACTGCCATCCCGTATGCATCCTTGGTCCCCGATGGCGCCTATCCTTCCGCATCCCCAATTTTACGGATTCCTTTTGATTGCTGGGCTCAATCTGCCATCAGCATCGTTGATGAAGGAACCGTGGACATGCGCTCTGCGGTCAGCTTGAGCGAGACGGATAGCAGCTCTTTGGCCACGTCAGGATCATCCCGTTGCAGCCGCTCCCAGCAACTCCTGTCAAGGAGCCAGACGATGCAGTCGAGGTCGGCATAGGCCGTGGCTGTCCGCATCGTGTCGGAGAAGAAGGGCAGCTCGCCGCACGTGGTGCCTGCCACAATGTTCTCGTGATAGCGCTGGCCGTTAGCCAAGTCGTACTCGGCACGAACGATGCCCCGTTCGAGGAGATAAAAGCCCTCGGCTGTGGCACCAGCACGGAAGAGCAGCTTTCCTGTGGCATACTCGCGACGCCTAAAATACTTGGTAGCGCGGAACCAGAAGTCTTCGTTCTTGTCACTGACATCCTGGAAGATCTGTAGCATCAGGCGCAAGGGCTCACTAAAGTTTTGCCACCTGGGTTGATGTCGGTCTTGGAGCTGGTTGAGCAGTTCGCGTGCTGCCGTTTGTAGATGATTGCGCCTAGGTGAGCTGGCCAGTAGATCCAGTGTTGGCATGGATGACCCAGCGTTTTTGAGTCTCTGGCGCCGAGACGAAGGCCGAGCATCGGTGTACTCGGCTGCCGTTTCCTCAAAATCTGGCTCACCGGCGGCCCGAGTATTCTGAGGGACATCTAACGCTCTGGGCCGCAGGCCATCCTCGGCCAAAGCTTCTTGGCTCACATAGAGAGCTTTCAACAACTCATTCTCGCAAAGCTCGAGAGCAGAATTGATGTCTGGCAAAAAGGCAACATCAATGCCGTCCTCGCCGAGACCAACAGCCCTCAAGTCGTGGCCGATGGCTCTTTCTGGATCCACACTGCTCAAAACAAGGTGGATGCCTTTGCCGTTCAGCAGCCGGTTGATGGTGTTGAAGGCTTCTCCGGCAGAGTAGTCGAGACCAGTCACTTGCCTCAAGTCGAGAACGAGGTATCGAATAGGACGTTGGCTAAACGCATCGTCTGTGATAAGGTTCCGAATCGTTTCCTCCACGCTCACAATGGTGCCGAAGAACAGGAAGCCGGCCAACTTTATTATGAAAATTTGACGGCCGACCTGCCGGAGGTAGTGTTGCTGGGATGGATTCCGCCGGACGGTAGAGTTGACATTCTCACCAGTGTATGTGGCCCGAACAGCCGATACTTGTGAAGTCTGGAAAATCATAGACACAAACGCCAGGAGTATACCGACGCCAATGCCCACGACGAAGTCGTAGATTCCCATAATCAGAACAATCACAATAACCTTTTCGAAGAGTAAGTAACATGCCATAGGATTGGAGTATAGAGGGGTAAAGAGTCCACCTTACCGTAACATATTCGGGGAACTTGAGCTTCTTGCGCGGCAGCCACACAGCCTCGACAAGGAGCTCGAACCCAAGGTCGAAGATGAGACATCCAACCATCATAATGGGAATAAAGCCAATGATCTTGGGCCCAATGAGCATCATGCAAAAGGTAAGAATGGCGAGCTCAATGCCTGCCAAACGGCTATCACCGCCAGATCGCATGAAGAAAAGAGTATTGGCGTAAACCAGATAGTTCTGGATGCTTCCGACAGAGCCAGAAATGAAATTCGATAGCCCGTGCAATTTCAGCTCGTGGTTGAGATCTGCATGGTCTTCGCCAATGTTGAGTGCTAGCGCCGGTACATTGATAGGGACATGCAAAATGCCAAAGAATGTGAGAGCGAGCATGGCAGGAACACACTCGAGGATAGCCTTCCAGTGCACCTTGTCGAACTCTAGAAGTTGGTTAGCATCAAGACGTGAGTGAATGTGCCGAAACAGCAATCAACTAGAGCAAGTCCATACGGTAGAGTGTATAAAAGAACCACCATGGTTCACCAGCTGGCGGACCCTCAAAGACCCAGCCATGGCTTCTTAGGCGAGAGGGATTGAGGGGGCCAGCAAAGAGGGCGAAAAAGTAAAACACAAAGGGAATGACAAGGATATAAATGGGAAGGAAGTATTTGTTCGAGATGTGCTTCTGGCTCCAGAAGAGAACGATAGCAAGCGCCAATGGAGCCGCCCATAACGGGATGGTGTCGGATCGCAAAAGCTGATGCAGGGTTTTCAAGTCGTATTCAAGGCTTCCCTCGATGCGTGCCGTGACTTCAAATCCAGTGGCGACGAGGAACCAGCCTACGCCACCAATACAGCCGATTAAGATATGACGGGGGATGAAGCCGACAATGTACCCAAACTGGAAATAGCCCATGAGGAAGAACACAGTGCCTGTCAGCATTGCGCTCAAAGCGTAGGACGTGATGGTGGTGGCGATGACGGCTTCGGGATCGGATTCTCCCACAATATCGGTGATGGTGTAGGCCATGCTGTGAAAGAATGGAACGACTTCGATCTACGGGACTGTTAGGAGACATGCTACTCGTGGTTTATATAGTGGGCAGACAGTGGGATATCTTACCAATTCAGAGCCAACGCCGCCTGTAAAGATGCTCCCGAAGGAGAAAACAAGCTGTGATACGATGGTGCTCACGTAAAATATTGAGATACCAGCAGAACCTAGCTGGGAGAAGATGGGATTTCCGAGCGGGAAGAGAATCATGCCTCCAGGGTTGTTAGCATGGCACGAAACCCGGAAAAGTTGATACTTGCTTTAGAAAAAGGCGTGGACACTTACCGTAGGACAAAGCGTCCAGGATATTCAAGAGCAAGCCGACAATGACGGCGGGAAGGCAGGCTATGGGGGCCACCACAGCATTTTCCCAGAGAGTCTCGCGTTGCCAACCTTTGATGCTCGTAAAAAAGCCAGAGGCTGAACCAGCGCCACCTCCGCTGGTTGAGAGGCTAAAGATGCCGAGCAGCCTGCGTCTTATGGGAGCCTTCTGGCGTTCCAGGTCGACGTTGTGTCCGTTTGTGAGTGTGGAATGGCCCAAAAGAGGCGTGGTCTCAGAAGGAGGGTCGACTGGGCTCGGCTTTGGCGGGCTGATGGAGATGACCAGCGGAGAGGCGTCCAATTCGCCCTCGGCCGGCTGCTCGGCTTCATCTTCAGCATCTAAGTTGTCGTCGTCAGAGAAGATCGCCGACTCGTATGTGTGACGGTAGGAGCTTGTCGTTAGCTCAGGGCGGTTGGCATCATAGCCATGGCTTCTCCTTTGCTGTTGCTGCTGCTGCTGCTGTTGGTGTTGTTGCTGATTGAGAACGCTGGAGCTATCTGGAGGAGATCTTCGCAAGGCTCGAGTGAGCAGAGATGGGCCGTCCTCGGCTTCGAGCTCCGCATCCTCGCCATCTGGTTGACCCGTTGGTCTCTGTCCTTGTGGCTGCTCTCCTTCAGATCCAGACGAGCCCTCTGGCTCGGATGTTTCGATGATTGGCTCGGATGCTAGTGGGGCCTCGCTTGTAGACGTGGTTGTGGCTGGCCGCGAATCGTTGTCGTCGGCATCGAGGTCGGACAGGATCGAATCGCGGTTCGTGTGGAGGGAAAGAGAGCGGTTGCGGTTCAGGAATGACGGGCTCCGTCTGCCAGCCCTATCGGCGAGCTGGTATGTAGCCAATTCGGCCGTGTCTTCGCGGACAGATCGTGCATATTGTGCGCTGCTGACGTGTGCTATTCGAAGTGTGAGTAGAAGTGGTCTCAAAGAGGGGGCAGATGCATGAATAGTACGAGAGGATGGAACGATGTAGAACGATGTAGGGCGAGGAACTAGAACTCACCAAGATTGTCTCGGATGGCCGGATTGATAAAGGACCGAATGGGTTCTCGATGGGTGGCCGACGTAATGGACGAAGAAAACTTAGCGTCGCTGCTGCTCTGCTGTTGTTGCTGCTCTTGCAGCTGTGCTGTTCGGTTTGTTCCCCGCGACCAACTAGCTGCTCGTTCGCGTCCTCGCTGGAAGCCAATACTGTTGTTATTGCTGCTGCTGTCCCGGGAGTCGACCGAGTCGTCTCTTCGCCGACCCCAAGCAAGACGGGAAGAAGGGTAAGACATGGTGGAGGAGGAGGAGGGGGAAAAAAAGAAAAAAAAGAGGAGGAAGGCTTGGCTGTACGAGACGCTGCAAAATGCCCAACTTGTTAAAGGGCCGATGTTGCTCGGGGATGAGCCGCGTGTCGTTGCTGCTCATACAATGAACATGCTGGAAGTACAGAACCCCGGGGAAAAGAAAGGGCGTGAAAGCAAGCAGACAGATGCCAGAACAACCCGGTTGGTCAAGACCGAGAGCTCGTAGACCCCTTGGTGTCTGTCAGGTCTGGCTTTCTAGCGTTCTGTCAGCGGATGCAACAGGTCCAGACTGGCAGCTGTACTGGATCTTCCCATGCAGCACCGAGTTTCTGCCGGGCTCTTTGTGTCCGTCGGTGTCAGTACTACCGCTGGGAAAGGGCTCGGGAGCGAAACAGAGTGGTTTTGAAGAGGGGAAAGACTCCGAAGTAGGGCAGCAGACGGCACAGGGAGGTAGAGGCTGTGGCTTTGGGGGACAACAGCCCGCTAACAGAATGAAGTCAAATGGTGGGGAACGAAAGTGGATGACGACTCGAGAAAAGAATCCGTCGTTGCGATTGGTGATAATCTCGAGGAGCTGTGGACGGGGGGCAAGAAAAATAAAAGGGAGACGCAGTCCTGGCAAGGGATCCGCACGTGCTGTCGAATTGAGGGAGCTTGGTTGAAGCTGCTAGCAGACCTGTCAGGTCAAGACAGACAACGAAGATGTATGGACAGGTGAAGAATGGCTCAACAGGATGCAGAACGGCGCAGAACGAACGAGGAGCTGGGCGCAATTGGTGGATCAAGGATCGACGAGCCAACCAGTCTGGAGCTCCATTTTTTATGTATATTTGTTTGCTACTTTTTTCTTCCATATCTACTCCGTAGGTCAAGTCCGTCCTATCACCTAATACATGACACTACAGCGAGAAAGCTAGCGTGATTGTTCTGCTACAAGCTACGCAGCACATGACAATTAGCTAATTGTGATAAAGATAGGGAAGGGGCCAACCAAAGCAAGGGAAGGGGCCCTGCGGAGGGAGGCAAAAAAAAAAAGGCTTGATGGAAGCAAACAAAGGGCAGGTGAAGAAAGGTAGAAAGGAAGCCGCGACCAGCGGTTGCTTACACGTGCATATGCCCAGAAAAAGCTCTGCAACAAAATCCTACGCCAAATGACAAGGCGAAGCCCAAAACGGCAACGTTCGGGGCGGCATGCACGGTACATAAATGGTGAACGCCTCGATGGGGGCCGTCCATGCAGCCCAGCAGCCCTTGCGCATGCCGTTGGAGCCCAGAACACTGTGTGCCTGATGATGCCATGGGCCTGCAGTATAGTGCGAATTGGGCTGCGTTAGCGAGCTGCACCCACTGTTGCACCTAGAAACACCGATAGGGCCCTGTTACCATGCCTTTTATTCACCAGCAGACGTAACAAATGGCGGACGCAATGGCGTGTCCGCCAGACGCAAGAGCGCCATCGCCTTATCGATTTTGCGATTCATGGGTGCTATGAGCGCTGTCCCCTCTGCGGTCAGCCGTTGTGTGTACGAGTGTGTGCCGGGACGAGATCGTTGCGATAGGCGATGGATGCGTGGCTGACAAGTGAGATGCATGGGCGCACTGTGGGCACTGTACCCAAATAGGCTTGTAAATGGCTGCGGACCAAAAACTTTTATTGGCCATGTGAACACGCAAAAAACCCAATAACCCAATATACGACTGCGAGCCCCGCGATGCTGCCAGGGTTGGCTGCAGGAAAGCCGCGTCAGGCCGCGTATGGGATGTATGTACGTGTACTCGTTCTTGTACGTGCAGTTGTAGTTACTGGTACTGAAGAGATTTCATACAGCCAATTGGCGTGGTGGTACATCCAGAGACTCGAGGATGGCCCAAGACATGTATTGACTACCTCTTTCCAGCCGAAGCCTTGCATACTACTTATGCCTATAGTGGCTCGTATTGTGCATGCAAGCAGCAGCCTCTTCGTACTCGCACGGGTGCATGCATGTCCTGCTTCTTAGCTGCCATGGCGTGTTCTTTCTTTCTCGTCTCCTCATCCGTTTCGACATTTTCGACATTTTCGACGCCGTGGTGCCTGTCGGCCGCCACAATCGACCGTGCGACCGCGGCCGGCTGCTTTCGCCATGCAGCGTGAAGAGTTTGGCTTCTCTCGTGATCGCCAAACGCGGCTGGCGTCAGGTAGTAGTAGAGTAGAAAGCTGTGGCTGTCCATTCGGAAGCCTTCCCTACTCCTTGCGCCATCTCCACTCTCCCGCTTTGCCACGGCTCCCGCCTCCGACTTCTCTTCTTTGCCGTCCACTGTGCCCGTTTCTTCTCTCCTCTTCTTCGCCTTTGCCCCCTTGCCCTTCTCCTCTCTGTTCCCCCACCTTAGCTCCGCTTCACGAGGCAAGGCCAATTCGCCGCGACTCGTCAATTGG